>MNCI01024388.1:11443-99344 GCA_015680685.1 Gnetum montanum | reverse complement strand
CCCGTGAGCACAAGCTGTTCACGGTAGGAACAATCACTCACACTAATGACAGAAATGCAGATCATGACAACGATCGGGGCCAAAGCAGCCGAAGAGAAGGTAAGAAACATCACCGTGGTGATGGATCCCCTTCTTCTTCCCCTTCATCACATCATTCACACTCTCCTTCCACATCTGGGCGCAGCCACCATGGGCATAATGCGGAGAGTAAAGGTAAACGAGATGAAATGCCTCGACAGGAAGGTCGAGAGGAGTTAGGACAAGGGCAAGGACGTAGGGAGAATAGGGAACCACAACGTAGACATCACAGACGTCATGAAAGAGATGATCATGACGAACCCCTATTCGCAACCCGAAGTATGCTTGACATTAGAGAGGCAGTTAGGATTCCCACAAGGCATTTGAAAGACAGTAGGATCAAGCGTTTGGATATAAATAATATCCCACGTTTTGAAGGGGGATACAACGCTGATCCTCAACATCATTTACAGGCATTCCACGACGCCTGTGCCTTGCAGAACATAGACAATGAGTGGCAGAAACTCAAGTTGTTCCCAAGGACACTCACTAAAGAAGCAGAAAGCTGGTACCGGTCCTTAGAACCGGAAACCATCAGGAGGTGGAGTACGATGCTCGAATTGTTCAACAACAAATATCAAACGTACTCCAGAGTGTCTAACTTGCGTAAGCAGATCCAAGGCTGGAAACAAGGAGCTCATGAATCCTTGGATGCTGCCATGGCCCGTTACTACACATTGCTACATCGTTGCCCGGGCCATGGGTACGCTAAGCGGGATCAACTTCGCCACCTCGTGGATGGGCTACGAAATGAAACGAGAAGAACTCTTGGGACTTACGCCCAAGGGAGACTCTCCCAACTAAGAGCCCATGAAGTTGAAGTATTGTTGGAACAAGTAGCGCAAGAAGAGGGTGAGCTACGGAAAAGAGAAAGTGCGGAGGAATACAACCGTGATCCCTCCCTTCGTAAGAAGGGAGTGAAATTCTGTGATGAGGAGGATGAGTCACCACTCGAAGAGTTGGTGAACAGGAAAACTGTGCCGATCCAAAAGTTAACAACGGAGGTATCGGCTAAGGTAGACCAAATGTGGGATTCCTTAGACTCACGAATAGAAACAGTCCTGAAAATTGTAGAAGAGTCTAAGGATGAGCAAAGTAGTGATAAAAGCAAAGACAAGCGGAGAAACTTTAACCCTGCACATAACAAGGGTAAGGGAAAAATCTCTAACTCCGATGAGGCTGAAAATTCTGATTCAGACAATGACGGTGGATGTGAGGTCTGCTATTATGACCATCCTAAGGGATGTTGTCCAATTATCTCACATCTGCAGGAGTCTGGGGTGTATGCATTAAATCCAAGACTTAATCAACGGCAAACACCCAGAAGGTTACCTTATCCACAAGGTAACCCGAGGCAGTTCCACCAACCCTTGACGTATTATCCAAGTGGAACACCTCCGCAGCCCATCGAGCAACATCAGCAGTGGCAATACCCACAGTCATGGGGGATGCCACAGCCAACACATCGATACCCTTACCGGCAGCCTGATCCTTATGGTTATTATGTGCAGCAGCCAGTTTCTCCAGGTGACGCTATGAGTCACACTCCACGCCGTCACTACTACGCTCGGGAGTACTTCAGAAGGACTCCTTCTCCTCCGGGAGACATTCCACATTCTGTCCATCCTCTAACTCCACCCGCACCTTTTCCTCAAGTAGTTCCCATAACACCTCCTGCTCCAACAATGCAAGGGGAATTACCTACCCAACCGCAGCAACGTCACGCCGCGAGATCTGTAAATATTCAGAGTGTAAATATCCAACCGGACACTAGTTCTGGCGATAACTGTACAAAAAGGAGACCCTTTTTCAGAACTAGGAGCCCGGATAGGCTCTCGCAACAACAAGCGGACGGGTATATGTATAGGCCTCTAACTACTAACACTTCGGAGCACCCTTCAGTCCAAGGGAATGTAACGCATACGGTTATGCTAACACATACCGTAACTGACTGGATCAAGGTAGGCCACCTTCCCAGGAAACTAACTGACCCTGGGAGTCCCTTTATTCATTTGCAGATCGCTGGGAATGCGCCACATCGAGCTCTTCTTGACTCAGGTTCCGGAGTCAACTTAATTTCGCGAAAGATGTATCACGCCTGGAACCTGCCCCAACTTAAGAAGAGCAACATTCAACTGGAGCTGGCAGACCAGTCCATTGCCATCCCATTGGGTTTGGTGGAGGACGTTATCACCACTGTGTGTGGTTGGTCCTACCCAGCAGACTTCCTAGTGATCGATGTTAACAACAACGAAGGGGACTTCCCAATTATAATGGGAAGGGCATGGCTAAGCACAGTAGATGCATGCCTTAGGATCCGTGATCTTTCCTTGGAAATCTCCAAGATAAACATATGTGGAAAGATCGAGAAGAGGATAGTTCCATGCATCACATACAGTGATTCATCGGGTGATGACACGGAGGAAATGTCTCCATGTCACAGGTGTGCCCAGGAAACTCTGCAACAAAGATGCCTGTATGTAGCAACCACACAAGAAGTAGTAGACACCCCGTGGTTGACAGCTTCTCATAAGGGCAAACAAATATGCATGGAACGAACTGAGGCAACTCATGCCAACAACCGTGGCATAGACACATTGGAACGTGAGCGTCGCCAACTTCCACCCCTGAATCTAAGATCATCATTTGGGAGAAGTTGGGCACTGCTTAGAAATTCAAATAGGCGCTCACTACTTCGGATCTCTCCCTCACAACTCAGTCATGGGGGAGATGGCCACCTATGCTAATCATATGGGGCCCTCAGTTCTTTTTCAGTTTTTGTTTTACACATTTTTGTTTTACAACGTTTTTGTTTTTCACATTTTTGTTTTACAATTTCTTTAACTTTTCTAATTTTTGTTTTACAAATTTCTTTAACTTTTCTTGTTTTTGTTTTACAACATCGTTATATTTTTCTATCTTTTTGTGTGTGTGTGTGTGTGTGTCATCCATCATGTAAATTCGTCACCCAATAAGTGTTCGGGCCGATGGGATGAACTGTTTTTCATTAATTGCTAATGTTTGGTTTTTACCTTTAAGTTACATTGTTGATACTAAGGTATGTTCTTTTGATATGGCAGGCAATGAGATCACTTCATCCATCCATCCATCAAGTCTATGGTTTCCCTTGGCTTGGAAATGTACAGTTCCCTTCCAATAAGAACTTTAACGAACCAGTGACTGGGCATTTCTCAAACTAAGGAAGGACTCAAGGATTTGAAAAGGGTGTGACTTCAAGGGAACTTGGTGCTCTTGTGTTGGTCATTCACTTGGGTGCTTGGATGTTTTCTTCTTGGGTTTTCTTACCGTTCCGATGTAACCCAATAATCGGAAGCTGAGACAATAAAAATAAAGAAGTCTTTGCATGGTGTGGTCCCCACGCATAAAAACACAAAACAAAAAAAAAAAAAAAAAAAATGGAAAAACAGAAAAAAGAGAAGAAGAAAAAGCTAAAAAGCTAAAAGTGAGGATTCAAAGCACACCCCTTAGACGGAATAAATTTGGGCTACAAGCACTGGTTATGGAACCAAAGTGTTCCCTCTAACTAAGGCCCTTCTCGCTTCCCATTCTCTCTGTTGTTTCGTCGGAATGGTGGTGGCTTCTCGAAGTTGCATCCTTGTTACCCAAGTGGATGATTTAACCAACTGCATTGATGCGAAGTCACTGGAAGTGGTTGGTTTGAGGCCAGAGTTGGAATGAGATTCGCCAAGTCACATTAATCATGAAACACACAAGGGGCTGTACACCACCTTGTTCTTGGGATTCCATTCCACTTCTCTTCTTCCCATCCTTCTCTCCATTGTTCACCTCATTGCCGGTTGTATCATTGTATATACTTTGGTTGATGCTTTGTTTTCTTTTTGGTAAATTCTTCCGGTTAAGACTTTAACTCTTGTTTCCAAAGGACATTCCCCGAGCCTACGGACTCTTTGAATGTGGGATTGTCAGGGCATTAAGGGCATGAGCCTGCTTTGGGGAGGACCCACTGACATTCCTATTTGGAACACTAGTTAACTTCTTTTCCTTAACGTTTTGCAATTAATTATCATTTTTTGTTCATTTCCATCATGACATCCTTTTCTTGATGCCATAGTTGTCCCTTTTTACCTATCCTTCCTCTTCCTTTTCTCTTTCCATTCTAACGCTACCGGAGGTTCGCGATTAGTCATGGGGGTACGGGGCCTGATTTTTCGATTTTTATCCTAAGCCCCGGATTTTTTCGTTTTTCTTCCTAACCCCTATACCTTCGGTAGTCATCATCTACATTTTCCCAGATCCATATTAGCCATACCACAACTTAGCCAAGGAACCTAAACCGAAGCAAGGTATGCTTTACTTAATGATTCAATTACCCTTGCTAATATATGATGGTGTTGTGTGTGCAGATGGCAATCATACAACAACGGAATGGATCTGGAGCAGACACTTGGAATGGAGCAGCGCTGAAGCAGCATGCAAGGAATGGAGTTGATAATGCGCTTACAGATGGACAACGAAAGGCGCAATCTCGGCGTTGGCAGCAACAAGACTCTTCTTCTTTCTTCTCTTCTATTCTCTCTCCTCTTTTCTCTCAGCTGCCAACTGTGGCCTGATGTCATTGTAATAAGGTGTTCACCCATGTTGTCATGAACACCAGTTTTTGTCAAGTCTTGTAATAAAGACCGTTCACATGTCATCCCATTAGTTCCATTTCCCCTAATAATCCCATACCTACCTGATATCATTGTAAGGAACTCGAGGACGAGTTTTCATTCAGTCATGGGGGTATGATGAGACGCGACTTGCACTAGGCCGCGATATCGCGTCTTCTCCTGCGATATCGCGTACGCGATATCGCGTCCCGCCGCCATTTCTATAAATAAGAGGCGGCACTCCCTTCATTTCCCAATCCTGGCTAGTGTAGCGAAGCTCTGGCAGATTGATCACTCCAGAGTTAGAATTTTTCCCCATGTGCCCGCAGTAGGAGTCCTAGAGTGAACGGCTCTTTATTCGAGCAGCTTGTAACCTGAACCCAAGTTGTGTACGGCAATAAAGACGAACTTGTTTGGATAAACCTTGCAGCACGTGGTTTCATTTATTGCTTTCTTTCCTGCTTTCCTAGTGCGTTCAAGTACGACTTGATTACGAGCGTCTACGGACGTGTACGGCTAGTCAAGGAATCGGCTGCTTGACGCAATGCATGAGTACGACTCAATTACGAGCATTGGATGCTTGGTAACCCAGTAGCGTATTCCAGGATTCTGCGCTTGGTAACTCCCGGGTCTAATGTGTACGGCTAGTTGAGGAATCGGCTGCTCATTGCTAGGCTAGATCGTGTGATAAGTACGACTTAGTTACGAGCACCCACGGGTGTGTACGGCTGGCTAAGGAATCGGCTGCTTATCACACGTAGGCTAAATAGGTGCCTCAGTACGACCACTTCGAGCACTTGCGTTACGTGTGGCGATCCCAGTAACGATTAGCGTTTGGTAAGCTGCAGTTGCATAGTTCAGGGTGTGTCCGGCAAGTGGGAACGGATGCTGACGCTAGTTAATTTAGACTTAGATCTTAGTTAGAGTTAGTTTAGTTTTCTCAACCCTTTCTCCTGGTAGCATAGAAGATAAGCCGAAAATACCAAAAAAATCACATACCTCAGACTTGCTTAACCATACACCGTGACACATACAAGCAAGCCTGGGAAGACAACGAACGATTAACCCCAAGTGTTTCTTGTGGCGTTAAGGCATTTAGTCTGCGGAGTTCGACCGGATCGTGCGTGCATGCTCGTATTCGTATGGTGGAGTGTAGGCGTACCTCGCCACTCATCAAAGAGAAAATAAATTTTATTAGAAGCCCAAATATAACCTAATTTTTGAAATTCCAAACAAAAGATAACAAAAGTAGAATTCTCTAGAAGTGCAAATATAACCTATGTTTTCAACTTAGTTTGCATGTGTGAATATGTTTATTATTATTAAATAATAAAATAGTGATTTTTAAAAATAAATAATTATGTCATTAATGCATCCATTAAAGTCTTCTATCATGTTAAAAGAAATTATTATGTATGACTTAGATGTTAGTAGGTTAGTGAATGTTAAAAAATTTGTTATGAAAAAAATTACTATGTATAGTTAAGATACTAGTAGGTTAGACCATATTTTACTAGAAGGATGGGAAGCTACTAGTTTCTTTTGGAAAGTTGAGTTTGAGTGTAGGCATAGTTATGCTTTTGTTCAATTACCAATTTTTTTTGTAAGCATTAAACATATGATAATGATACATAAGCACACATTTCATTGTAGATTTATTATTTATAATAATGTCCAAGGATCTACTATGTTCTCACTAAGTTACATATCAAATAATTAAGGTAATGATTAGCCTGATAGCTTTGATAGATAATGCTTTTTTAGATGATTTTAATTTTTTTAATTTTTTGATGTTATGTATTTTATCTTCACAAAGAGGCAATTCACAGAAAAACATCCAAAGAAAGTCTAGTAGATTACAAGGGTGAGAGGTAAGGAGGTAGAAATAGGGTCAATAGTATTCTAGCTACTAAGATATTACACAATATGATCAAAGAGAGTAGGATGAATATTGCTGGGCTTAGGAGCAAAAAGCATGAGAGGAATGTGTACATTGGGAGGATCAATTCAGATCAGCTATGATATGAAGACCTAAGGACTTTAGTGCATTGATGTAGCTAGTATGGCTAGAGTTGCATGTCAAGATAATTTAGAATCACCTTGGATTTATCATGAGTGGTTGGATCAATTATTATGAAAAGGAGGAAAATCACTTTTACTTGTCACATACTTGAGCTACACCATCATCTGTGGTTGTTCACATAGGTGATTCTAGGTTTCCATTGATAGAGAAGATCCTAGGGGAGGCACTTGAAATGGCTATTTGTACAGATAAGGAATTTTTCAATACTACATCTTCAAATAAAAAAACATAGTTTCTCACCATGGTTACTGAGGTGGAGTTAGATGACACTACTTGGTCTTACAAGAACTTCACCCTCAACTAGAGAGTTCTTATGAGGGCTATTCACACCACTCTCCTTACTATCACTCATCAAACACATGTAATGTGTTTTTCATTGATGGTCCTAGTTTATTTGGAGGAATACTATTTATTGAACTACTCCTACATTTTACTTAGGAGGATGCAAATCCTTGTTAGGGATGCATCGAGATTTCCATTTCCTTTAGTCACATCTACTCTTTTTAGACATTGGCAAACCTCTTGATCATGATTCAAAGGAGGTGCAGGTATTCAATAATGACCAATTCCCTCATTTGGGATATGAATTTTCTACTCAATAGCTCCCTAAGACTCATTTTAATGATTTGGTATGGCTCCTTGATCCTTAAATATCATTATAAAGGTGATCAACCTCATGCTATCCATGTTCATCCATAGTAGCAGTAGCAATTTGGAGATAGGGCTATCATTTTTTAATACTTAGAGGCAATGGAGGCTAGGATAACAGCATGCATAGATGGTATTTCTATAGGGATTGATGCATTCAATTCTTAGATGCATCAATGTTCTGCTTGCCTAGAGAGGAGATAGACCAATCTTACCATAAAGTTAGAAACAATAGGTAAATATACATTTTAGTAGTTGAGGAAATTATGTAGAGACATTGGTTCAAGGGAGTTGGTGGAGGACATTCCTGTAGACCTTTTGGTATGTCAAAATATTAAGAAAAATGGAGAACATAAAATGGTGAAGAATGTGATGTTTCTGCAAGGATGGATGAGAACCCAAGAAATGAGATCTACAACACCATATCAAAGTAAAAGACTCATAGGCAAGGATGAGAGCATGGATAATCATGGACAATAACCAAGGATATAAGTCAAATGAAGGTGTGTGAAGGATTGGAAAGAAGAAAAATCAATGAGAGAAAGCCTTAGGAATTAGAGCTAAAGTTTTGGGAGGATGTCATCAAGGAACAAAAGATGTCTTAGTTGAAATGAAGTTTTTCAAAGGAAGACATCTTCCAAAAATAAGAGACACCTCATTTAAAAAGAATACATCTTGATAAAGATGTCTCCTTAGAGATGCCCTACTTTAGGAAGAGACATCTCTCTAGATTTGATGTAGATCCTAGGTGGACATCCTAACTTTGAAAGAGACATCTACACCAATCATTAGATAGCCATTACACAAATTCTAAGGTGTTTTTAGAAACTCAGAGGCTATAACAAGACTTCAATTTTTTTTGGAATGATGAAAGTATTGTCAACATAAAAGCAATCATTATCTATCTTATGTTGTTATAGTTATGTACTTGAATTGTCACATCATTTATCATATTTGTTAGATTTGTTGAGGAACTATACTTCATTGTACAAGGGATTTGTAAATTGAGTTACATTCTCTTATTATAATATATTTCTCTTCTTGCTACCTTGAGAGGTTGATGTGCTTCTTGCAAGAAGGCACCGTTTAGAGCTTGTTGAAATCTTGTGGGATTGAGTTGTTTTGTTGTGTCAAAACACTTTGGAGTAGATCCTTATTTTTCATAGATTTTGGAATCCTTTAAACTACTCTTGAGCTTGTTAGGATCCTGCAAGATTGAGAATTGATGTAATGATGAAGCTCTACTTAGCAGAGCTCAAAACATTGTAAAGGTTGTGGTGTCCTTCAAATTCTATTTTGGAAGGAACAAAGTCCAAAGGTGTGCAAGGAATCTAGCCTCTGAGTGTGGAGTACCCAAGTTGGGGAACCATGTAATTTTTTGTATTTTATGTAATAGGTATAATTTGTATTTTGAGGAACTTATTCATTCCCCTCTTCTAAGTTCTCTATCCTCAAGTGGTATTAGAGAAATTTTATCTCTCATAGATAAAGCAACATGAACAAGGAAGGGATAATCATCATTAGGCATAATTAGATAAGGAGACTAATATGCTTCATCAATAATTGTATTCAATTTTTATATCACATTGGTAAAGGTAAATCTCTCATTCCCTTTCTTACATGTAGGAATAAGAGACATTAACTGAAAGATTGTGTTGGGACCTTGCAAGGTTGAGAGTTGATGCAATGATAAAACTTTATTGAGAAAATATCAAACCTTTGTGAAGGTTATGGTGTCCTTCAAAATACATGTTAGAAGGAAAAAAGTCCAAAGGTGTGTAAGGAATCTACCCTATGAGTGTGGAGTAGCCAAGTTGGGGCACCACATAATTTTTTGTGTTTTGGATAACAAGTGTAATTTGCATTTTGAGAAACTTATTCTAGGTTCTCAAACCTCAAGTGGTATCAAAGTAAGGTTATCTCTTGTAGATAAAGAAACATGAACAAGGAAGGGGTAATCATTGTTAGGCATAATTGAACAATAAGACTAATATGCTTCATCAATTGTTGTATTCGATTTCTATATTGCATTAGTAAAGGTAAATATCTCATTCCCTTTTCTACATTTAGGAATAGGAGAGACTTTAACTATAATATTAATAAAAAATGTGACAATCTAAACAATAAATAAAAGTTAAATAATGAAATTTTCTTTGAAGAAAGATATGGATTGTTTTTCCATGAAGTTATTTCTTTCCAAAGTTTATGTGTTGAAATAAAAAAGTTTTTATATGTCAAGTTTTTATATTTCTTTCCAAACTTGGGCTACCTTTTTATATCACAAGGATGAGGTATTTGATCACTCCATTGGGTTACCTTCATAAATGGAACTATACAAGAAGAATTTTATGTTGAATACTTTAAGGTTTTATAGATCCCATTAAACGTGATCATGCTTACAATCCCAAGAAGGATCTTTATGGACATGATCATGTTGAATACTTCGCGAACATCTTACATAAAATGGTTTTGAAAGAGGTAATGCTGATGCCAATTTATTTCCTAGGAGAAAAGGTAGTGATCTACTCATAGTTCAAATTTACGTTGATGTATTATTTCTGGTGCTACAAATGAAACTCTTTGCAAGAAATTCATAGATCCTATGGAATTTGAATTTGAAATGATCATGATGGAAGAACTAGAAAACTTCCTTGGATTTTAGATTAATAAATTTGTAGATGGAACCTTCATTTTTTTAACCAAATATTTCAAAGATATTCTACTCAAATTCAACCTAGAAAATGTTAAGATAAAAAACACTTCTATGGCTACAAATTTGAAACTTACTAAAGATAATCAAGGAAAGCCTATTGATCACAAGATATATATAGAGACATGATATGTAGTCTAGTTTATTTAACTTCTAGTAGACTAGACATAGAATTAAGTGTAGGAATGTGTGCTAGATATCAGGCCACCTCAAAATAATCTCATTTAAATGTGGTTAATCAAATTTTTCATAATTTAAAAGGTACTACTAATTGGAACCTTTGGTATTTAAAGGATTTTCCACTTGATCTTGTTAGATACTGTGATGTTGACTAGGTAGGTTATTCTATCAACCACTGAAGTACAAGTGGAAATTACTTTTTTTTTAGGAAGAAGCCTTATCTCTTGAACAACTAAAAAGTAAACTTCTACTTTACTTTCTATAGTAAAAGTTGAATACATCTTGTTGGGGGCTACTATGCTCAACTCCTATGGATGAAAGAAATGCTCAAAGACTTAGGATAAAAACTCAATCTACACCTATCAACTGTGATAACAATAGTGTCATCAACATGAAGAAAAATCCAATTCAAAATTCTTGTATCAAACACATTGAGATTCAACATTAGTTTACACAAGAACATACTGAACGTGGGCACATAAAACTAGAATTTATTGCAACTGAAAATCAACTAGTAGATGTTTTTACAAAATATGTTGATGAGGGAAGATTGAATACACTATATAATGATATGGGAATAGGATTCTATGCTAGGTAGTAAGTTTTATTCCATTTAAATTTTTTCTCTTTTGTTTTTACAAAAGAAAAATGCATGTGTTTAGGGGGAGTTATTCTCCACTCGTTTTTGATGAGGTCTAGAAAGGGGAGAAATTTGGATAGATTGGTATAGTTTGACTATCCTATTATGATACTAATAACTATTCTATTAGGACTATTAATGTTTTTGATTTTGATTGTGATGAGATGTGATGTGATGTGACTAGCATTATGAGTGACATTGACAACATATGACTTGATGATTTATGGATACTACTAACCCATTTTATTAATTTTTGGACATCACCAAAAAGGGGAATATTGTTGACCTTTTAATATGTCAAACCTTAAGAATAATGGAGAATATGATGTTTTTGTGGGTTATGGATGAGAAATCAAGAAATTAGATCTACAATGAACTATCAAAGTAAAAGACTTCATAGGTAAAGATGAGAGAATGGACAATCATGGATAATAAAAAAGGCTACAAGTCAAATGAAGGTGCTCCAAGAATTAGGAAGAAGCCAAATCAATGAGAGAAAGCCTCAAGAATTAGAGCTCAATTGTTGAAAAGACATCTCCAAGGAATAGAAGATGTCTTGGCCAAATGAACTTTTTTAGAGGAAGATATATCCTATTTTTACAATCGAAGTTGATAATATGTGATGTCTACATTTATTGAACATTGACTTGAACATATCATGAGAACTCATAACTTGCATGACTTCATTCTGGAGATTTCTTTAGAGTCATGTGATTTGTAGTTTCTCACAATTAGATATGTATAATAGTGCAACACGCATGATACTTGTAGTGTTTTATTTGATTGAGAAAGTATCAAAATCATGCAAATCACAAATAATCACACTATCAAAAATCCATTTCTATTAGTAATTGTGACTATATGTGTAATGCATTCAGTTGCATTGTGAACTATGGCTCATTATTTGGAATTGTGAACATTGATACCATGCACATCACATCTACTCATATTGTCAAAATTGGCTTGCTATTCTAGACTACAATATCATGCAAGATGCATGACATCACAATATGTTTACATTCAAACACTTATGTTACCATTCTACACCTCACATTAGCTTGCACTGGGAGAAGTAGATCAATGCTCTGAAATGTGATGACATGAGAATCACATTTAACTAGCACAAAGACATTTCTCTATGAGTTGCAAGACCTTACATTGAAATAATTTAACATTGTGTGTGTATGTGAGTGACATTGGTTTCATAGTCCATCACATTTTTGTGACTTGTAGAACATCACATCATTTATTTGGATGCTTGTGATGACATGCACATCATATTCTTCTAGTAGTTCTTGAGTGAAGATTGGAATAAAAAAGGAGCTGATTATTTACCACAAGAAAGCATATTCCCTGTTAATATTAGCAAAATAGACAACACCGTGGGTAATGGATTATCAAAAATCGGCTAATATTTGGAAGCCAGTGAAGAACCTAATGGATTACCAACTGGTTTTGAATTCATGGATTTAAAATTATCAAAGGATGTAAAGGTTTGCAGAAAAATCCAAATTCACGTATGACCAAAGGCCCATTGTTAACACTGCCGGAGAAAAAATGAAATTAGAAAAAAAAAACAGAACTGAATGCCGTGGTTTTGGGGCAAATCCTTTGGCTTGCCATTCTGGACTGCGCCCACGCACTGGTCGGATCTATGTTACCGACTCGCCAGACGCTGAACCTGAGTTTGTGGAGCACATGGGAGGCCCTTCTTTCACCGATGAGCCAATTTAAAGGGGGTTTCAGGCAGCAATCGTGTGGAGAAATTTAGACAGAACTGAGGCCAGTTTAGGGCAGAATGCAGCGGATATATTATTGATTCCAGCAAAGGCACTTGTGGATTTCATAAGAATGGATACCTATCTTGCACGATGAACAAATTTGGGTTTTCATCCGCAGCAACAGCAAATGTTTTTTAAAACCCTGATGGACGTCACTCGAAAAATCTACACCAAATGTTGGACGAAAATTCTGAAAGCCAGACAGTTCACCAGTTATCACAGATAGAGGGCAGTGAAAATCTATGAAGTAAGGATTAAATCACATAATTATCAAAACCTGCAGGGCATTTTCGAAGGGCAGAGGTTACAACAGTTGTAGATCCTTACGGAACACACGGTGACGTTCCCTAACGTGGCGGCTAAGTCTTCTCATGCGATGGCAGTTGCTAGTAATGATTTTTGGCTGAAGAAGATATTTTGAATCAGTTGCAGGCAGTTGCAGTATCAGTGCCTTCACCTTCGGGCTCGTATTTCGGCCATCCCGAATTTTAACTTCAATTATTGGGAATAAGAAAGGATAAATTAACTACTGCTACCACCAATAAGGTGGATATTATATTATATTTTTATGGTAAAATCTTAGAGATTAATGATACTTAGTATTTAAAATTTAAATTAAATTAAATTAGATGAGGGAATTTAGACTTATTTTAATAAACTACTTAAAAAGGAAATATTTATAATATTTATTAATTGATTACCCCTAACTTTATGAATAACTTCCTAACTTCCTCCTAATTAAATGGGCAAGTAATCTCCTAATTGGTTGACCAAGTTGCTTGGGAGAAAAGTTAGCTAGGATATTTTGGCATGTAACTACCTTGTAAACCTTATAAAAAGGCTTCAAGGGGGATGAAAAAAGAGGGGGAATATTGGAAGAAGAATTTTTAGAAGGATAATTTGGAGAAGAGACTTTTGGGAGGTCTCATACATCACACCTAGGCTCTCACTTGAAGACACTTTGAGTTCTTGAGAATAGCATTTGCAAAGAAGATTTGTAAAGATGATTACTTGTAAGATGGCTTGCTAAAGGAAATATTTCAGCCTCTTTGTCATGGTCCTATGAGTTATGCATTTTATCTTTTATTTTGTTTAAATTTTTTAGCTGGTGGTTTAGATAGTATTATCCTTGGCAAGTAATTTTGGGATTTTTAGATTGCTCTTACTGTTCTTGTTGCCTGATAGAGATTTCTATTAAAATTCTGCCATAGAAGCACTTGTGTTTAAAAGCCTTAAGAGCATTTTAGTAGTAAATTTCGTTATTGTACAACGTGTGGGAACTGCTATTGGGATTGTTGTAAGAGAGCCTCTGTTTGTAGTCACGCCATTGAACAATTTAGTAGTCGAGAGGANGTAAGAGAGCCTCTGTTTGTAGTCACGCCATTGAACAATTCAGTAGTTGAGAGGATTCAAAAAATCTTTCGTATTTTGATGGGACCAGAATAGATTCTTTTTATCTTTAAAGTGAATTTTCATGGTATTTCAATCAGAAATTTTCAAGTCTTTTAAAGGTTCTATTTGAATGCAATCATTGACATCTATTATCTAGTCAAAATGGAGTCTCGTACGTGGTAGTTTACGCAGCAATTTTTTGGTAGCATAGTAGGATTGTCTTGAAGAAATTGCTTGTTTGAGCCTTGGAAGTTTGAACAATTAATAGATATTTAATTTGGAATAGATTTATTGTGAAGTTTTTACTTGTGTCATTTTACCTTGTTTAAATATTTGAGGTCTACACAAATCTACTTTCTTTTCTTTTCTGCTTATTTCCATCAAATCTTGCTCTATTTCTAGTTTTCTTGTGGAACTATCTCTTTCTCTGGGGAAAATTAGAGGTAGATTGTGGAGTTGTGCTCAAATGTTTTTGCAAAATTTTATTTGTTACAAGTAGGTATTATAAGGACCGCGTAGACTAGGTAGTTAAAAAAAATAGGAAACTTTCAACAACTCACAGTACTTGGCAAAGTTGGCTGAATCTCTTTAAAATAAGTCATTTGTAGTTTACACACAACGCAATCATTTCATTTCTCACAACTGCACACCGCAACAGCACACACACATACTCATATTAACTACTGAGTTTATTTGGAGGTATCTGGGCCTTGGTGTTGCCAGAGACCAGCAGGCACCTAAATCTTGTTCGAGGATACTCGTTGGTGGTCGCGTCCCAAACGGTCGGCAACAGTTATATAATAGAGTACAAAATTGATTAACACTTTATAATTAAGCAACTTACATAAAGGAGCCTATGAAACACATATTTTATATAGATATTATGCAAACTTTTTTTTTATTAAAATAATATTTTAAATGCATATTGAACCTTATATATTATAGATTCCATTTTTTATATTTTGAAAAATAATAAACACTATATGAACCAAAGGAATACCATATATATTTCCAATTGAAAACCCTAAAATAAATACATACTTGTCCCATGTATAAAAAAATTTTCTTCCATTTACATCATTGCATTTAATTTACATTAGAAACTAGAAAAGGACCATGCTCACTACAATCCTCACTTACAAGATGTTGCACACATATTTTTGTCCATGGTTGCTTAAGAACTGAACAACTAAGAATTTCTTGTATCATGGTATTTTGATACATGGAAACAAACTCACTACTAAAATTTTTTTATTCGAAATAGTAAATGGTGCATAAACATTATTGTATACATGCTACAGTTATATCCATTTTATTAAGTAGGAATTCCTTGCATAGCCACTATACTCCATTTTGAAGGTAACTTCTTTTGTTTTCCTTTCACCTCAATTGTGCTCTAACCTATTGAAGAATCAAATTTTAATAAAAATTCAACAAACCTTGACATTAACTTTTGAACAACAACTACATGTTGAGAAGAAGGTAAGGAATCATACACATACATTTTTTTCTATAGATTTTTTTACAACCACAAGAACCTAATGCCCACTAGTATTGAATGGGGTGTAAAATAATAGTTGTCCCAATTTAGGAAATTTATTCCAATAAATTTTGTAACCTCTTCAATAAAGTCCTTCTCTAATATGAACACATCAAGCTCTTGTTCAACCAATGAACAACTTTCAACATTGATGACATGTCCTTTTGTGGGTTTCCTTATGTTATGTGTTAATGAGTTCTTTTAACTTTGTTTCATCTAACTCTTAAGCGATTTTGCAAATTCTTGAAATATAGTATTAGATACAAAATATTTTACTAAAGCTTAATAAGCAATAACGAATATCTAAAGTTGCTTAATTTACATGATGTACACATCAATGACATCATCATCAAGCCATTGTTTCCACCTAAGTTGTTACACATATCTAAAAGATAATCTTGTGGTAGCAAATGAGGAAAATAGTGACATAACAAGTACTTCATTGTCTAAATTGCATGTGACAAGTAAGTACATCACTCTATCAATTGTTACACATGATTAACCAATCAGGATGATGAAGTCTACAAGCTTCATTATTTGAACTATACTAGAAAGTTGATCAATGGGTCTATTGAGGTCTACATCAACTACAAATGAACATTAATAAGAGGGAAGTTAGCAAACATAAAGAAGTGATCAAAACAAGTCTATATACATGTTCATTTATTTAGATGATCTTGTTCAAATAATTGTTTGTTGTCTCCTTTAATTGAATCAAATAACCTTTTGGTAGCTTTAATTACTAGTAGATTAATCATTTCTATTCAACACATGTACAATACAAAGACCATTAGAACTTTTAAAAGATATAAATAATGTATTAAAACTAAAAGGTTTTATAACATGGCACAAACCTACGATAGTATTGAACACATTGGAATTAATGTATTTGCTATTATAAATGTTGACTACAACATTTTTGAATGAGATAATTCTTTATTTAATGTAAAAATTTGGTTGGGCATTTTTTTGTTTTGAGCAATCAACTCTTGGATATAACTATTTTCTTTGGCTACATAATTCTCAATTTTGGGCTTTAATTAGATGTTTTCTTCTATCAAATGAGATCCATATAATTTAAACTCCTCCAAAGCATTCCAAAGTGCTACATTTCTTTTCTAATAATTATTTAATGTGTCAATCATGTGTTCCAACTTTTCCTTGATGGATTGATGAGAGCATTTTTCATGTTGAAAACCTTCATCAACAACTTGGCTATCATGCTCTTTCATAAAATGGGAGGTCTCACCTTTCTTTGACACTAATGTACTCTTGAATATGCTTTTAGGATCAAGATTCATTATTTCATGAAGTCACTATAATTAGAAATCCAAGGGACTCTTTCAAATCAAGTAGCTTCCATATCCTTGGTTACCTTTTCATCTCAAGCATTATAGTTATCAAGATATCAAATGGAACACTTTCATTGTCTTCTAATGCTCATATGAGTAAAATTGCATTATTAGAAATCTTCTCTTTCATTGCTTTCACTAGAAATTAAAACCACTGCATAAATTTGTAGAGCAACAATATCTTTGCAAAATAAGTAGAATTATCATCTTTCATATCAAATTTTTGAGCATACTAGATTAGATTATTCTTACTTTTCTTTCACCTTTGATCTATTATAGTTTCCTCTTTACCACATAGAACTTATATAACATTGCAATGTCATGAACATGGAAGGTAAAATTTTTGTCCTTGAATAGTAGCCTATAGAGTACTTCCTACAATGTATACACTATTAGTCAATCATTCATAAAAGTTGTAAACAACATTCTTATCATAACTTCCATCTACTGTCATCCAATGATAAATTCCAATTTTCTTCAATTTTTGAAAAAGGACAAATAATTTTTGTAAATATAAAATTATTTACAAATTATGTTCACAAATAATGCAAATAATGCCAATAGTTGCAATTCATGCAAATAAATAAAACATTACAATCAAATAAATAAAAATACTTTAATTAAGAAATCTATAAAATTAATTTTAAGATTATTTCATATAAAGAAAAAAAAGTACTCTCATGGAAGATTCCTTTTTCTAATCCCCATAATTTTTATAAGCTCCATGTTTATATAAAACTTTAACAATATCCCCCAATGATAAAGAAAATTTAAACAAAATAATAGCCTTCTCTAATAATCCTACAATGAAATTAATATAAATGGATAATGATCTTAGCATTGATAATATTTGCTAATGTGTCATAATCAATTAAACATCATACAATGATACCATAAATAATATTAATGGGAAATTATCTTAACATTGGTAATATTTACTAATATATCATAATATATTATACATTATGTACTATTACAATAATGAAATGAACCTTCTCTAATAAATTATAAAAAATAAAAATGTTCACAAAATAATGACTAAATCAAGGAGTAAGCAAGTAAATTTTATGATNATTAAATATCATGTTTCTAGTTTCTTTACTATACAAAAGCATTCAATTTAGATAAATTGATAAAATTTAACATATTAAAAATGAGATAATGTTTGTTCATATTCCTCATTGGGAAAGAGCATAATTCAAAATCCAATTTCATTCATTAACAAATCATTGTTTTTCAACTATGAGAATCCATATCTTGGATGTCCTCACAAAATACTTATTCAAAACACCCACATGATGTAGTGGTTCACAACCTATGCCACAAACAAAGTGTGTTTTCATGTGTCATGCATTATATTCCCATTATAAAAAGTGCTCTGTATAGACCATACAACTTGCAATCCATCACACTGTCAAAATTTATTGCTAAGTGATAATTATGATGTCTTGCACTACGCAAGACCTCACATTGTGTGTAGTGCCTGAAAAATTTGGTTGCTGGAAAATTAAAAATTTCAAGTGCAATAGCCTAGTTTAGATTCCAAGGGCCTCCAAAAATAGGATTTGAAGTGCCCTTGATGATCTTGATGATCAACCAAGGACTTGGAAATTGTAATTAGATTAAATGAATTAAATTAAAAATTTATATCTAATCTAAGAGAAAGCAGAAAATTTTAATTCAAAATAAACTTACACGAATGAATGAAATGTTGATTTTTATTAAAATAATAAAAATTTTATATGAGTAGGATTTCAAGATGTAAAATTATGTGCCTAGATGAACGAGTTGCACAAATGGTGCTTGAAGTTTGGTGAAACTAGTAGGTTGTCTTCTATAGTTAGTTGCACAATCTAGGTGCTTCCAAGCTTTAGCCTTCAAAACTCCTCATTGGTTCTTAGATGTGAATATGCTACGTTGGTTGTAAAAAATGGTGTGAAATGCTAGAGATTTTGCTATTGGGTAATGCATTGAGAGTCTCTAATGCTCAACCAATTACCAATTTTCCAAAAATACCTTTCAAAGTGTTTGATTCTGGTTTAAATAGGTTGTTGGTATTCACTTTATTGCTATAAATTTTTTGCCAGATTATTGACAAATTGAAATCATGCATAGGTGTAGTATGCTATAAATCTTAATGTAGTTGATCATTTATAGTAAGTTTTGATATAATAATGGCATCAAATCCCATTTTCATACTAAAAAAAGTAAACAAATTCTTGTGAGTACATTGGCTTCACCTCAACTATGTTGGCCCATGTGAATACTTCTAAGAAATATTGTGACTATGCTAGTCATTATTTGGCAAATGTAAAATCCAACAACTCCAACATTGGCCTTGNTTGTAAAATGTGAAGATTATGTTCTATGAGATGTAATTTCATATACTTTAACTTTTGGGACTGAAAAAATATGTCAAAGGTTGTCATAGCCTTACTCCCTAGGTGAAAAAAGTCATACCATCTTTATACTTGGGCTTCAAGAGGTTGAAAATGCCTTTCAGACTACCAAAATTGGCATTTTCATGGGTTTTGTAGGGATATAGCCTCAACTACGTTGGAGCTTCCTATCCCCAGCATAGATGCTGTTGTATTTTCATTCTCAACAACACCCAGCATAGTTACCATAAAACCCATGCATAGCTACACACATTCAATGTTGATGTTTTTGGATTTACATTTTTCAAGCAATGGCCAACATAGTCATAATAGTTTTCGNAAAGAATACAAAATATCATTACAGGTCCATCAGTAATGTTCTCTCTCTGTGCTCGATTCTATAGTGTTAAACCATGTCAAAGAGTGCTTATGATGATGGGATAAGGTTATGGTGATATAACATAGGATAAAGGTAGTATTTTTCTATAAGGAAATGTTTGTGAGGGTTAACAATGAGTTCGATACATTGACATCATGGTTATAGTTATTGCAATAATATTTTGAATGGTTAATGAGGTCTTCATGATTTATGTCTCAAAGTGTTAGTCACTTGGTAATGTTCTTGATGAGCCAACACTTCACTCGAATGATTATTTGTCCATTAGCCTCCTCCCTTTGCACATTTGGATCCATTGTTTTATCTTTTGATCTTCATTAGTATTTTGACTTCTTGGGAATTTGCTTCCACCAATTTTTTTTTCTTTGTGGAGGTGAAATCTTCATTGGGTTTCATTTCAAAGTCCAAATTTGATTTAGTTTTCTTGTTGAATGAGATTTGTTACACTCAATAGACTTTATAGTGGAGCATGTCGAGGGAGAGGGCACATAACCATAATGCATGAATGTCAAACATAGGTCACCACTGTCATTCAAGGTAAGGAAGATTATAATTAGGCTAGGGGGCTAGGCTCAAGGAGTGGTAATGATAATGATGTGAAAAAAGCACTCTTGGTACAATAAGGTCACATGGTAAGTTGCTATTGCAATGAGTTGCACCTCTATGATAACATCTCAAGCTTCATCCTACAAGAAAAACTGCAAGAGGACTAGAAAATAAGACAATAAAAACATGTTTTTACAATATGATATATAGGAACACACTAGACAACTAGTAGATTAGGTTATAATGGATCACCATTATCATAGAATAGAGGGATCTATGCAATGTGCATCATATTTACAAAATTTTGCAATTCATTCATTGTGTGAAACAATAAGAGAGAAAGGAAGAGAGAGAATTTAGGCTCGCATGTTGGACACCATCAAAGTCATCAACATTGGTCATTCATTGCAACCTGTCAGAAATGATAAACAATACTACAAGTAAGCATGTGAGTGTTAGATGTACTCAGGGCTATGTGATGGCTTTGATGTTGCATAATGGTAGTTTGATGTTATCTTCAACAAGGTTAAATTCTAGCAAGGATCTTGGTTTCATGTGTTTTTCCCTCGCCATCATGATCTTTGATAGAAAATTTGACTAAGAACTCTTTTGCGATGCTTTTGGCTTCAAGGTTAATGATAATCAATCTACTTCAAGATGTTAATGTTGTATGATAAAATGGTTTCAAGCTTAAGGTTTAGGTATTTTAGGTCAACTTCATCTACCAACATCACAAAATGGGTTTATGTAGGCTTTAAGGCTAATCAAATTTGCTTCCTTATTCTCTTGGCTCATTCCTACATGATAACATAAGCATATCAAGTGGCACTTGTGTGATAAAATGACTAAATAAAGTCAAAAAAAATGCAGAATACTCTAATAATAAAGCAAAAATGGGTTAAAAATTAAATTAATGTCAAAATAGGTCAAAAATAAAGATTGTTAAATTCAAAAGAGGCGCGGAGGGGTGGGGGGTGGGGGGTGGATAAATAAGCTCCTTAAACTAAAAATTTGTTGAGAAAAAGCATACAAAAGATGTCATGTGGGTTCCCGACATGAGTAGTCCACACTCAGAGGGTAGTTTGTAAGCACACCTATAATCTTTGTTTCCCTCAAATGTGATTTGAAGGGTACCATACCCTATACAAGCTCTAAGCTCCACTCTAGAATGATTTGAGGCTATGAGTCCATTCAACCCCACAAGGTCTTGATAAGCTTAGAATGTGGATTCTAGGATCCTGCAACCTTTACAACTTGAGCTTCACTCCAAAGTGTTGTGGAATCACATGACCACTTAATCCCATAGGATCTCGATAAGCTCAAGAATGATGCCTTCCTATAAGAAGCACATCCACCCCATAGGGCAATAAGAGAATAAAAAATTACAAGGTAGGAATGCAACTAAACCTGTTAATCCTTGTACAATGAGGTACAACAAACTTTAACAAATTACAACAGAAAAAAGATAGTACAATAAGGAGAAATATCATAGTAATGATGAATACAATGATTGCTTGATATGACACTTGAAAGTACAATAATTCTTGTTCATTTTTCAATGGAATGAAGTCTTCGTATAGTCAATATGTTTCCAAAATTACCTCAAAACTCATGCAATGACTATCTAATGGTTACTAGAGATGTCTTCCTCGAGGTTGAGATGTATTTTTGCATCAAACCTTCATTCAAGAGAGACATCTTTTCTTTTGTAAAGATTTCTTTATAGAGATGTCTTCAACAAGACATCTTTCTTTACAAAAAAATGTCTATTGTTTTTTAGAGATGTCTTTGTTTGTTCAATCTTCACCTCAACCAAGACATCTTTGTCATTAGGGAGATGTCTTTATTTTGTAGTAGAAATGTTTTGCTTCTTCAAGATGTCTTTTCTAAAACTCTTTCTTCTTGGCCAAGATGTATTTTGTTTCCTGTAGACGCCTTTCTTCACTTTGATATCCTTGGTCCTTGTCCTTGATCATCGGAGTTGGATTTTGAAGTCTTTGTTCCTAGTCTAAAATCTTTGAATTTCCACATGCCTTCTTATCCTAATCCAAGTCATACAAACATACCAACCACACAAACACACAAACATCTTTGTAATAGATTTTTCTTAATGTTTTGATATACCAAAAGGTCAACAATCTACCCATTTTTGGTGATGTTCAAAACTTAAGAAAATGAATTAGTAGACATGAAAATATCTAAATATATCCAAAAGAACTTAAGAAAATGGGTTGGCAGACATGAAAATATCCATATATATTTATAACTATACTCTCCCCATTTTTGAATAGCATCAAAAAGGATAAATAACATAAACATAGGTCTAAAAACCAATAAATTAATCAAGAAATATATATTCCCATGGTAACCAAGGATTAGGATAAAGCATTAGGGTTCAAGGTTGTTTGGAAAAATATGGATAATAATGAAATGATGCAAATGAGAACGTAGAGACCAAAAGGAAACCTTTCATTTGCATCATTTCATTATTATCCACATTTTACCTAAATTAAGGCTTGAAAGCTATTTTTAAGAGACATCTTTGTCTATTGAGTCTTCAACTTGACCAAGATGTATTTTTCATCAGGGAGATGTCTTTCTTTGGTAGTAGACATTTGATGTTTCTTGAAGACATATTTTTTGAAACTCCTTCTTGACCAAGATGTCTGCTCTTTCTTGGAGATGTCTTTCTTTACTTTGAAATCCTTGGTCTTTGTCCTTGATCATTGGAGTTGCATTTTGAAGTCTTTCTTCCTTGTCCAAGATCTTTAAATTCTCACATGACTTATTATCTTAATCCAAGTCGTACAAAAATAACTACCACACAAACACAAAAACATCCTTGTACTTCATTTTTCTTAACATTTTGACATACTAAAACATCAACAAAAACATGGTCAACATAGGTCACTAGGGGTAATATACAATCAAACATGGTCAATTATGATTACACTTTACTATTTTTAGAACTTATTGATTCATATCATGGTCAAATGACATTGAATGATGATTAGGGATGATCAAACTCCATCAAATAACACAAATCAAAGATCAAAGAAAGTCAACAAAGGCCACAAGAGACATAATAAGTAGAAATATTAAAACTAAATCCATGTAGAAGATAAATGAAGCCAATTGATGATCAAGTGGTGATTGAATAAGGCCAACAAGGTCAAAATAAGTCAAAATAAAATGGAACAAGGCCAAATCTATCAAGGTGCAAAACATATGGTAAAACATGGTTAATATTGGTCAAATAGGGTTAGATTGTGCCAATTTTAGACCTTAGTAGATCATGCTGGAATGGATTGATGGAGGAGTTTGGGAACTTGGTGTGATTATTTAAAGCCTATTTGAAGTAAAAATAAAATAAAATATTTTATTTTGACTACATTATGTAGTGTAGTTGGGATAGTCCCCAGCATAGTTAGTATTAGTAGAATGGTTTTCCAAGATTGTTATGGGTGGTTTTGAGATCTTGATGGTTTGTATAGATGGTGCAATGGATTAGGGTTGGGGATTGATGAACTTTATCATCATTTTAACTCTTGAAAGTTATAAATGATGTCAACTACTGGTGACTATGGTACATAGCATAGTCCCAACATGAATGCATGGGGAAGGTGGGTTTATGTGATGTTCAATTAGCTTATTAGGATAGCATAAGATCTTGGAAAGGCTGAATAGGCTATTTGGAGTTAAAACAGGCTTTAGAAGATGGAATTTTGGCACAAACAGCTCATGACTACATTGGCCAGCATATTCCTTTTGTTTACCAAGCTTTCAATGCCTAAATTTAGCTTTTAGGAGATGAAAAGTGGCTAGATCTTAGGATAATCTTGTACCATAGGCCTTTGAGCTTCTTCTAGTCAAATTTTAAGTCATTTTAACTAAAGGAAGCTAGTGAAAAGCCATCTGTATGAGCAACTACACTTGACTATGTTTGTCAATGTAATCCTTCATTGTACTTAGCTTTCAAGTCTTGAATTCAGCTTTTAGGAGTTGAAACATGTTAAATATTGGGCTTATGTTATAACCTAGGCCTATGTGCTTCCACTAAACAAAATTTGAGTTATTTAGGCTCAAGAAAGCTGGTGAAATTTCCCCTATATGAGCAACTACACTAGACTATGTTGGCCAATGTAGTCCTTTAGTCTACCTAGCTTTTAGGGATTTTAGAGGCTGAAACATGGCCAAAACTTCTACTTATGTTGTACTATAGGTCTTTGGGCTTCTGCTAGTTAAATGTTAAGTCATTTATACTAAAGGAAGCTGTTGAAAAGCTACCTATATGAGCAACTACGCTTGACTACACTGGCTAGCATAGTCCTTACGTTTGCCTAGCTTTCAAGGCATGAGTCTAGCATTTAGGGGCTAAAAAGTGACTAGTGAAACACCACAAAATTCTAAGCTTCGTACTTCTCCAACAAGAATCGAGCTAAGTCATGATGCTCCCTAGCATGACTGAAGCTTGAGGACCTCATAGATAGCTTCAAACGAAGTTAAACTGAGCAAGAAATGGTTCCCTGGGACCCACAGAAGACTACGATGACATCTGGCATCAAACTTGGCAAATCTTGAGCTAAAAATACTTGGTTTTCACTAAGTATGCATCCTGTACGCTGGCCTACACATGCCCAGCATATAGCCCGGCGTACAGCAACTTCTGGGCCCCAAAAATGAGTCAAAACATGCCAGAGCTAAGCATCTGAACCCCCTAGGACCTTCCCTAAGGTCCCCAGCAACTCTCAGGCACTTGAAAATTAAATTTTGGGTTCCAAATAATGGTCTTTCATTCCTCTACGCCCAGCGTAGAGAGAATTTTAGGACCCAAAAATGAGTCAAAACATGCTAGAACTGAGCGTATGGACCCCCCAGGACCTTCCCCAGGGTCCCCAGCAGCTCTCAGGCACTTGAAAATTAAATTTTGGGCTCCAAATGATGGTCTTTCATTCCTCTACGCCCAGCGTAGAGAGACTTTTGGGCCCCAAAAATGAGTCAAAACATGCCAGAACTGAGCGTATGGACTGCCCAGGACCTTTCCCAGGGTCCCCAGCAGCTCTCAAGCACTTGAAAATTAAATTTTGGGCTCCAAATGATGGTCTTTCATTCCTCTACGCCCAGCGTATATGCCCAGCATAGAGAGACTTTTGGGCCCCAAAAATGAGTCAAAACATGTCAGAACTGAGTGTCTGGACCCCTCAAGACCATCCCTAGGGTCCCCAGTAGCTCTCAAGCACTTGAAAATCAAATTTTGGGCTCCAAATGATGGTATTTCATTCTTGTATGCCCAGCGTATACGCCCAGGGTGCAACCAGCGTAGAGAAACTTTTGGGCCCCAGAAATGAGTCAAAATATGCCAGAACTGAGTGTTTGGACCCCCCAAGACCTTCCCCAGGGTCCCCAATAGTTCTCAGGCACTTGAAAATCAAATTTTGGCTCCAAATAATGGTCTTCCATTCTTGTACGCCCAGCGTATGCGCCCAAGGTGCAGCAAGTGTAGAGCAACTTTCAGGCCCCAAAAATGAGTTAAAACATACCAGAACTGAGCGTCTAGACCCCTCAGGACCTTCCCCATAGTCCCCAGTAGCTCTTAGGTACTCGAAAATCCATTTTTGACCTTAAAATGAAGCATTTTCATGTGTATACGCTGGGTACATTTTTGGTGTACGCTGGCATGCTATACGCTGGCATCCATGTACCCTGGCATCCTGTACGTTGACATCTTGTACGCTGGCATCCATGTACGTTGGCATGCTATACACTAACATCCTGTACGCTGGCATCCATGTACGCTGGCATGCTATACGCTGGCATCTTGTACGCTGGCATCCATGTACGCTGGCATGCTGTACACTGTATAGTTGTAATTTTTTTTCACACCCAGTCAACGTGCCACGTGTCACCCAACCCGAGTCAAACATCTAAACCTGTATAAAAATACCTACTTTTCATTAGATGGAGGAGGTTGGCAATTGGGAGCAAAAAATGAGAGAAAAATAGAGACGCTGAGAACCAGAGTAGAGAACCTTGTACGCTGGACAACCCTGTACGCTGAGCATACAGCCTCTATGGTATGCCTACGATTTGAACCAGCCCACAGGCATCCCTGCATCCACCGGGGCTATTCATCCGCCTTGTGTCAAAGCCACAACTATGTTAGACCGGTGCATTGTAACTCTCATTTTGAAATACCATTGTTACATTCTCTTTCTAAAATCGGTTACAATTTGCATTAATTGTTGCAGGTATACTGTTTATGCTGTTTTACATTTATGCTTTGTTCACATCAGTTACGCTATTTATGCTCCGCTTTACACCTGTTACGTTGTTTACATTTAACCTAACGTATAGTACTTCGGTGTACGTTTGGGGAAATTCTTGCCTGATCCGCATGCAGACCACTCAAGGTACTCTACCATCGTTCATTCCAGCTTACCCTCAGGTGAAGGTAGGGTCTTCTGTGTGTATCCAGTGATCCCTTGCTTTTTGTTTCCTTCCAGCCGGAGACCGACAATTTTAGATAGTACAGAAATTGGAGTTAGAAGGAGGGCCTAACTTGTTTTTTGTTTAATCGAAACGCTGATCACGTTACCTATTCAAACACACTGTTTACATTGTTACAATGTCTACGCTGCTATAGTGTCTACGCTGCTACAGTGCTTTACGCTGCTACAATGTCTACACTGCTACAGTGTCTACGCTGCTACAGTGTCTACGCTACTATAGTGTTTACGCTACTACAGTGTCTACGCTGCTACAGTGGTTTACACTGCTACAGTGTTTATGCTGCTATAGTGTTTATGCTGCTACAGTGTCTATGCTACTATAGTGTTTATGCTGCTACAGTGTCTACTTTGCTACAGTACCGCTATAGTGTTTTTTCAACAAAAACACACAAAATGAGCCCGTTTCAAAGCTAAATTCACTGCAATTTGCACCTACTTCAAACTGGTCTAAGTACTAATGGCCACCAACATAGATCACCTTGTCTAAGGCATACAATACACACAACATAACGATTCCGAGATGACTTTCTCTTACCCGAGATTGCCATTCGCGTACGACTACAGTTCATAATTTCATACTTCTGTGTGAAGATTTAGGCCAACCTTCCTATTGACCACATAGAACAGGAGGCAAAATGAAACTTTGAGCACATATACATGGGAGGTCATGAATTTTCCCCCTCCATATATGACATCATCCCCCTTTTTGATCCTCATCATAGTCTCATCTCCCAGCTCCTTCTAGCAAGGGGCCGAAACACACGATGACCCACTGAGAAGCCCCAAAACCAATATGATGTAGATGACTTCGAGGCATAATCCAAACCTGAGGATTCATACCACACCCTCAGTCCCCATGCCTACATGAACCCATCACTCCATCCTCGCATGGGACAGACGACCACTCACCAAGTGTCAATGAGCACATAAGCATCAGTATCCCAATAGAGATTACCCACCCCCATCTCCACCTAGTACATACCGCATGTGCAAACGCATGGGGCCACTTTCACTACATCGGCCCCATACATCGAGGGTGTCACTTCATAGTTTATAGAGAGGCAAGGAACCATACCCCTTGTTCAACAACCCACTCACTTCAATGTGCCACAGCCCACAACCACAACTTTGAACATCACTCCATAGCAACAAATGACAACCCAACAACCTCCCCAACCAACTAATCTGCCTACCACTCAAGAGTGGGCAGAAGCTAAACAAATGATGCAAGCATTAGCTGAAGAGGTAAAGCACCTCAAAACGGAAAACACTAAATAAGTTAAAGTACTAGACTTCTACCACGACGATCCAATTAGCACTTCAGTGCCACCGTTAGCTTTGCCCAAGGGAATCACACTTCCATAGCTGACCAAATACAACAAGAAGGGAGATCCAAATGCTCACTTAGTCACGTTTCGATCAGAAACTCTATTGCTTCAAGCTTGGCCCCACGCAATCTTGTGAGTGTTTGCTATGTCCTTAATGGGTGTAGCCTTAGACTGGTACCGAGCCTTTCCTCATAACTCCATATCCTCTCTAGAGGATCTGTTACATCAATTTGTTACCTGATTTAAGTATAACCTCAAGCCTAAAGCCACACTAGACAGTCTAATACAGGTGAAACAAGCACCACTTGAGCTTGTGCAAAAGTTCATTCAATGATGGAGTGCAGCCCTTAACGAACTTCATGAGCCCATCCCTAAAAAGTATTTGCTTACGATTCTGAAGGGAGCCATGAATGACTTCATTAAATCAAAACTGTACTACCTAAGCGCTCAAACGTTTAGCCAAGTGTTCACACAGATCAAGAACATTGAACAAGCTACACAAACCAACAATGACCCCGCCTATGTGGGTTACAAGAACCAGCATGTTTCCAAACAAAAGGCAACAACGAAAAATGTGGCCGCAAGCACAAAAAAAACTAACACCAGTACCAACCCGCCTGCAACTGCAGGGGCCACCTTAAGGTCCAATTTTCAACGCAAGGATCACTCTAAGTACACACCGCTACCTATGTGACCTTTGGAACTACTAGAGCAACTCCTTAAAGCTGGGCAAATCCAATACAAACATGTAAGGAAGAATGCTCGCCGCTGACATGACAGGTACTGCGAGTTACTGAGGAACCCTACCTTAGTAGCACGAAATGAGTCCTCGATTCCACAACATTTCAAGTTAGACCAATTTTGTCACTACCACCAAATGTTCGGTCACAATACCGACACCTATTTTGCATTAAAGGATGATCTACAAGCAATGATGGAATGGGGCCAACTAAACGGCAACACCCTGAATCAACCTAGCACAAACGATGCCTTCTATGTCATAAACTCCATTGGCATAGATAGTAAGCCTAAACCTGTGTGGCAACCTTTTGTGATCCATGTGCCTCCCAGTAAGGCAACAATCCTCTCTGCCTCCACGAGCAAGGGGCCTCCCATCGTCATCAAAGTGCCACCTAGAGCACCGATGAAACCTTTTGTGGTCAAGGTACCACCACCTCACACTTCCGCTAAGACGTTAAACTGGCAAGAAACAATGTAATCCCAAGCACCAAAGACATCCTTTGTGGTCAAAGTACCACCACAGTCGTCTGCTAAGACATTAAATTGGCATGTTGCACCAATGAAAATAACAAAGAAACCTTTCGTTATCAAGGTGCCACAACAGGCTAGTCAAACAACAACAACACCTTTTAAACTCCCATTTGTCATAAAAGTACCACCACGCGATGGCCCCTCACTTACCCTGAGCCCAACCATAGGAAACGTCTCAACCTCTCCTCCCTCAAGAGTCAACCTTGCCAACAACACGGATAAGCCTACCAAATGGCAGCAGAAGAGAACAAACAAACAACAAACAACACCCACTGCTGAAACAAAGGACACACCTAATATAGAACAACTGAACATTGGGGGACCTACCCCTAATCCCAAACAAACTAGGCCCAAGCCCTCAACCCATACAGAGGCAACCAACACAATGGCAAACAACACAGACTTTGTAGCTACACTGGCCCAAGTGAAACAAACGCTCAAACAAAAGAACACAACCATGAGCTTGTACGATTTTTTCATGACATCATTGGCTCATCGCGAATCCTTAGTGCAAACATTAGCATCCATTCCTGTTACAGAGGACATCCCTTCTAATGGAATCCATCCATGCAACGATATCACAACACACATCACAAGGATTGGGTTCAAACACCTTAGCCTTCCGCGATGATGCAGTTAAAGTCAACGCCAAATGAGGAGAAGTCACAATAGCTCCATTATTGATTAGTGTACGTGTTGGGCAATATACCATTCGCGGAGTGCATGTTGATGATGGTGCGGCAACAAACGTAGTTCTATACTCCGTCATCGACAAACTAGGCATGGCGGACGAGATCATGCCAACAGAAACCACGTGTCTAAAATCCTTCAACGGATCACATGTCACAATCAAGGGCACAATCAACTTAGCCTTTGTGGCAGGTGAACAATTCCCCACCAACGTGGAATTCACTGTCATAGAAGAGATGCCCAGTTTCAACATGATTCTTGGTAGACCTTGGCTAGCACAACAACAAGTCGTTTCCTCACCGATACATCAAGAAATCCACTTTCCATACGAAGGTGGAAAAGTCATTATACATGGCAACAACACTCCCTTTCAAGCTAACTAAAACATAGACATGTCACAGGTCTTGAAAGAGGAGCCTCTTGAAGCAACACCCACAACAACAAACACAACACCTAGAGCTAAAACGCTCAAACGAGGGGTAAAAACTGAAAGCCTCCCAAAGCAAACTAGCACGCCTCCTAGACCATGTCCGACTAAGAAACAACCACATAATCAAGACTCTCCTGCGGCCAAAGACACGTCTTATCTCTGCCCACTCTTCACCTTTGTTTGTTGTGCATACGTCACCTTAGTTTGTATTGTGTTAGCTTACGTGTTCTCTCATGGCCTGAAAAGTCCTTAAACTAAATGATGGCCGGAAAAGACCTTAAACTACCACCGTTTCACATTATTTTCTATTCATTGGTGCATTTCAGTTCATGTTTTCTGCAGTTTCTATTTAATATTATTTTCTCTAGTAGCTTTTGTTTACAGGATCATATAGACGCACATGAATGCATCCACACAGAGCAGTCCTGACATCATGACTTAAAACTGATACCACAAAATGTCCTGGTGTCATGACAAAAAAATGACACCACAGAGCTTTGTCTGACATGATACTAAACTATCACACTCATTCACCAGAGTCTGCTAAGACTATAAACTAGCTTGCCTCTTCATAGTCCGCCACGACTATAAACTAGCATTGTATCATCCGCTATGACGATAAACTGGCAATGTCCAATGGGTTATGATGTAAAACTAACCCATGAAAGTCCGCTAAGACTATAAACTAGCCAAATCATTTCTGGCATATTTATCTGTTATCGTAATTCATGACATTTCTTCATCAATACCTGCTGCATCATTCATCACACTGGATCTCACAACACTATTGCTGCTTAGTTTGTTTACCTTAAGTTTCACATGGTGCCTCCATTTGCATTAGTCACATTCATGCTTGAAGTATTTGCTAACTCATTCACTTGTGGTTTTCTTATCTTCTTAGAGTTATGTTTGCAGGATGACACCTAGTGGTGCTCGTACACGGATACACTTCATCATGGTGACAAGGTGCCACATTGTTTCTGACGCATGCAACCAGGTTAATCAATCCGTTCAAAAGTACATTCCCAGTTCCCAATATATTTTCTAGTTCCCCAACACTCTTGTTCCCTTTCCTACCTAGTTACAGTTCCCAGATACACCCAGTACACCCCAAAACTTTGAGCACACTGTTACACGCTGCGATACTCTCAAGCAACTACAACACACAATATGGCACATGAGCATGAGTGCAAAATTGAAAGAAAGCTCTTGCAAAAAAAAAGAGATAAAAAAAATAGAAACAAAAAAAAGAGAGAAAAAAAAGATAAAACACAAAAAAAAGAAAAAAAAGCAAAGAAAAAGAAAAGAGCAAAGAGCAAAATGAGCCACAAGACCCTTGGCACTTCCCATAAGCCCTAGGCAGGAAGGCAGTTGTCTTGGAAACAAACACTCATATGTCAAAAGCTTAAGTAACATCTCATTGCATAGCTTTGGTTCTCCGCCAACAGGTTCTCTTTAACACCAAACAAGGGGCCTGTTCCTCCAGAGAATGCAACCCACCATCACGCGTCCAACAAGTCCTCTTAAACACTAAACAAGAGTCTTGTTCTCCAAACGATGCACATCTCATGTCTTGATTCCGAGTCTACTAAACAATGGCTATTGACAAGGATCAGCATGACCCTTATACACACCAAAGCATTCCTTTTACCATGCACAATCCCTTGATCAGGTCCCAATCCCCACAATTTTCATTTCCCTATCCAGCTACAAAATTCATTTCCCCAATCCCATGTACTATTGAACACGGTGCGATGACATTTGGCCAAGTGTTGAAGGACAATGCTACTAAGTTTCTTGTGGTGTTTTGTACTTCTTTGTCGATGCTTCTCGGGTTGATTCCTCCAAGTTTCAACAAAGAGGGACCAATGAAACACCACAAAATTCTGAGCTTCGTACTTCTCCAACAAGAATCGAGCTAAGTCATGATGCTCCCTAGCATGACTGAAGCTTGAGGACCTCACATGTAGCGTCAAATGAAGTCAAACTAAGCAAGAAATGGATCCCTGGGATCCATAGAAGACTACAATAACATCTGGCATCAAACTTGGCAAATCTTGAGCTCAAAATACTTGGTTTTCACTAAGTATGCATCTTGTACGCTGGCCTACACATGCCCAGCGTATAGCCCAGTGTACAGAAAATTTTGGGCCCAAAAAATCAGTCAAAACATGCCATAACTAAGCATCTAGACCTCCTAGGACCTTCCCCAAGATCCCCTGCAACTCTCAGACACTTGAAAATGAAATTTTGGGTTCCAAATAATGGTCTTTCATTCCTCTATGCCCAGCGTAGAGCCCAGCGTAGAGCCCAGCGTAGAGAGACTTTTGGGCCCTAAAACTGAGTCAAAACATGCTAGAACTGATCATTTGGACTCTCCAAGACCTTCCCCAGGGTCCCTAGCAATTCTCAGGCACTTGAAAATCAGATTTTGGGCTCCAAATAATAGTCTTTCATTCCTGTATGCCTAGCATATACGCCCAGGGTGCAGCCAGCGTAGAAAAAATTTTGGGCCCCAGAAATGAGTTAAAATATGCAATAATTGAGCATTTGGATGCCACACGACCTTCCCCAAGGTCCCCAATAGCTCTCAGGCACTCCAAAATCAAATTTTGGGCTCCAAATGATGGTCTTTCATTCCTGTATGCCCAACGTATACGCCCATGGTGCAGCCATCGTAGAGAAATTTTTGGACCCCAGAAATGAGTCAAAACATGCCAAAACTGAATGTTTGGACCTCCTAGGACCTTCCCTATGGTCTCTAGTAGCTCTCAAGAACTTGAAAATCAATTTTTGTGTTCCAAATAATGGTCTTTGATTCCTCTACGCCCAACGTATATGCCTAGTGTAGAGCACAGCGTAGAGAGACTTTTGGGCCCCAAAAATGAGTCAAAACATGCCAGAACTGAGCATTTGGACCTTCCAAGCCCTTCCCAAAGGTCTCCAATAGCTCTCAAGTACTTTAAAATCAAATTTTGGGCTCCAAATAATGGTCTTTCATTCATGTACACCTAGCTTATACGTCTAGGGTTGAGCCAGCGTAGAGAAACATTTAGGCCACATAAATGAGTTAAAACATGCCAGAACTAAGAATCCAGACCCCCCAAGACCTTCCCCAAGGTCCCTAGTAGCTCTCAAGCACTTGAAAATTAAATTTTGGGCTCCAAATGATGGTCTTTCATTCCTATACGCCCAGCGTATACACCCATGGTGCAGCCAGCGTAGAGAAAATTTTGAGCCCCATAAATGAGTCAAAACATGCCAGAACTGAGTGTTTGGACCCCCCAAGACCTTCCCCAGGGTCCCTAGTAGCTCTCAGGTACTCAAAAATCAAATTTTAACCTTAAAATGATGCATTTTCATGTGTATACGCTGGGTACATTTTTGGTGTACGCTGGCATGCTGTACGTTGGCATCCATGTACGCTGGCATCCTATACATTGGCATCCATGTATGTTGGCATCCTGTACACTGACATCCTATATGTTGGCATGCTGTACGCTAGCATCCATGTATGCTGGCATGCTATATGCTGACATCCTGTACGCTGGCATACATGTATGCTGGCATGCTGTATGTTGGCATCTTGTACACTGGCATCCATGTATGCTGGCATGTTGTACACTGTATATTTGTAATTGTTTTTCACACCCAGTCAACGTGCCACATGTCACCCAACCTGAGTCTAATATCTAAACCTGTATAAAAATCCCAATTTTTCATTAGATGAAGAAGGTTGGCAATTGGGAGCAAAAAACGAGAGAAAAATAGAGACGTTGAGAACCAGAGCAGAGAACCTTGTACGCTGGACAACCCTGTACGCTAAGCATACAGCCTCCATGCTATGCCTATGGTTTGAACCAGCCCACAGTCATCCCTGCATCCACCAGGGCTATTCATCCGCCTTGTGTCAAAGCCACAACTACGTTAGACTGGTGCATTGTAGCTCTCATTTTAAAATACCATTGTTACATTTTCTTTCTAAAATCTATTACAGTTTGCATTAATTATTGCAGGTATACTTTTTACATTGTTTTACGTTTACGCTCTGTTCACATCAGTTACACTGTTTACACTCTGTTTTACACCTGTTACGCTGTTTACATATAACCCAATGTATAGTACTTCAGTGTACGTTTGGGGAAATCCTTGCCTAATCCCCATGCGGACCACTCAAGGTACTCTACCTTCGTTCATTCCAGCTCGCCCTTAGGCGAAGGTAGGGTCTTCTGTGCATGTTTGGTCATCCCCCAATTTCTGTTTCCTTCCAGCCGGAGACCAACAATTTCGGACAGTACAACTAGATCTTGTAATTATGTTGTACACTAGGCCTCTAGGCTTCCAAAAGTTGAATTTTAGGTCATTTGAACTCAATAATCCTAGTGAAATCCACCTATGTGAGCAAGTACGCTAGACTACATTGGCTAGCATAGTCCTTCAGTATGCCCAAATTTGATTTCAAATTTTAGGGGTTGAAACATGTCTATAACTTGGGATTATGTTATACCTTGGGCCTCTACTCTTTCAATATTTTAATTGTGAGTCATCTGAACTCAAGAAAGTTTGTGAAAAACAACTTATATTAGCAACTATGTTGGACTATGCTGGTTGGTGTAGTCCTTTAGTATGCCCAGTCTTAAAGGCCTAAATTTAGCTTTTAGGGGATAGAAAGTGGCTATATATTGGACTTATGTTATACCCTAGGTCTCTAGTCTTTCACTAGTCAAATTTTGAGTCATTTAAACTCAAGGAAGTTGGTGAAAAGCCATCTATATGAGTAACTATGTTGAACTGTGATGGCCAATGTAGTCCTTCAGCATGCCTGGATTTTAAGGCCTAAATTTAACTTTTAGGGGCTATAAATGCGGATCCTAGAACTCAAAAGGATGGAGATGAATAAGCTCCTGAAAAAAAAATTGCAACTAAAAAATCCATAGCCCAAATTACATGGTTTTCCACCTTGGGTACTCCATATTTGAAGGGTAGATTACTTGTACACCTTCAGACTTTGTTTTTCTCAAACTATGGTTTAAAAGGTAGCAGACCCTATACAAATCTAAGATCCACTATGAAGTGGTTCATTTTCACCAATCCACTTAACCTTACAATGTCTTGACAAGCTTAGAATGTGGTTTTCAAGATCCCATAACCTTTACAACTTAAGCTCTACTTCAAAGTTTTATGATGCTACACCAGCCACTCAATCTCACAGGATCTTGATAATCTCAAGAATGATGCCTTGTCATAAGAAGCACATCAACCTTAGTAGGGAAACAAAAGAGAAACAAAAATTAGAAGGAAAGGATGCAACTGATTTGCTAGTCCTTATACTTTGAGGTACAACATAATTTATCACTTACAAAAGTATAATAGATAGTAAAATAATGTTCAAAAATACAATAGAACAATGTATACAATGATTGCTTGATGTTGACACTTGTTTGCACAAAAACTTGCACATTTCCCAAGAGAATGAACTTATAGCTTTGTAGAATTCATGCAATAGATAGATAGTAGCTAGGGAAGATGTCTTCTTTGAGATTAGGATGTCTCACTTCATAGACCTCAATTCAGAGGAGCTATCTCTCCACCAAAGGAGATGTCTTCATGTAGACATCTTCTCTAGATAGGATATGTCTACTATTTCAGCAAGATGTCTTCTATGATTCTTCTGCACTTTGGCCAAGATGTCTTCTACTTCTAGAAGACATCTTCTTAGCTTTTGGGCTTTGCTTTCTAGGGATTCATTTTTTTGATTTAGTTCATCCCTAATCTTGGAAACTTCTTCATTTATTTGTAGTCTTCATATGCAATCTTTCTTCCACTTATCTAATGAAGTTCTTATTCAAGATCTCTTGAGTCCTTTTAGTTACTTTGACATATTGAAGTAGCTCTCATTCCTTGAGTCTTCATTCATGTCCAACAGGTCTTTGTGATCTCCACTTTGATGTCTCTTTATAGATAACATCTCTTGAGCTCTCCTTTACACCATGCTCTTTTCCTACAAATAAAACAACCACACAAACATCCTTGTTCTCCATTTTCCTTAAGGCTTTAACATATCAAAAGTTCAATAGAAAAGTCACTAGAGCTTGGGCTTATGTTATACCCTAATGTTGGCACATTTAGCCATTTTATGGAACAGAGACATGAGATGATTGAGATTTTCTAAAATATTACAATACAAATATTTGAAATGGCAAGATGTAATTGGGCAAAGTATTGAAATGGCAAGAAGAGAGAGAGATGGAAATCACTTAATGGTAACATTAGGATGACACTGGCTCTGCAAGTCATGTTAAGAAGTCCTGTTACACATTTCTCAACATATGAGATTTTAATGAATTCTCCCGTANCCTCGACCGAAGGCAAAGATGGAGAGGACGGCAGAGACAGCAGTGCGACGTTATTTATGCATATAAAAAAAACGCGTGTGGCAGCGGTAGTCATCAAAAATAGAAACAAAAAAGGGGACAGACATTGGCAGAAAAATAGGAAAATAGAGCCACAAAAACCCCCTCGTGCGTTGCCAAACCCTACTGGATTCTGTGCTGTTCTACATGAACAAACCCTCGCCGTTTACAAAAAGAAGAAGCTTTGCCTCCGCGGGAGGAGCCCTAAGATTTACACACCTTAAACATCATCACAGAATCGCGTGGTGCACACGACACAATATTTTCGGGCAGTTGTAGGGATTTCGCAACTTACCTTACCGTTTCCTGTAACTGGTATTTCAAGAAAAAGCCTTCCATGGCTCAACACATTTTTAGGAAAATAATCCGCCTACAACCTCACCGAACAGGCCTGGGAATGCATTTCAAAATTTTTCTAGGTGGTAAAAAAATAAGAAGCGGCAATTACAAGTTTATCCGCCCTGGGACTTGCAATCTAGAAATAATAACCATGCCCGATGCTGATGCCTCTGATACAACGATGTTTCCTAACACAGCAGCTAAGCCTTCTCCTATGATGGCAGTTGCTGGTAATGATTTTTGGCCAAATATATTTTGAATCAGTTGCAGGATCGGTGGCTTTGCCTTCGGGCTCGTATTTCGGGTCATTCTGAATTTTAATCTCAATTATCAGATGCAAAATGAAATTAACTACCGCTATCACTAATAAGGGGGAGATTATATTCAATTTTTATGATAAAATCCTAGAGCTTAGTGACACTTAGAATTTAAAATTTGAATTAAATTAAATTAGATTAGATTAGATTAGGGATTTAGATTTATTTAAACAAATCACTTACAAAGGTAATATTCCTAACTATATAACTCCCTCCTAATTAAATGGACAATTATGGGATATTTGTGTAACATCCTATAAAAGGAGACATTTGGCTATTATCCCTTTTATTCATTTATAACTAAATTGTAGCATTTTTATCTCTTTGGTGGTTGAAACCACCCAAAATTGTTGTAACTTACCTAACTTGTTGGGCAAGTAATCTCCTAATTGGTTGGCCAGGTTACTTGGGAGAGAAGCTAGGTGAGATATTTTTGAATATGTAACTTCCCTACCTACTTTGGAACCCTATAAAAAGGCTTTAGGGGACATTGGAGGGGAGGAGGAATATTGGGACATTAGGGGATATCATCATCACTTCTCACACTTGGGATCAAAGAAGATTTGTAAAGAAGATTGTTTGCAAGATGGCTTGCTAGAATAAAGATTTCAGCCTCTTTGTCATGGTCCTATGAGTTATGCATTTCATTTTTTGTTTTGTTTAAATTTCTTAGCTAGTGGTTTAGATAGTATCATCCTTGGCAAGTAATTTTGGGATTTTTAGATTGCTCTTACTGTTCTTGTTGCCCGATAGAAATTTCTATTAAAATTTTGCCATAGAAGCGCTTGTGTTTAAAAGCCTTAAGAGCATTTTAGTAGTAAATTTCATTATTGTGCAACGTGTGGGAACTACTATTGGGATTGTTGTAAGAGAGCCTCTGTTTGTAGTCACGCCGTTGAACAATTCAGTAGTCGAGAGGGTTCAGAAAATCTTTGGTATTTTGATGGGACCAGAATAGCTTCTTTTTATCTTTAAAGTGAATTCTCGTGGTATTTCAATTAGAAATTGTCAAGTCTTTTAAAGGTTCTATTTGAATGCAATCGTTGACATCTATTATCTAGTCAAAATGGAGTCTCGTACGTGGTAGTTTATGCAGCAATTTTTGGTAGCATAATAGGATTGTCTTGAAGATACTGCTTGTTTGAGCCTTGGAAGTTTGAAAAATTCATAGATATTGAATTTGGGATAGCTTTATTGCGAAGTGTTTACTCGTGTCATTTTTCCTTGTTTATATATTTGAGGTCTACAAAAATCTGCTTTCTTTTCTTTTTTGCTTATTTCCATCGAATCTTACTCTATTTCTAGTTTTCTTGTGGAACTATCTCTTTCTCTGGGGAAAATTAGGAGTAGATTGTGGAGTTGTGCTCAAATGTTTTTTGCAAAATTTTATTTGTTACAAGTAGGTATTATAAGGACCGCGTAGACTAGGCAGTTGAACAAAATAGAAGACTTTCAAGAACTCACAGTACTTGGCAAAGTTGGCTGAATCTCTTTAAAGTAAGTCATTTGTAGTTCACACACAACGCAATTGTTACATTTTACACAACCACACACCGCAACAGCACATACACATACTCACATTAACTACTAAGTTTATTTGGAGGTATCTGGGACTTGGTGTTGCCAGAGACCAGCAGGCACCTAAATCCTGTTCGAGGACACTCGTTGACGGTCGCATCCCAAACGGTCGTCAACACCTAGGCCTTTGGGCTTCCGCTAGTCAAATTTTGAGTCATTTGGACTCAAGAAAGTTGGTGAGAAGCCACCTATATGATATAAATATGTTAGGTAGTGTATAACCTTTGCTAACCATCCTAAACTATGTCTAAAGCATGAGAGTCAATCTAAAATATCATGGAAACTTTGTACTCTAGTTTGTATTATTAAACATGAAAAATTTCAATCAATTTTCATGTTTTACATTTTTATATGTTTTTTTATTTTTGGTGTAAAAGGATATTAGTTAAAATGACTCTAAAATGTAATGTTACGAAGCAAAGTTTGACAATTAAATGCAAAGGTATAAAACAAGGTGTAGTAAATCACATTGTAAATATAGGAGAGATAAAAGGAATAGAGTCCACTAATTTACTATTTTTAGGCCTTGGTAGACCATAATGTCACCAGTTTTAGGGCTTAGCAAGTCATGAAATTGTGACTTTTAGGCCTTAGTTGGTCATGAAATTACTAGTTTTAGGCCTTAGTAGGTTATAGTCCATATGTTACCTAACAAGTTTGGGATGCTCTTGAAAGAGCATATAAGGTTAAAACCAACCATGAAGCATAATAAAATTTTGTGAAAGTAACAAAATGACCATTAATAAAAGAATTAATAAGGTGTTTACTATGAACTCGTTGTTTGAATTTTGAGAGGTTAAGGAATATTTTTGACACAAATTTATGTTCATCACCTTTCTTATTAATCATGGTGAGCTTTATGCATTGTCATTGGTCACTTTAGCCCTAGTTAGAGTGTCCATAGTTTTCTCTTAGAACTCCACCTCTAAACCTCCATCAATGTTAACATAGTTAACCAAAGGTAGTGACATGTTGTCTCCATTGATCACAATTCCCCCTCCCTTGTATGGTAAATGGATCTCTTGATATATAGGAGATGAAACTGTGTGAAGCTTAGCTAACCATGACCTTCATAAGATTAAGGTGAAGCCAGGTTTCTCTTCAACTACTAGGAAGTTGGTGGATGTAGGGAATTTCTTACCATCCACAAAATCTAAGGGGATGGAACCTTGCATTACTACTCATAACTCATTAAATGACTTGAGTGATGAAGTAGAGGTTTCTTGGATGCTCTCAGTTAAGCCTAGCTCATCAATAATGCAAAATGGTATCATGTTAGTTGTTGTTCCATCATCTACATGAACACAATGGACTTTGTATCTACCAACACTTATAGTGATGAGGAGATGGGTGCATAGCACTTTTCCATTTCTAGAGGTAACCTTCATCTCATTTCCATGAAAGTTGAGCATTGGTTAGTGTTTGTTTTCCCTAATCAAAGGTTACTTAATGGTAGAGTCGATTGATTCTTTGTTGGTGGACATGGCTCCACTCATAGGGATAGAGGTTAACACTTGAGCTAGTGCATCAATATGAGTAGGAGAAGTTATGACTAGGTCATAAAAGCTTGATGATATGTTCTTTTGATTAAGTGACTATTTAGCTTATTCCATCATTGTAAGGAAATTATCTCTCTTGGCTTATGATGTTTCTACCTTAGTGGTTCTAACCTCCTCCATCCTTCCTAGAGTTTGTGGTCATGGTTTTGATGTATATGCCTTGGACCCCTTTTCCATGGATGTAGTTGATCTTGGTGTAGATTGTTTCAAAGCCTTTTTTTGTTGGTTACCTTTAGTGGCTTCATTGTTAGTTTTGTGATAGGTTGATTTCATCATTATTGTAATGATGATTTCTTGCTAACCTCTAAGTTTGTGGACCACTATAGGTGGGCTTTAGTCATGGGTTGTTATAGGCTTACTTATTGAAGATGGATGGACCTGAATAACAAATGGTTCCCTATGCTTTAGAGAATTGGCAACTTGTGATCTTGGCTGTAAAGGTTATGCCACTAAAGGAAGAACCTATATGATGAAAGTCTTCTTAGGAGTTGGAGGAGGTGTTACTTGTATGATGAAGGGCTCTCTAGGCTTTATGTTTTGGGACATTGGTGGTACTTTGATGACAAATTATTTCTTAGGAGGCTTAGACTATTTGGTTTCTATGAATGATGCTACAACATAGGAGTTGTTATTAGTTCTTCAAGAGTTGGACTCATTTAATAATAACTCCTCATGGTCAATCATTTTTTAGAGGTCATTCCTTAATGCTAGGCAAAAATTAGCATCATGATCAACCTTTTGATAATAATAGAAATATCCAACCAATTTGAAGTACATTGGTAGCTTTAGATCATCTTTCATAGCTATCATCAGGTCTTTTGCTATGTCATAAAGATGATCGTGCCTCTTATGAGCCTCTTCAGATAGTTTCTTATGTTGTATATGATTGTCTTTAAGCAACTATTTTAGAAGCTCATAGGGATTCATAGGCAACCTTGTGTACTTAGACCTATCATTCCACCTAAAGTTTGATCTTGGTTTATTTGGAGAGTAGAAAGGTGATGATGTGTCAAAGTGTCATGTTGATGGATCCCCATAAATGTGGTCTTGTTTATGGATCCCCATTAACATGGTCTCTTTGATGGATCCTCATCGATGTGGCCCCATCAATGGGGCTATGTTGACACAACTGCATAATAAAGTCTATAACTACGTAGGCCCTAGCAATGTATTAGCATTCTTTGGTTAATAGAGTAGCAAAAGTCTTGTAGTTTTATTTCATAGTCTTAGAGAATAGTTAGTGAGTTCCTGCAATGTGGATCTAAGTTAGTTGTATGACATCTTATTCAAGTGACAATGTACTTGGACACATTCTATGAATGACAATAAGGTTAGGATTGATTCTTATTCATTGCAGCACTTTGACTTAGATTAAATTTACTTTCCATGAAATTTACACTTTATGTAGTTAGTTAATATTTATGTTTTCATCCACAGTAATGAATTGGTAGAATGAGTATGACTAGTTTTAAGTTTAAATGTGTATTTTCTTGGTAACCCCAACAACAATATTGTTTGGTTCACCTAGTGGCATAGCACTTGGTAATCCTAGTAGTGGATACATGGCTTCAAGACATGTACGACAAGCTAGGAATAGATACTCATTGCCTATAGGCTAGTTTAGAATTTACTTTCTATTGTTAATTAGTTTAAATAATTGATTTCCTCATTATTGTTAGGAGTATCATAAGGCCAAAATAACATCAAGAATCATATGCCTCACTTTGGACTAAACCATATGTGACAAAGCCACTACTAGTCTAAGTGGGAAGACAAAAAACTATGATCAAGGAATAATGATCTAGATGTCACAACTAGTCCCATCCATGGAATTTAATTAGATCATGTGTTAACACTTTTGATTCATATCGATGGATGTAGGTGGTGCCTCACTGCTCATCATTGCTAGGGATGGTGCTAGTTATCTAGATTAGTTATATCATACATTATCACTATTAAAAAATTAATAATTTATCTTTTAGAAAATATTAAGTCACAAACATCATTAAATAATAGAAATTTCTCTTTCACAAGTAATAGATAACGCATCATATGGAGAGAACATTCATTGGAGAACTAATGAGATATATATTGAAGAAAATTCAAGTGACCAACCTTATGTAGGGGCTTCATATGTTCATGACCATCCTAACTACACTCAAGGACTACATTCACATAAGGTAGATGATCCTATAAGAGATGAAGTAATTCCTATAAGAAGGGAGGCCTCAAGGGCTAGGACCTCCTCAAAACCTAGAAGAGATAAATCAAGGGACTTTGGGAATACTATAGAAGCCATGGCAACTCTCCTAGTTCCTCATCTTCCTCTTCCTCTTGAATGTCTAATTCTAATGAAGATGAATGTAGGTAGAGAGATAGAGGTTCACTATGAGGTTGAAATAAAAATATAAATTGAAACCAAGGACAAAATCAAAGACATCAAAATGAGCATAGAAAAAATCATCACAATTAGACAAATAGAAATAGAAATTTTCATCATGACATCTTTAATGACGATGAACCCTTGTTGGCCACTAAGAGCATGATGCACATTAAAATGGTAGTTAAAATTTCCCACACACATCGAAAGGAAGGTTGCATCAAAAGGCATAATATGAATAACATTCCTAAATTTGTGGGAGGTTATGATTCTAATCCACAACATCACTTGCAAGCCTTCCATTATTTTTATGTCTTACAAAACATTGAAAATGGGTGGAAAAGGCTTAATATTTTTCCTAGGACACTAATAGAATAGACCAAAGTGTGGTATATATCATTGAAACCAAATTCAATCCATCAGTGGTACATAATGCTAGAACTGTTCAATGAGAAATACAAAACCTATGCAAGGGTGTTGAACCTAAGATAGCAAATCCAAGGATGGAAATAAGAATAGCATGAACCCTTTGATATGGCCCTAGATAGATAATATTCTCTAATGAATAAATGTTTAGGCCATGGTTTCTCTCAAGAAGAGCAACTTTTCCACATCATAGATGGGCTTTATAGTCAAACAAGAGAGACCCTTGGGATGTATGCTCAAGGTCAATTATGTGGACTAGGAACTCATTAGATCCAAAAGCTAATCAATTGTATGGAAAAAGAAGAATGAGAGCTATGTAAAAAAGAGAATGTTGAGAAATATCCTTGGGAGCCAACTCTTCAAAAGATGAGCGTCCATATCTATGATGAGGAAAAAGAGGCAACTCTCAATGATGTGATTTTACAACAAACCTTGTCAATACAAAAGTCTACCAATGAGCTTGAAGCAAGGTTAGATAAGATGTTGGAATGGACTGATGAGAAAGTTACAACTTATGTAGAAATTATATAGGAGACAGTAAGATAAAAAAAATCAAGTGATCACCACAAAATGAGTAAAAGAGACCAAGAGATAGGTAAGAAAATTGATTGGTAGAGAGGAGAAATGGCTATAGAAGAAGAGGTTATAGACTCAACCATTGAAGAAGATGATAGATGTGACATTTGCATATATAATCATTCAAAGGGCCATTTCCTAGTAATGTTACATCTACATGAGTATTGGGATTTTGCATTGAATTCCAAGTTTGTACAAAAGCAATTGCCTAGGAAATTACCTTTGTCATAAGCTACTTATAGACAATCCTACAACCAACCATACTATCCTACTGGGACTTCTTACTAGCCTCAATAGTATCATCCAATGTAGTGGAAAAACCCACAATCTTGGGGGAGGCCAATATCAAACCAATAATACCTTTACTATCATCCAAACCCATATAGATATAATGTTCAACAACATATTTTACTAACTATTTCCACTTTCTCTACCTGAAATCATTGCTACTACTCTCTTAAATATCATTAACTCACAACATATTATATGAGATCGCCATCACACACCTCTCACCTTCCATCATATCCTCAATATTTTCATAGTCACCTCCACCATATGTCACCTCCAACAACACAAGAAGGTTTAGCACCACAACATCAATGAGGGAATGCAACTTGCGCTATGAACATATAAAAAAATGATAATGCCAATAGATCTCCATGAAAATCTTATAAATGTCTTTTCTTTAGGATGGTTCACATGCATAAGAAAAACACTTGTGGATGTACTAACTCATCTAAACCAGCATAATTCCAATCAAGTACAATACCCTTCCTTTTGCAACCAATGTCCTCTAATCATATGAAAAGTCCAACATTCATCATTTCTCCAATACCTAACAAAAATGATGAACCTATCGCTATGAAGAGATAAAAGAATCCATGCATCACTACTAATAGTAAAGGATGTAGTTGTGGGCCAAAAATTCAAAATATTAACACAACCCACAACAAAGTTCAGCTGCAAGTTTGTGAGTAGAAACCAATCTACATAGTAGGCACTAAACCAGAAGACACCCAGTGGCTTGAAAATGAGAATATAAATTTTTTTTAGAGATGCATGGAGGTAACTAATTTTCTTATTAGTTCTAGACTTAAGAAAATGGAACAAATATAGGACTTAGACATATATATCTTATACTTTGATTATACACTGAAAAAGGATATTAAACATGGAGACCAGAGAATTAAAATAGAAAATCAAGAAGAAGAAGCAAACACATTTGGATCCCCCAAAATAGAAATACCTTCAAGTCCAAATAAAGATACATCTTTGAATGATCCAAATGAGACTATCACTAATGTTAGATGTTCTATTACATGATTAATTAAATTAGTAATAGTGATAGATGGGAAACCAGTGGTTTTTAACCAAGGGATTATGTGGTCTATCTCCTGAATGTGTGACCATAAGATTAGTCATGGGGGAGATGCTCCATCCTAGTTAAAGAACTAATAAGTATTTTTTACCCTTTTTTTTAAAATTTTTTACCATTTTCCTCTTTCTTCCAAAATTTTTTGATTCTTCATAAGTTTTCCATTTCTTAATATTTTTCTTTTCTTTTCTTTATAATCTTCTCTTTTCCTAAGTTATTTTCTTTATGTTTATGAATATCTTTTATGTTTCCATTAATAATATTTCCAAGTCATGATGCAAAAGTCAATACTATGTATTGGATTTTTGTTCTATGCTCTGAAGATGATTATGTAAGTAATTGTGTAGAGTAGTGAGACCACCTCATCCATCCCTTTAGTTCTTTGAATAAAATGTCTTTTTCATGGAAACAATTTGGTTCTTCTTCCATGAAAATAAAATCAATCAATGATCATTGTACCCTAAAGGAAGAGGAAATGACCATGTGGGAATGGTAAGGGTGTGACCTCAAGGGGACTTGTTGAGTTTTCTTCTTGTCTTCCTTTGTGTGGTTTACAATTTCTCTTGGAACATATCATCACTCCTTTGTCAACCAATAAATTAGAAGCTATTTCTTTGCATGGTGTCATTCCCATTTCAAATATGTATAAAATTTTAAAATTCAAAAAAAAATAAGAAGCCAAAAAATGAATAAANTTTGCATGGTGTCATTCCCATTTCAAATATGTATAAAATTTTAAAATTCAAAAAAAAATAAGAAGCAAAAAAATGAATAAGAAAATAAAAAATCAATATAAAAAGTGAAGAAAAAGAAATAATAATAATAATAATAATAATGGAAATTCAAAGCACATCCCTTAGATGCAATAATGGGCTACAAGCAATAGTTATGGGGACAGAAAGACATGTTACCCATGCTTGAAAGCACCTCTCTAACGAAGGCCCTTCTTTCCTTCTCTTTTCTTCTATTTTTGGAGTGATGATTGTTCTTTGAGGTGGTTGTGGACTCATGGTGGTTGTTAGGAAGAAACACATCAATGCAAGGTTACTGTTCATGGTATGGACTTGGTCTAAACCTGGAAAGATAGGTATGTTAATAACTTTGATCACATTTTTCACAAGAACCTATTGTGAACATGGTCAAGTACCTTACATCTTGATCTCTACAATCCCTTCTCATCCCATTATTCACCTCAATATTGCATGTGATTATGAGCCTTTTGGTCTTGTGTAGTATAGTGCAACATCCCAACCATGGTAGTTGTGTGTTGTTTGGGACAAAGGCATTATCTACATTTAACTTCTTGGGTGCCCATGGACATCTATAGAAGTGGTTATGTAAGGGCATTATGGTAGGAGCCTGCTTTGGAAAGGACCCACTTGCAGAACTTTTGTTGATCATGGCTTTGAACTAGCCTTCGCATCTTCCAAAACATCAATGATGGTTTCTTTAAATTTATGCATAATTTTTGGACTACTTCTCATTAATTTCATTAATTTCTTATACTTTTATATTTCCATTTCCATTAATATTTATTGACCATATTTTGAATAAGACCTTTGGTTTTAATTAATTTAAAAATTATGTGCTTCCAAAGCTATGGTTATCAGTCATAGGGGCTAGGGATGTTTGCTTTGAAATTTTTCTAACATCCTATTTTCAAACATCATGGTAACTAGTAGTAACTGATCAAAATAATATAAAAACATTAATGATTTTAGTTACCTCATATCCTTGGGCATAGTATGTTATCATCACCTTGTGCTTAAATGAAAACTAATGGATTTGAAAAGGGTTAATTATTAAGGAAAATTTAGCAAAACTAATGTTGATCATTTGGTGACTATAGGTGATGCTGAAAGACACACCTAAGGAAAAAGGTCTTTGGGCAGGCGTAAAAATGAAAACAAAAGGAGGACATGCCCATGGAAAAATTGTACCACATACAAGATAGTAACTCAAGTATCACATCTTTACTAGATCCATGGGATAATGAGAAGAAATTTCAGTCCATACTTTAAGAATGTTATACACAACTAGAGAAGCATCAACATAATAATCAAGGTTGGAAGTTTGCCACTGCTAGCAGCAACAAGAAGAATAATATTTAGTATATTTTTGGAAGACCTTTGCAAATTTTGTAATCTTGAATGTCTGTCCAATCCTTTTTTCACTTTGTCATTTTGTATGCATCCACTAGAATAAAATTTTATAATGTGGCACTTAGTTTTGTTATGCCAAGTGTCAGTCAATAATCCCATACCTTCTAAATTTTGTAAAGAAACTCAAGGATGAGTTTTCATTCAGTTATGGGAGTATGATGAAGCATCAAAGTGTTGCATTGATGGATTCTTGTTAATGGGTCCCCATCAACATGGTGTTCCTTGCCAATGGGGTCATATCAATGTAGCATTTGCTACATTTATCCCATCAATGCAAATCCATAATAAAGTCTATAAATACACATGATCCAACCATATATTAGCATTCTTTGGTCAATATAGTAGCCGAACTCTTGCAATTTTATTTTGTAGTCTTAGAGAATAGGTAGTGAGTGCTTCTAGTGTGGATCTGAGTTACTTGTACAACATCTTATTCAAGTGGAAATGTATGTAGACACATTTCATGAATGGAAATAAGACTAGGATTGATTCTTATTCATTATAGTAGTTTGACTTAGATTAAATTTACTTTCCATGTAATTTATGTTTCATGTAGTTAGTTAATATTTCTGTTGCATGCATAGTAATGAATTAGCAAAATGACCAGAACTAGTTTTGAATGTAAACACATATTCACCTAGTAACATAGTTCTTGGTAATCCCAGTAGTGAATATGTGGGTTTAGAACATGTACAACAAGTTGGGAACAAATACTCATCGCCCATATGTTAGTGTAGACTTTACTTTCTATTGTAAATTGGTTTAAATAATTTATTTTTTCATTATCATTAGGAATAGCATAAGGTTGAAACAACATGAAGAATCATACACCTCACTTTGGACTAAACCATATGTGACAAAGATACTAATAGTCCAAGTGGGATGATAGTGAACTACAATTAAAGCATAATTATCTAGATGCCACAACTAGCCCATCCATGAAATTCAACCAAATCATGTATAAATGCTTATAATTCATATGGTTAGGCATAGTGGGGGTGGGGGGGTTGGGTTACCTCATCACTCATTAGAGGTGGATGGTTGGGATGAGTGAGAAGATGTGTTGTGAGGTGGTGACCTCTACCTCTCTACTTGTTTTGACTCTTTTGTTGTTGCATCCATAGTTGTATGTTCTTGCTTGGTTTTATTCCTATCATTCCTTGTGTATTGGTTTTTATAGGCCACATAGCTTGGGTCTTTGCTTGCCTCAGTTGCCTCCTCAATCTTCTTAGTTTGTAAGAACGTTTGGCTTAGTAACCAGGGCTCTAGGTAGTAAAGCTCTAAGTTGATAAAGTCATTTACTACTTCCTTGTAGATGGCCAAGAGGTGGATTTTAGAGATATGCTCTAGAATCTCATTGAGGTTGAGTTACATCTTTAAATGAATCTTGAGTAGTTCAAGTGGTCCCCTACTTCACCTTCATTAGTTAATCCAATGTGGCATCCAACTTCAAGTTGTATTTGAAGTGGTTGATAAATTAGTCTATTAATTTTTTAAGGAAAGATATGAAACCCCTAGGCAAGGTTCAATACCAATCTAGAGCTTTACCCTTGAGGGACATGGGGAAAATACATAGTATCATATGCAGCCAAGCTTGCAAAAATAGGCACTCAAATTGGAAGGTGACTAAATGTGCATTGGGATCCCCTTCACCATTGTATTTGGTGATGTTTAAAATAGGAAAGCTTGTAGGTAAGGTTATTTGAGGCACCATAGGGATTATAAGATCATCTTGGTAAAATTCTAGAACCTTGACCATCTGATTTGTATTGGCCTTGAGTTTCTATAGATCTTTAGTAAGGCCTTAGATCATTTAGAGGGCTTGATCTAAGCATTGGAAAATCCCCATGGTATGCGGTGTTTGTGTTGATGGTTGATGATGAAGTTAAGAGGTCTAAGGTTGGGTGATTAGAATTGACATAGATGGAAGGAGTTAAGTGACCATCATTCTAGGTGGATTAAATAGGGAGAAAGAAGTTTGTGTTGGGATGTGTAGTATTAAGGGAGAAAGGTAGTATGAGTGTCTTGTGTTGCTTGGGGTCCTAATGAGGATCCAATTGGTATGACAAAGGGAGATGGTGAGGTAGACATAATCAATACTAAGTGAATGGAGTGAGGTTGTATGACAAAGGACATTGATGAGAATAGTGAGGTAGATTGATACATGAGTTGTGCATGGTGTGTAGTAGCAATGGTTGTAGACCCAATCATCATATAATGGATAGCAAGAAAATAAGATTGAAAAACGTGTCCCATAGATGAGGCAGGAGCAATAGTTTAGGGAGTCAATTGTTGAAAAATACTTCCAATAAAGTTATCGAGTCCTAGTTCCATCTCAAACTCATCCTACTCTTCTTTGTGATCCTTCAAACTAATCTTCTTACTAAACTCATCAACCTTGATTAGTTGTATGAGAATTTCTGCATAAAATTCAATGTGAGGGATTTTTTCATAGGATAATGAGATGTGTTCTTTCCTATCCCAATGTATAATTTTGAACTAATTCTTAGTGTCAGATTCGGAATGTCGTATTAGGACTTCATCTTATATCTTGGCACAAAGAAAGTTGTAGAACTCCTTGTTGATAACTGTGAAATCTAGGTTTTGTCCCTTTGTCTAAGTGATTACCTTCATTCTATGATCATGGGTTCTTTTGGGTCATAGACATGAATTGCATTTTTCCTGGAGGCCATGTATGTAAGGTCTAGTGGTAGAATGGTTAATCTAGAAAAGGAAATTAATTAGCACCAACCAAACTATGCAGGCCAACAAAAACTAAGCTGGGCTTTGAAAAGCTAAGCTAGACTTTGACAATTCTAGTAGTTGTTGGAAAATTAAAAGAAAAATAAAACCAAACTTTCTATAGCTTTTATGTTGGGCTTTAGAAATTCCAACTCTTCTTGTGAAAATCTAAATAAGGAAAAAGTAGTTGTTTCTAGTATGTGGAGTTTTGAAAAGATAAATTGGTATTTTTCTAAATATATGTTGGTGGTAAATATAGTAAATTTTTGGTTTGCTTATTTAAGGGGGTGTTGGTATACTTTTCTTTTATGGAAACTATGCTGAGTATTGTTGTGCAATCATTACTACACAAGGTAGTTTGGCAAAAAGGGCAAGAAAGATGGGGTGTTTGATTTAATTAATTTTCTATTAATTAAATCAAAATTCCATCAAGTGGAAGTTCCCATAGTGTACTTGACTATAAATGGGAAGAACAGTTAAAATGGCTACTACGATGTAAATAGTATCATACCACATTGAGAAAATGGTGTTATAGTTTTAAAGTTGGTAATTCCAACTACGCTAGCTTTTTTAATGGTGTCTACATAAGAGTGTGTAGTAGACCACTTTATTTTCCAGCTAACTACACTAAGGTAGGTGGTGTAAAATGGGTTTTCACTTTTAAAAACCAAGCTAAAATTTTTTTTCCAAAAGGTTATGTACGTTGGTTTCAAGAAATGGAATACGAAAATTTTGATTTTTCCAAGGACTATGATGGAGACTTGGAGATGTCTACACTATCTATACTATATAATTTCATAGTAGATGTGGTTGGGTTTTTGAATGATCTACACTAGATTTTAGTTGTCAAATGTAGGTTTCAATGGGCAAAAATTATAGGTGTTATTGTTGACTACGTTGGGTTCCATAGAATCTAGCAATTGTTATGACAATGTAGTGAAAACCTAAAGCACCCATCATAGTTATGTTGGGTATCATGGGTAGGAATTGGAACACCAACACTAGTTTTTGTTGGTAAATACTTGCAAGTTTTAATAAGTTTTTGGTCTAGGAATTTGGGTGGAGGCCCTGATTATAGTTCTAGAAAATATAGTGCATGAAAAATTTGGTTGTTAGAAAGTAGAAAATTCTAGGTGTAACAACCGAATTTTAGATCCCAAGGACCTTTGGAAATAGGATCTGAAGTACCCTAGATAGTCTTACTGATCGAGACATGAAGATTTTAAACAGATGTAAAAAAAATTAAATGAAAAATGCAAATCTAATTTAAGACAAAGCAACAAATTATAATTCAAAATAAACTTCCAAAAATTAATGAACTAATTTTTATTAAATTAATAAAAATGTTATAGGAGTAGAGTTTCAAGATGTACATGTATTTGCTTGGATGCACAAGGAGTTGCACGAATGGTGCTTGAAGTTTGGTGAGATCCACAGGTTGTGTTCTATAGTTGGTTGCACAATCTAGGTGCTTCCAAGCTCCAACTTTTAAAACTCTTTACTGGTTCTTAGATGTGAATCTATTGCATTAGTTGTAAAAAATGGTGGAAAATGTTGGACTTTTTGCTATTGGATAATGCACTAAGAGTCTCCAATGCTTAGCCAATTACCAATTTATCAAAAAGTCATTTCAAAGTGCTAGATTCTAGTTTAAATGAGTTGTTGGTGTTCAATTTGTTGCTATAAATTTTCTACCATGATTACTGAAAGATTAAAATCATGTACAAGTGTAGTAGGTTTTAATTCCTAGTATGTGAAATTGCATCTTAAGGATTCCAATCTTCACATTTTACAATGAAATTCCATCCATGGGTTTAATGGTGGGGGTTTAAAAGTCATAGCATGAGATTTCTCAGTGGTTTTTTCTATTTAAAACATCTCTCTTCCCTAAACTATGATGAGCCTATGACTTGCATGTTCTCACGTAAAACATTTTGCTCTTGTGAAAGTCATAGTAGATCACAATCTATAAAGTATCCCTAAATGCATTGGAATGTGAGACCCATATAAGTCACATTGATGCTTGATACAATAAAAAAAAGTTGATATTATGACATTGGAGATATTCGAGGCTAGTAAGATTAGGGACAAAAATTCAAGGGTTGGTGAGGACAAACTTAAATCATGTTTATGGAAGTTAAATTTATAATAATGTAAATAGGAAGAATTAGAAAACATGACAATGAATTTTAAAATGATTTAACAAAATAGCAGTGAAAGATACAAAAAGATTAATGGAAACACTTATAGTATAAACTATGAAATGGAGCTAATGTGAGGAGTATTTGGGTCCCAAGCCTATGTAGAACTTCAACATCGAGTGCTTAGCAGAAAAGAGAGTTTGGATTGGATTGGGTCATCACTATCAATGTTACTTAGGAATGGAAAGGGAAATAAATGGATCAAAGAAATGAGGACTAAATTCAATTCTTGACATTGGCATCACATTTTCATACTCATGGTCATGCAATGGAAGGATGGACATAGGAGGATGGGTATCCATTCATTATGCATATCATCGTATGGCATGGGATGAGAACATAGGTTTTTTATGGCCTAATAAGAACAAACATATCTTTTGTGGTACCCTTACATGTTTGTGAATACGAAATTTAAAGCGCATGCTAGCCAACTAGCCACTAATGTTAAAATAATAAGTAGCCCTATAGACCACAACACACGTTGTCTAAAAAAATATTCAAGGGTAGGTAGATCATGGAGGAGTATATTCTTAGCTTTCTTGGTAATGTGCTAAAGCTCAACCAATGCTTAAAAAGTTACGAAATATTTTAAAGCTAATGTCAAATTGCATTTAAAAATTGGAAAAAAAACATCTTAAATATAGAATTAAATAATATAAATAAAAGAAAAATTAGAACATATGAGATTTATATAGGAAAAGCATTTAATGTGAAAGGAAATATCTACAAGAGGAATTGATGTGCAACAATCTCTCTTGGTTGCCTTCTTTACTTACCTTCTCTACTATATCTTTCATACTGGAAGGGCGACAAGGTAGGTTGAAATGCATCTTGAGATTGGCAAATGCTATCTAACAAAGGAAAAACTTTGCTTGTGGGGGTTTCATTCCCATTATAAAAGAAAACATTAGGTGGCTACTAACTTGAACTACCAATTAGTACGAAAATATTATTATGCTCATAAGTTTATCTTTTATCCTTGCTATTTTTTTTAGTATCACAAAGATTTTACCTTTTGATGACAATTCTTTACTACCTCATTGTATTGATTAAGTGGTGATATTTTTACCAAAACCTTCTAAAATCCAAGATTTCGTCTTCTAGAGAAAGGATATTCTCCTAGAATCTTACAAATAAAGTGACATCTTGTAACCCCTAAATAGCCACACTAAATATAGAACTCTCTTGATCCTAAAAGATCTCTCCCTTCTTAGACCTTTAAATACCCCATAACTCTTACCCCTTGGACCATCAAGCAAGGAGAGAAAGAGTCACTAGGAAGGGTAAGGAATCATAAGGTGGAAGAGTGTGAGATAAGTGAAGAAGATCCCTAAATTTTAGGCAAGTCTAACTTACTTTAATATAACTAATTTCTTATTAGCTCCTTTGTGTGTATGTGCATAGGTATTTTCTATGTACATGTATGTATACATGTTTATACATAACATATAATTGTTTTACTTATCTATAGCAAAAGATTCTATTACCCTAATACTTTGTTTATTCAAAGACATAGAAGTTTTTTATATGTAAGCTTCTTCACTATAAAATTTTAATTCTTAAGTAACAATTTTCTCTCTCTTAATTTTCTTTCCTTATGTACAAGAATGAATGTTACTAATGATCAATTATACATGAATAGTCTTTATCATTTCTTGATATTTATGTATTTAGTCTTGGTGTTGTTTCTTGTTGTATTGTAGATATCAAAGAACTATGCTACCTTGATTGATTGTTAGTTTTACAAGGATATACCAATTATGATGATTATATTTTTTTTGTTTATACATAGATGATTTAATCTATTTCTTATCTACAACTATATTAGGAAATAATTTTCTTAATTCCATAAACAATGATTTTAAAATGTTTAACTTGGGGAAGATGCCATATTTTTTGGACTTTCAATTTATCCAAAGAGCAAAATCAATTTCCATATGCCAAATGAATTTTTTCTAATCCTTAATTGAGAAGTTTGGCATGGTTAATTGTAATCCCTTAGATACACCACTCTCTCTTGGAACAAAAATTACCAAGAAAGACATATATCCATCCTTAAATCCTTCATTATAATATTCCCTTATTGGTAGTCTCATCTATCATTCTAATACCCATCCAAACATCCAATGTTTTGTAAATTATCTCTCATGGTTCATGAAATATCCACATAAACCACATTGGAAAGCTACAAAGTGGGTTCTATGATATCTAAGACCTACAATAGATTATGAGATTGCATTTTATCAACATGAAAATTTGAAAATATAGGGATACAAAAATGTAGACCAAGGAGGTGACATTGAAAATCATAAATTAACTTCTAGATTTTGTTTTTTCTTTGATTCATCACTTATCTCCTCGGATCAAAGAAGCAAACTATAATCATCTTCTAAACAACAAAAGTAGAATACATAGCTACATCAAATGTTACAACTTAGGCTATATTGAGCCACTCCATTTTCAATAAATGGTATATACACTTGAACATTCCATTTATTTATATTGTGATAGCACAAGCATTATTTTGATGGCACACAATCTTGTCCATCATGGACATTCCAAACACATAGATATCAAGCATCATCATCTCAATAGCTTAATCCATGATAACACACTCATCATGAAGAATTGTGGGATTGAAGCACAAGTGGTATATTTGTTTTACCAAGATTAGAAGCCATGAGAAGTTTGAACCTTTTAGAGACTTTTTTGGAGTCAAACCTCTTACCATTATGGGGGGAGGGGGTAGGGTATTTGTGGAATATGATGATTAGATGTTCCAAAAAAGAGTTAGATATATCTCATCCTTTTATTTATGCTAAATATGATGAGATTCTATATTTGTATTTTCTATCAATTTTTATGATTAGTTCATCTCCTATTAAGAAGATTCTTAAATGAGATGATAAGGATCATCCCCTTGATTTTCTAGATTCATGCTTATTTCTCCAAATCTATTCTTGGGAGATCACATCCTATATAATTATAGTAGCATACGTTCATTTTAAAGATATTTTAAGAGATTTTCACAAAAAAAATTTTGTTCTAACTAAATTCTTCATTTTCTTTTACCTTAGATCATAGATCTGGGCCGTTTAAATTTTTTAGTAGCATCAATTCTAAATAAAAATTTCCTTGATGGATGGGTTTCTGCATTTACATTCTCCATAAATGCATATAAATCTAATTCAAAAATTTCCTTCATTTTGGAACCATTATAATTACCTCTTTGAAGAACTTGACTTGATGACTTCTCCATCAAGGTTAGTACATCTCTTCTCTTGGCTACCTTATGAAGTGGACATTCCAATTATTTGTGTATTCACTCTCCACATTTGAAGCATTGAAACTTATATGAGTTGTTGCCTTGATATTTGCCTCATTTTCCTTGGTCCTTCTTGGTCTTTCTCTTCTCATTATCTTTCTCTTACTTTTTTTCATGGTTGTCCTCTTTGTCTTTAGCTTTTGATCTAGATCCCCTTTGAATCTTATTCTCTTCTACTCCAAAATCCATTAAGTTTCTTCTCTACTTTAGAGTTCTAGATGCGTACCCTAGAATTTTGACATAACAACTTGGATTTCTTTCCCTTGGAGTCATAAGATGATGGATTCTCTTACTTTCATAGCTAGAATTCTCTTCCTCTCATCTTCTCTCCCTTTATTAAGCTAAGAAACTTCTTCATCCTCATTTGAATGTGAATGATCATCATTACCATAAGATAGAATATTGCTAGGACCTATGTTTGTATCCACCTTAGTACTGATTTCATCTAATTAATCAACCATTGATTGTGAAGTAGTTTTCATTCTTCCCACCTATCTATTTAGGGCTTGAGCAATTTTTTTTTTGGAATCCATCTAAAATAGGTACAAAAATCCATAACCAAATTCCACAAAAAAGGGCCTATTTCTCTAATAATAATCTTGGAGAAAGGTCACTATGATACAATTAACCCTTCAAAAACACACCCAATCGAGATTGTATGCAAGGTAAACAATTTCTAAAACATGGAAAAACTATCTTCATTAAACTTAAAAAAGATTATAATAACAATGAAATCACAATCCCACATACATTAATACACATGTACACTTAATAATATCATATATTAGGAGACTCTCCAATCAAATAAGGTTGTCCTCAATGTAAGAAACAATTATTCAAATCTATTTCCTCTCCCTTAGAGCTAGCATATAATAACCAACATCCACACATAATGGCCAACACTACATACATGATTGATCACAAAAACTCTCTACTTGCTCTTACAAAAAAATGTAATATAGATCATTATTTAACTTTAATCATAGCTAAAATTTTAAGAAAAACCTTTCCACATTGAACTTGACATTCTTTGATGTTTCGCATCTTAGACGTACCACTTTGGAACTTTCCCTACTCAAACAAGATGTTTATAGGTCAAGCCAAATGTTTCTCTAACAAATATCATATGCATGGAAGGTGACTATAATGTTTTCAAGAGGTCTATTCTATAGTTTAGACATCTACTCTTACTATTATGATGTCTACCAAGTGAATGAGATGTCTATTTTTGAATCCAAACACTTAGCCAAGACATCTACCCAATGTACAAGATGTTACCTAATCATCCAAAATATTCATTCTTTCACTAGTAGGGATGATAGGGGGTTCAAAAGAGGTGTTCCTATACTAGATAATGATTAAATAACTAGTTATTCTATTTACATAATTAAAAATAGCAATAAAACTATAACTACAATTGAAAAAATTGAAAAGATAACTTTAGGCTTATGGACATATATTATATGAAAAATTGAGGAACATAACTAGTGATATGTTGAAGCTTTTGCTTAATTCTAGTTTTTTTTTTTGCTTTGATGATTTCTCATGTTGGCAATAAACAAGAAAAGCTTATTAGAGTAATGACTATAAGTGCTAATCCTATAGAGAATTGGTGATTTAAAAATGCTAAAAATTTAAAAAATTGAATTTTTTTAGTGTAATCAAACCAATTGAGAAAAAAACTTTAGGCTTCCATACACATATTATATACAAGATTAAAGAACATAACCAATGATATGTTGAAGCTTTTGCTTGCTTCTAGTTTCCTTTACCTTGACTAATTTCTCTTGTTGATAATAAACAAAAAAGAATATTAGAGTAATAATTATAATTACCAATCCTATAGATAATTGGTGATTTAGAAATGCTAAAAATTTAAAAGTTGAATTATTTTATAGACTTGCTACCTTTGTATCATCTATTTGACAATATTTATTAAACTTGTTCCAATCTTCTTAAGGAATATTACGTCATTTCCTCTCATGCTAAAGTTGTTGTGTATAATATAGATTCTACACAAGGTTAAATCTTAATGAGGACCTACAATGAATAAATTCCATCATGTTATCTGAGATTATCAAATGTATAAATCATACTTATGAGGATCAAATTAGGATTTTAATTTAAAAAATTACAATTTGAATCTTCTTTGCATTGCAATCCGATTTGGAATTACAATTCTGAGCAATTTTGAATCATTATTCTAAATGATTCTAGAAAATTTGTGATGATTTTAGAATCTTTAAAAATAATAATTAGAAGTTTAGAATTTTTTAACTTTAAAAATTTCATTAAACATTAAAGCACCATCCCAATAACAAAATTTAGGATTTAATATAGCTATAAAAGTAGAAAGAATGAGCATAGAACATTACAAATATGCATCCTCAATAGTTTCAAGTTTTTTGGCACTTTGAGTGCACAACTTTCTATAAGGAGAAATACATTCTTGGGGATCTTAGTAGTACATTCTTTAAGAGATCAACAATGCATTTTTAACTTATTTTGAATAACTTCAAGAGTTGATTTTAGATATTCTTCAATTCATTTATTTTACTTGATGGTAAATGAATAATGTAGTTTAGCTTACATCTGAAATTGGTTGTAATATATATGAGAGTATAAATAATGAATATTGGATATTGGATATTGTAAGGCCAGTTTTGGCAGTGTTGGGTTTTCAATCTCCTAGCAATTCCTAGCATAGTTGCTACAATTCCTAGTTGTTGTAACATGACCAATGTAGTCATCTCAGATTTTTACCAATATTCACATTGCTAATGTAGTCAACAAATTTTCCAGAAAATTCCAACAATTCTAGTGTAGGTCTCGAAGGCTAGCATAGTTGAGATGAAGCGAGCATAGTCACAAAAATTCATTTACTATTTTAGTATCCGATGTGGTTTTGATGACCCTTGGGTTTCAAAAATTACCATAAATGGTTAAGTACATTGGGGGTTATGGTTTACAATGCCTGCAAATAGCATCAATCTATTAGCAATCACGATAGAAATTTTTAGCCTAAATTTAGCAATTTCAAAGCCTACAAAAGCCAAAATTGAAAACTTCTCTGAACAGTTTTTCCAACCATACTACCTTAGCAACCTTGAGCATCTATAATCCATTCAACACTTGTAAGAATTTTGGAGCAATTCAGAATCTACCTAAGCACTAGAGACTCTCAATGTAGTTCCATTGTCACAAAATTCAAATATCATTGTATACACCATCTGTACCTACCAAAGTTGCATATTTAGGTAAAAACCAACAAGAGGCTTTTGATTATTGGAGTTGGGGAGTACTTGGATCATGAGGTTTGATTGCAAAATACAACCTGGCAACCCCAATAGGCTTCAAGCTCTATTTCACACAAGCCTCTTGTGCATTTGAGTACATAATCTGTACTCCTTAAACTTTATACTTTAAGCATTTTTTTGCTATTTTAATAAAGTTTGTCAGTTCATTTGTAGTGCAAATTTTATTCCAAGTTTAGATATGTGTTTATTTTATTTTGAATCCACAATTTTATATTCTCCTTTTACATTCTCTAGGATCCTAGGTAATCAAAAAGACTATTTAGGATATCTTGAATCCTCTTTCTCAGAGGCCCTTGGAATTCAAGATTAAAAACTATTTCCACATCTAAGACCCTTGGGTTTTTTTCTAGTGATCAAATTTTTCAAGTGCAATAGTTTTTCTTGTGCTACAATGGCCTCCATCCAAATTCTTAGCCCAAAATACCTTTTCCAACTAGTTTTCAAAAACTTTTTCTAACTAGTTTTCAAAACCTTTTCCAACTAGTTCTCAAAACCTTTTCAAACCAGATTTTTAGGCCTTTTTCAACCTTTTCATAATATCAAGTCTTTTATATTTTTAACTTAAAAACCTACAAACATTTAACAATAAATCAACATTGGTGTTTAAATCCATACCCATAATACCCAGTGTAGTTTTGGTAGGTCATTTGGATTCCTACTGTATTTTCCCTATAACTGCTAGAATCATTGAAGCCAATATACTTTACATTGGAAACCTACAAACTTGGGTTATTAGAAACTCTATATAGATTCTAGGGGCTAGTGTAGGTCCATCCAAAAACCCAAATTCATCCATTGTGAAATTTTATGAAAAATCCAATGTAGATACTACTAGGGCTCTAGTGTAGTCCATGGAAAACCCAAAATTCTTACACTTCAATTTTAAAAATCAATGTACATCCTCTTGGATGAAAAATTCCCAACTTGGTTTTACCTAGAAAAAACCCATTTCCCATCACCTACCTTAGCATAGCTGGCTGGATAATACAATGGTCTATTGCACATCCTCCAAAGTAGACACTACTAAGAAAGCTAGTGTAGTTGGTCTTGCCAAAATGTATAACTTTCACATCTTCTCAAATACTATCACACCATTTTCACTACAACCTACACCATAGTTGTAGTTGTAGTTTCAATAGCTTTTTAGGCTATAACCATTTTTTCATCTTAGATAATTCCACTTATTGTAATTTTTCTATATAATTAATTATTTACACATTTTATTAAGATAAACTCTAAATAGTAACCATGTCTTTTAGCCACTCAATTGCATTGCCCCTCAACCTAACTGATATGGCATCCTACCAGGATGCTATTCGGGTCTAGGATCCTAAATACCTTGTAGTGCCTCAACATAGATGGTTACTTAGACTAAGAGAGTAGAGCCCAAAATTTGCAATCACTAATGAAAATTATTATAATTTCATTTGTGTTAAGATCTAGGTGGGCTTGCTCATTCCATGGGTGGAGGTAGAATCCAAACATGAATATGAAACTATTCACTGTCATGGGAAGGAGTACATTCCTTCCTTGTATGAAAAAATACCACTATTTGATGCCCACACATGCATTCTATATTCTCTGATTAAGATGGATGATCAAGATTAAGAATGAAGCTCTAAAGGTTAGCATGAGAAACAAGATGAGTTTGAGGTGGATCTTGAACCATAAAACTTATTAGGGAGCCTATTTCAACAATTAGCTTCCCAAGTCATTGTACACATCTTAGTCTTTCCTACCTCCTTCATGGGGCAAGTACCTCAACCATTTTTCCTATCTATCCAACCATGTTTGGGCTAGCACTTGTTATAGTGGCACATCAAGTTCAATCGGTGCTTGAAACCACATCCATTTTCTCATCCATGTCATTTTCCACTTAATCAAGGTGAGCTCAACTATTACCACTAGTTATTACAACCAATCATCCCTTCTCTATGACAATGGGCCCCATGGTGGAATCACAAATAATCCAAGGATCACAAACACATTTCATACCATTTATTCTCCAGGTACCTACTCCAACCACTTTCTCACTATTTGGCCCTCCTACAACCATGATGACCTAGCCTTTCCATTTTGTGCCATAACCCATCACAAGGCCATAGGTCTCTCAACTCATACCATAATCATTTGTATAGATGTCACAACCCACTAGGATGCCCCAAGGCCTGAAGCATTCCAAATGATCCAAGATCTTATAGAAGTGTTATGGAATCTTAAGGACTCCACAATCTAGATGGTGAAGATCATGGACTTATATTAAGATGATCCAATCAATCTTGCTATCTTGTAGATAACTCTTCTATCCAGGATCCCCATACCTTCACCAAATACAATGGTGAGGATGACCTTAATGCATAACTTACCACATTCTATTTCAAGTGTTTGTTGTTGCAAACCTATCTATATACTATAATGTGAATATTCCCTATGTCCCTAATGAGTAAGGCTGTGGACTAGTATTGAGCATTACCAAGAGGATCTATATTCTTGCTTGAAGACTTGATATTGCAATTCATTAACTATTCCAAGTATAACTTGAAACTCAATATGACTCTTGACCAACTAATGAAGGTTAAGTAGGGACCCCTTGAGCCTATTTAAAAATTTATACATTGATGGAATGCTCTTCTTAACAAGATTCCTAAACTAATATTTGAAACCCACCTTCTCATCATATTCAAGGAGTAGTTAATGATTTCATTAAGTCCAAGCTCTACTACCTAGACTGACAATCACTTATCCATGCCTTTTCTTAAATAAAGAAACTACTACATAGAAGATGCCATGGAGACTAGCCATGACCCTGCCTACATGGCATATAAGAATCAACACACTCAAAAACATAAGGAAATGGGGAGGAAAAACAATGTAGGCATGGCCACTATGGCCAAAGAAAACAAAACAACATAGGGGCCTAAAAAGTTTAACCCAAGGCCCTCACAATAAATAATCAACCATCAACATCTGGGACCTCTACATTTGGCAACATGTTGGCACACTTTTTCCATTTAATGGAGTAATGATTTGTTAAGAAAAAATTCAGTTTATAATTTTATTCTAAAATTAAGAGCTAAAAGGTTAGTTCATTAGCAACACAAGGCTCTTTAACCTAGAGATGCCACAATTTATCAATCCTTCAAGTAATTGATTGTGGAAAAACATTGCACTATGGATGCATAGATGGTTGGATGTTAGGAAAATCATCCTGACATTCAATAATTTCAATGGTAACGTCTCCAAATCAATTAAAGAAAATCACCATACTCTAGAGCATAGATCTCTTCCACAAAAAATTTACTAGAACCATGCTTGAATCTCCTTTAAATCATTCACATATTTATTTTTTGAAATTTTCTTACAACAACTTTGATGATGAAGTTCCATGTTTAAGCACTTCATCCAAGCTAAAGTTAAGCAAATGGTCATTCATAGGGAATCCAAGTTTATGTGGAAGATGTTCTAGTCTAAAATCCTATGAAGGACCTAGTAAAGACAACAGATCTCACTCCAAGAAGAATGATGTTTTGAAAATTATGCTTCACATATTAGGGGGCCTATTGCTATTGCTAGTTGTTGTTTCAGTGAGTATGTTCCTCTTCAGAAGGATCAAGGTAGATGGTACAAGAATAAATGAAAATTTCTTAAATTTGTCAATTGGAGAACTTGGTAGGATTACCAAAATGTTTAGTGCTTTGAAAGGTCTCTAGAGGTGATCTAAGGTATGTTTAGGTGGTGGTTATGAAATGTTTTTATTCTGTAAACTAGAACATGGGTGAGAAAAATTTTAGAATGGAATGTCGTGCATTAGCAAAAGTTAGACACCGAAAAATTTTGAAGATCATTACTATAGTTTGGTTAGATGAATTGAAAGTAATATTCATGTACTTCATGAGTAATGGTAGTATGTATTCTCTTTTATATGTAAGAGAAGAGGGTCAACTAATCTCATTAAGGTTGTCTACCCAGATAAGAATTTAAATAGAGATAGCAATAGGAATTTGCTATTTGCATCATGACTTGAATTTACAAATCGTCCACCAGGACATCAAAAAAAATAATGCACTATTGGATGATGATATGAGAGTCAAGGTCTCTTATTTGGGGGTTTTGATAATTTCACAATCTCATCTTCTTACACTGGGTTGAAAGGTTTTGTTGTCACTCTTAAGTATGGGCTTTCATTGTAGAGGATCTTGTAAGTTTGGGCACATTAGTGGTATTAGGATTCAATAGAATAGTAGGAGTGAATGTAAGCATTAGTCATTTTATGCTTGGGACCATTGGCACCCAAATTTGACCAACTCTTGTTAATGTTGTAGAGAAGGGTTCATGCATGGAAGACATGGTGCATGAAAGTTTAAGGCAAACACTTGGTGGAAAGAACCATAGTAGGAAGAGAGCATCATGATGGAGTATCCAAGGTTTTGCATGTGATTCAAGCTTTCGTGACAGCAATGGGATGACTAGGTGGCATGCAAGGAACTTTGTACAATGAATTCGTGGTATATGATCCAAGACAAGCAATCCCACATTACATCATGCATTTATAGTTTCATGACTAATCTAAAACCACTGAGCACCTTCACCTTCTCCAAAAACATCACTCCATCCTCATAAAACCCTTGAAACATTCTCTGGCGATACCAACAATGAGTATCATTTCAAACTTGGAGAATCCTAGTTCTATAGAATGTCCAAGGGCTATAATGAAAAAGGATACTTGTAGGCTCTTCATTTCAGCATTTTACATGTTAGATTCCCAAGATATAATAGGCCCACTATGAGAAATGGTGATCCAACAATGCTCAACTTCTTACAAGACATTTTAGCTTGGTAGATTTTTAAGGATTCCCATCTTCCAACAGATTTCAAGGGAAGAAACATAACAAAGATTTCATGAAAAATACTCATAATGATGAATAGTGGAAATTTATCATATGGTTTTATCTGTTCCATTAAATTTTTATTTTATTTCATTATCTTATATTTTAGTTAGTTACTATGTACAAAAGAGAAAATGTTTCCATGTAGAGTATTCTTTGTTACTAAATTTTTAAAAAATTAAACTTATAATATCTATGGTAGTTATAATCAACTACCATGGTGGCTGTATCTAGCAAATAGAAAATTTGGAAAATATGGTTATAATTCCATGATAGTTATAACTAATTCTCATTAATTTATATGGTGGTTATAACTAACTCCCATAGTGGTTATAACACACCTTAACTTCTCATGATGTTTGTAACTACCTAGAAGCCATTATAAAAAAGACTTTAAGGGTAGAATAGAAAATAAGGGGATAAGAACTTGGAAGAATTATTGAAAATTATTTGTAAAGAATTACTTGCTAAGTACATCAATTTAGTTTCTGTCTATTAATCATGTGAGTTCTTTTCTTCTTATTTTATCTTAGTTGCTTAGCTAATAGTTTATATAGTTTTTTGTTTGGCATTTAATTTTGGGATTTTTTTATTTCTCTTATAGTTCTATTTTTCACACAATTCAAGACTTCTACTTGGTTGCCATATAAGAGCTTATGTTGTCTTTTAAAAGCATCTTGAGTAATTTAATAGTAATGTCTTTATGAAATTCCTTTCTTGAGTCTAGAGGGTCTAGAAAATCTTTTATATTTTTAGATAACCTAAAATAGATTCAATTTTTAAAGTCTTTTCCTTAGTGTTTCAATCTTGAAATTGTTAAATCATTTCTTATAGTTCTATTATTTGGAATTATTGACAACTATTTTAGCCAAATAACAGCTTGTATTTTGTCATTTATAAAGCACTTTGGTAGTTTAATAAGAGTGTCTTTTATGAAATTTCTTGTTGAGCTCAAAGGGTTTGAACACTTTGTAATATTTTAGATTAAACTAGAATAGCTTTATTTCAAAATGTTTCCTCATGTTTAATTTATCTCAATCAAATGTGTGAGATTTCACACAAATCTGCTTTCTTTATTCTTCTATTTTAAATTCCATTAAATCTCACTCTATTTCTAGTTTCTTGTGGATCTTTCTCTCTTAGAGAAATTAGGAGTAGATTTCTCTAGGATTATGCTTAAAAATTTTGGTGAAATTTTATTTGTTTCAAACAATGTACTACAGGGACTATATAGAGTAAGTGAATTCAAAAAATAGGAATCTTTAATGACTCACAGTATTCAACAAGGTTATCTAGATTTTTATTATAGCTAATTATAGTTTCATACACAAATCCAACCATTTCAACATTCTTAATAGCAAACATATATTTATTCTTAGTTCACTCTATTACCACTGACTTTATTTGGAGTTATCTGGGCCTTGGTGTTGCTAGAGACTAGCAAGCAACTAAACTCAAGTTTGAAGGAACACCTTCATTTCCCATGATCCTAGATGCAAAATTGAAGGAAAATATTGGCAGTCCCTAATAGTCGACAACACTACACTAGGCTATCATTAAAACCATCTAAACTCCTTGACTAGTTGTTAAAGAGTAGGAGAATACAATATAAACAAAGGATCAAGAATGCCCACAAGATGCATGATAAACTATGTGAAATCACTAAGAATACTACTCTTGCAACCAAGGATGATCCACAAGTTCATAAGTACTTTAAACTTGATTGATTCTACCAGTACCATCAATTTCCAAGTCATGATACTAACTTTTTCCTAGCACTAAAGGATGACCTAGAAAAGATAACAAATAAGGGTGAGTTCATCCTTGATGTCTCTAACCTAGTTAGACCATAAAACCAATCCATGTAGGTCTACAATGACCTATTGAATGCCAACAATAGTCCATACACTATAGTGATGTTCAATGTAAACAATGACTCTAGATCTGTTTGGGAGCCATTCTGGGTTTACATACCTCCTTGCAACGATAGGGATCCTTTAGCTTTGACTTGCTTAAGGCCCCAATTTTTCTGTAAAGATACCATCACCTACACCTCCCAAGGATCCTTTTTTGATGAAGGTGACCCATCCTGTTTAAACCAAACCAACCTTTATACCCAAACAATGTCCTTCCATAGTTGCTAACTCAACAACTTCTTCCCAACCTAACAACAACAATAAAAAATCCTCAAGCAAGTAATGTAAGAAGCTCACACCATAGTGTAAGAACAATGATAATAAGTAGGCCAAGGCATGAAACGAAGTGTGTCGATTGAAGCCCACCTCAATCTCATCTATTTCAATAAGCTCTATTTCTCAGGCTGCTTTAACTAGTTAACCACAGGAGGATCCCAAACCATAAAGAAAGGGAAAAGAGGCCAAAACACAACCCTTGAAGCATGAAATTCACATCCTGGGATGCATGGAGGAAGTCAAGAATAATAAGAACAAGAAGTCAACAACCAATGACAAGGGCTTTATCAATGTCATGGACCAACTCAAATAATATTCAAAGCAAAAGAACACATCCCTAAGCTTGTATAACTTGGTCATGATCTTAACTACTCATTGTGAAATGCTAGTAAAAATGTTGACTTCTATTCCTATTAGTGAGGACATCCCTATTAGTAAGGAATTCATCCATGTAGTGATGGTACCTCCCTCACCAAAGGAAGAAAAGAGTTCAACAACACTAGTGTTCTATGATAGTGAGGTCAAAACCAACCTCTAAGATGGTGAGACAACCAAGGCTCCCTTATCCATAAAAGTAGGATTATATAAGGTGCATAGGGTACATGTTGATAATAGAGCACCAACTACTATAATATCTCATATCATTGTAGAACATTTAGGCTTAATAATGCACATGTAATATACTTCAACTTCTACCCTTAAATTCTTTAATGGATCTTAGGTGGTAGTCAAAGTCTCAATTTCTTTAGACTTTGTGGAAAAGGAAAAATTCCCCATAATGACCAATTTCTTAGTGGTGGGAGAGACACAAAGATTTAATCTAATTTTAGGGAGTTCTTAGCTAGCCCAATTACAAGCTATTTTTTCATCCACCCACCAAGAAATTCACCTACCTTACGAGAGAGGTAAAATAATCATCTATGGTGATAATGTGCTTCCTTTGGTGGTCAACAACATTAACATTAAACAAGGATCTGAAGTGGAGTTTTAGGAAGAAGCTTCTACTATTAACCATGAAGTTTAGAAGCTTGATAGAGTAGGAGAGGCCAAAGCTAACAATGATGAGCTCATGAATGTGCCATAGAAGGAGCTACCTTTCAACATGGTTAGTGAAGAAAATGAAGAATATAGGATTTTGCAAAGTAAATTATATACATTTCTTAATCTTTCAAAGATTAGGAAGTGCTTAAAAAATTGATTTATTCCCCCTCTAATTCACTCACCCTTGCACCTATAGCCATGAAGCCTTCTTTTCTTACAACCTTCTTAGTCTAGTTTAAAAATTATTCACATATGTCTTCTTTGCTTTGTTTTACATTATTTTACTTTACCTAACATATAGCCTAAGATTCACTTTCATTTACAAGTTTTCTTTTATGCATTTTGTTTTAGAACATAAAATATGAAAAATACCATAAAAATTTTTAAAACCTAACAAGTTATAAAAATTTTTAAAATGTAAAAAATGACAAAAATTTCCTTTCCAAAATTTTGTGCTCACCATGACCTAAAACTAGAAAATTGTAGGGCCTACCATGGCCTAAACTAGTAAAACTAATGACCCACTATGGCCTAAAACTAGCAACACATATGGCCCTCTATGGTTTACATTATAGCCATTTACATATTTAGCTAGTTTAAAACATAAAACATGAATAAAACATTAGGCATCAAAACATATAAATGAAATTAAAATCTGAAAAAATAATGATAGTCTAAATATTTGTAACATAACTTGACAAAGGTTTAAAAAATACATAAAATAATAAACCATCTGTTAAAAACTCATGAATAATGCTAGACACAACATCATAATAACATAAATAATCAACAAAAAATGAAATGTTTGAAGACATAATTAAGTGATGGTACAAAGGTGTCATTGGAAGAGGTGGAGGAGCACTACCATCATCACCACTAGGGCCACCAACATCACCTAGTGCCTATACCACAATAACATAAGTCTAATTAGTAATCAACACAATACAAAAAATTTATAACTTAAGTCAAATTAACACATAATAAAACAAGGAAACTTCAGAGGGCTATGTAGCAATATCTTATGGGGGAAGGCTTCGAAGACTAACCTCTAAATGATGGAGGATTTGGTCCTCAATCATGTGGGCCTAGTCCACATCCCTAAGATTACCATCCATTAGGATTTTTCTCTTATTGATCTTAGCAGTTCATGAAGGTGGCTCCTATGAAAATTCAGTAGTACTCACCTCCTTACAAGCAATACTGACCTAGCAAGGTGGGAAATCAACCACTATTAGAGAGCTTTTAAATAACTTGAAAGTAGTCTCTACTTGAATCCTATTCATGAACAACTCTAACTTGCACTGTTCAGTGGACTCATCCTTCAAAAACTTAAGATAGGCTTCACATTNCCCATGCACAGTAATCCCACCACTTCCTAGCCTTATGTTCCAGAAGGTCCATCTAAAGTTTTTGCTCACCAACCTCTCTATTAAGGGCATTCTTTCCATGGATGGCATGCTAGTAGCTTTCCCATTTGATTTCTTTAGTTTTCAAGGAGCTCCAGTTGGTCACTTGGGCCTTCCTAAATTCCTTACAATCTTTGAGATATCTATTCCAACTTCTTGTTTTCCCTTTTCAATGCTACAAATTGTTCTCATAGGAACTCCTTAGAACATTGGGTTTCCCACAAAGTTTTAGTTCATGAAAATGCATATTTAGTAACACTTTCATACAACTTTCATGAAACATTCTCTACTTCTCAATGAGCTAGGCAAGGTGTAAATCTCAATGAGCAGTTAGGATCCCATCTAATCTTGGGCACTGAAAATAACACAACAATACATATGAAAAAATAATAAGTGACCAAATCATCAAGAAATAGTTAAAAACATATTACCAAAATAATACAACTACAAAAACTAATAGTGCACTGTAATCTAAGTTCTTACCAACATTAGAAGTAATCTACTACAATCAATCGATCATGTCCTCAGCCATCCCATGCATGAATTTTCTCTTATTAGGAGTGTCCACCCATAGCTTCATGTGGAATGTGGATGTTGAAGTAGTGGAATGAGGCTCAATGACTATAACAATCATAGCAATCAACTAATGATTAAGACCAAGCTTAAACATGAAAGAATGAAAGCTTAAATGTATGGAACAAGATGTGTGTATACCTAGAATATCATTCTAAGAAATAGTAGAATGTTCACCTAACTATGAGGGGTAAAATATAGCATCAAAAATCTCCAATGAAACATTTAATAATCCCTTATCCTCATGTGGTTGTAGAATCTCCTCCTCTAGGAACTTTTTCTTTGCCTTTGCTGTTGATGCTTAGGTCACCAATTCTTATTGCTTGCCTACAAGACCAACAAAAACAAAATGTAAAATAACTTAGCATATTTTTGCTAAAATGAAATATCAACATAATCTAAAAAAATAAAAAAAAACTAAAGCATACTTCTAACCAGATTTCATGCTTGGCTAAGTCTAATAACAAATCTCCTCTTGGAATGTTGCTCAATCATTAGGGTTGTTTCATAAACCATAGGCCTCTTTGGTTTGGCTCTAGCTATATCTTTAGCTTTAGCACACAATGTCTTGGCCTTTTCAATGTTCCCATGCTCAACCTAGGGCTCAACCCTCATGCTGTTAGGGGAAGCATAATGCCCACCACTAAGTCCCTTAGCGATAACATATAGCAACTCCCTAATGTCCTCTGGTTGGTTTTGAGCCAGCATGGTGGGAAAAACATGTATCATCCAAGGCTTAGAGAGTTGGGATGGATCTTGGATTACACATTATCTATCCTTCCTCAATATTAGGAACTTTGAAAACCTCCTTAGATATGCTACAAAAAATGCATAATGCATATGGAATTTCATCATAAGTTTGTCTCATGATTTGAGGATCTCCGCATGGAGCCTAGAAGCCAAATGAGCAGCCTAGTTAAAGTGAGCACCCTCTAAGAGGATCTTCTTCATGATTCATGCTTACAAAACATCCATGATATTTATGTATAATAACAATTAAGAAAATTCCTAGAAGTAGAACAAGGGATATGCCTCTTTAGCCTTTACAACCTTGAACTAGTTAAAAGAGAATCCCTTGTGACTACAATAGGTATCTACCCACATTTCCACCTCCTCCTGGTGATCAATCTCATTACTTACTTTGGTGATGATCTTTAGGTCCTCATGAAGAATGTTAATGAGGTCACTGAAGGTGGACTTCTTGATGGCCAAGGTGATAGGCACATCATAAACCTAAGTGATGAACTTCACTCCTTCATCAAAGGAGTTAATGATGTTCACCATCTTATCGGTAGGGATGGTTGTGATAGAGGCCATGAAAAGATCAAGTAAACTTGCCTCAGTAATGTTTTCTTGGATGTTTCTAGAAATCCTATTGGCTAATCACTATTGCACTAAATCTACCTCATTGTACTTGAAGAAAAGAGTCTTCTCAGAGCTTCCTGAAATGACAAAAGTGATGGTGGAGGAGGAGGTAGCCCCTACAATACAACAGGAGGTCAATTAGTTTGGGCATAGGCATATTTCATAAAATAAAAATATATCAAATATAACCAATTAAAATAAAATATATAGCCATACCAACAAAACCACTTAAATACTTAAAACCTAAATAGGCCATAACTATGCAGCCATGAAAACATTGAGATAGCATAGAAAATAGAATGTAATAGGAAAAATAGAAATTCTTACTTTTCTTGCTAGAAGAATGTAGCTTGAGGACCTCAAATCGTATGCATGAAAGATCTAATTTACCCCACCAACCATGTGGTTTTCCATTCCCTACGTACCTTTCTTAAGCCATGGAATAATGTGTAGTATACCTGACTACGTCACCAATGAGTTGTTCCACCACTGTGAGCCTTACTATGGGGCTTTTGGTAAAAATATCCAATGCTATTTTTGTGAAGGATAGGGTTTGGTTAGTTTTGAAAAACCATTTATCATCCTTCCATTACCTTCAAATATACCAATTCAAGTAAATAAAACCATTAAAGATAAGTATCCTAATAACTAATAAGTAAGATAAGAAAGAAAGGAAAACTTAAAGTCATTCTTACCCTTCCATGTAGTATACAGTACTAGGAGGGTTCTGAAACAATATGTTAACATGATGACCAACTAGCAATGTATTATTAATGTTATATAATTTGAACTTGGGCATGTATCAAATCTTGAATAGCTTACAAGTGCCTTTTGTATACATGCCATCAAGTACTTCATCTTCAAGATCATCTTCAATGAATTTCATGATCAAGTTGGAGGATCAGGGCAATAAGATTTCTATGATAATGACCACTATTTAAGATGATAAGTGTAACGACACCATCATACTAAATTTTTGTAGAAAAAAATATAGAAACTCTTTTGCCCCTAGTCTAAACCTTAGAGAGCCATGTTCTAATACCATGTGGGTAGGTGTGGTGTTGGGCATTGATTTGTGGATACAGCAAAGGAGCCCCAGCAACTTAATGACCACTAGGATGGGTTTGAGAAAGGCCTTGCACAATACAACAAAAAAACCTTTAGAACCATGAATAATTGTAATTGAAGATAAACAAATAATCAAAATCTAAAAATTAATATGACCCCTTTGTCAAAATTTTCATGTAAACCCAAGCAACAAAATCCATAGTTTCAAACAATTAGAACTAAAGGAAACCTATGAACAACTTTCATGAAGGGCCAAGTAAAACCAAGTAGCATGCTAATAATCGATGGCAATTTTCATGGTACGATATGCATAAAACTATAAAATTAGTTTATGTAGAAACATTGAAACCATAAAAATTAGCATGTACCTACAACAACAGTCACAAAATACCAATTTAAATTTTACAAAATTCTAGTAGAAATCCTAGTTAATTGTGAAATTAGCCATAGTATAAACTCTAGGAAAGCTAATTAAAAATTTTAGAAAAATTCCAAAGATTATTGAAAATTGAAATTTAACATGCAAATAACCTTAAGAAACTTTAAGAGCCACTGTAAAATTATAAAAGCAATACCAACATTTCTTGTAGAGACAAGAGGGAGGGGGGTTGGTGGGTGATGAATCATGGTTTGTCAGGTGCTAATATCAGATCCTTGATATCAAACCCCTAATATTGGACCCTTGATATTAGGTACATGACATCATGGTGTGGATAATGATATTGGATACATGATCATGATTCTTGTTGGTGCATAGGAAGGGGAAGTAGTAAGGGTAGAAGTACAATTTTTTTGTAATTTTTTAGTTCATTTCAATTCTTTTCCCAGTGCATGACTACATTGTGATGATTGCAATTGTATAGAACCTTTATTTTAGTGTGACGTACTTGGACACGTGCATGACTAGCAATAAAGATCGAGATTACTTCATCATTGCATCATTCACTTAGTTTTAATTGCTTAACTATTACTGTTATTTATTGTTTTCTTAATTAATATTTCTTTACCTTCATCTACTATCCTTGTTATTAAATGTGGAATGAGTACAACTTAATCACAAGCATTTAAGTGTGACTACTTGGTATCCTAGTAGCATATATAGGAGTGCTTAAGTAACATGCGCTTGGTAATCCCAGAAGTAGTACACGAGGTTCAAGATGTGTACATATGATTAAGGATGGATGTTCATTGCACTTAGGCTAGCTTAGATTTTTCTTTTCATTTAATATTAGCTTAAAACAAAGTTATTTTCCATTACCTCTAGGAGTAGCACTAGCTTAGGATGACATCATACACCTCACTCTAGACTAAACCATACGTGACAAAGCAAATACTAGTCCAGGTGGGAAGACAACAAACTACGATCAATGTGTAACTATCTAGATCCATAACTAGCCTATCTATGGAGTTCAACTAGATTGTGCATGAATGCTCGTATTTGTATGGTTGACAGTAGGGATACCTCGCCACTCGTTAGTGGGGTTCCACATCCAAAACTACAATTCTATAAGACTATTTACATTGGAATGAAAATGATAGTTTAGAAATAAAAATTTCTTCTAATGTCTAGGGACTAATTACACAAGAAATTTAATGAAAATTGAGCATCTACATTGTATTCCTAACCCTAGAAAAATTTTGATAACCAAAAATTATAACCAAATTCACCAAGGAATTCCACAATAGTAAGAAATTGAAGAAAACAACCATAAGGAATCATTGATTAAAAATATCAAAAAATTTCTAAAACTAATAAAACTAATTCCAAATCCTCGCAAAAACCTTAGGGAACCCCCAAAAACCTAGGAAATTGGTTGAATAATTTTTTTAAGGTGTTAATGTTTCCCATCTTCATAGGTGTAAAACTATGAAAGCCAAAAACCTAACTATGTGCTAGCTCATGAAAAACATTATTAAACATTAATGAGAAATATCAATTCAGTTATTCCAAAACCATTTGAACCATTAAATTATGAACTAAAAATAAAAAAAATTTAACAACCCAAAAATTTTGAGCCATTATCACATAAAAAATTAGGAAATTGACATGAAAAATAGTAAAACATGCATAAATTCTTGTATGTACTAGCTTAAGGAAAAGTTCATAGAGAAATCACTGTAAGTTAGAATCCAATGGTTCAAACACTATATTGATGGTTAAACATAGGACTATAACCCTATGGCCACAAAAACCAAAAAAATCCTTTCTACATAAAGAGAAATATAAAAGTGACATTGCTTTTTAGTGGGAAAAGCTCAAAAATGCATAGAAAAGACTAAAACCAAATTGATAACCATGCATAGGCTAATCCTCACACCAAATAAACACTAAAAACCCAGTAAAATGACCTAAATCTAATGTAGGAATTTTATGAAATTCAATTTTAACAAATGCACAAACCTACACAAACAAAAACATCCAAGTTTCTAATAAAATTTCTTAAGACATGGCTAGAAGTTGTGTACCAGGGAGTTATAGTAGAAGAACCTTTACTAATCAAGGGTCATTGTTGGTTGGAGAGCCCTCTTGAAGTAATTACAACCTCCTCCAATACTAGATTCTTGTTGGTTTTAGCTTTCCTCTTTGACATTTTGAAAAAGTAGCACCAAAATTAACAAAATCTTCAAACCTTTTGAGCTCTTGCAACAACTACACCTACTCCCTGGAGTAGGATAGCTACATTACACTAAGAATGGGTGTGGTTGAGGTAAGAATATGATTAGAGGTTTGATGTTAGGCATTGTGGATTAGGAGTGAAGAGATAATTATGATATGTGCAAAATTATCATTTGGTAACCAATCCCAAACTTATGCATTGATCATCAAAACCCTAGTTTTCCAAAACATTCACACAAGTTCCACTTAACTCAATGATCACAATTACAAGGTAGGACTATAGTAGATTTGTGGAAAAATAATTTGTGTTACAATTCAAACTTAGAGTGGAGCCCACTAGATGCCTCTCTAAGAAGCTAATGAAAATCCTAAGACACTTGGATTTTTATCTTTTCCATGGCTACTACGCTAGGGTTTAAGCATCCAAGAGCATTAAAATGGATTCCAAACTTCAACCACTATTATAACCAACCTCCTAGGCAATCATCCATGCAATATTTGGATCAAGAAAACTTATGCCTAGAAATCATATCACAACTTACTATTTAGAGTAACTAAGCTAGCCAGTAGCCTGACTACACTAGCCAACATAGTCCCAAGTGGGATAATATCTTCTTCCATCAACCAAACTCTTGATCAACTCCAAAAGTGCCACACCATGCACCAAACCCTTAGTAAAGCCTCCGCTAGCATTGAAACTTTGCACAACTGGTCAAAAAACATCAAAAATCATTTCCATTGCATGTACTATGGTAGGGGAGAGCTCAACTACACTATCCAACAAAGTCCTAACATAGTTGAATATGAATAAAGATGAATAGCCAAAAATAGCCTTCATAATGACACAATTTGAAAGCTAAAGTATCCAACAAGCCTGAAATTCAAGAAAACCAAACAAAAATGGAATAATTCCTACTTCTATATTCAAACTATGATGGGAATGGCCAAGAATAAACTAGAAAACATAGTGCCAATGTAGTTGGGAGACAATAGACAACTAAAAACCAAAAATAACCTTCAAAGCAACATATCTTGGCCTTAACATTCCTTCGAAAAATTTGGTGATCTTATACTAGAAAATTTTGAAAAAAAAAGTAGGTCAAATCCCATTCCCACATTAAGACTATGTTGGCTAATGTAGTCCCACTTTCAAAATATCAAAATAGATCTTAAGCAAGTCAAATTAACTTCTTGATGCAGCATCTCAATCCTAGAACCATTTTAGAGACTATAGAGAATACTAAACCCTAGAAACAAAGTCAAAAATTGATAAAACTTAGCCTATACCCCTCAACTACACTAGGACTATGTAGGCCAACATAGTCTCCAGGTGTACAAATAGTCATCAACCAAAAAAACCATCAACATTGACCATCTTGGGCCTGAAACGATAGTTTTGAATACCAGTGATGCAATAACCCAAAACTTAGTTGATCATTCATGAAATTCCACTAAAAAATAAAGTTCATCTTGTGACTAAGTTGGAGTAGGCTTAGACTATGCTAGCTAGTATAGTCCTAGCATAGTCATGATCCTAGGTTGATTTCACTAGTAATTTGACACTCCAAATAGCCTAAAACTTGACTTGGAAATCCAAAACCTTACTTGGCCTTATCCAGCTATACATTCATGTCATTTTGATCTTGGAAATTTCATTTCTCCTCCATCTACACTAAGGCTAGTCTCAACTATGTTGGCTAGCATAGTCAAAATGGGAAATTGAGACTCTAGTATCCAAAAAAATCTCTAGAATCAACCATCCTAAGTTAAAACCCTAGCTAGAGACATTAGTAACCCTAAGAACCTAAGAACCTAGTTGATTGACCATAGAAACCCTTAAAAAGCCAAGATTCACATCTTACTACATTGGAACAAGTCATGATTACATTGTCCAATGTAGTCAAATTGTAGTCATGATTGTGAGTTGATGTAATTATTTCCATAATGTCATGAATGACCTAAAACTTGGAAAACCTATAATATTTTTTGACATTATCTAGTCACAATTTCACTTCCTTCTTACCATGAAAATGCCAAATTCTATTGATCTATATTTAGATAGGCTTAAGACTCTGCTAGCCAACGTAGTCCTACCATAGTCCTTACCCCATGGTGGTTAAACAAACATCACAACACTTGAAATTGAAAAAAACTTGACTTGAAAAGCCTGGAATCCTAGAATCCTAATGCTAGCTATAGTTTGGCCTTGTTTGACCATGAAAAGCTTAGTGTTTGATACATCTATGCTAGAGCAACCCTTAACTATGCTAGAAAACATAGTCATGAGGTGTTGGTACCAACAATCCACCTTCTAAAGAATTTTTTAACTTCCAAATAATCTATTCAACCTTTCCAAGATCCTACATTTCCCTAGGAAGTTGATGGAACATAATTAGCAACTTTGAAACCCTAGAAACCCACTTTTCCCATGCATCTACACTTGGAACATGCTGGCCAAGATAGTCCTAATGTAGTCACTAGTATTTGACATCATTTATATCTTCCAAAGAGTTAAAACAATGCCATAATTCACTAATCTTCAACTCTACTTCACTATGCTAGCCATGTAGATCATTAGGATCCCAAAACTAGCCATAAAAAAATTGGAAAATCATCTAATGATATCAACTATGCTAGGGATTTTCCAAACTATATTGGCCAACTTAGTCCTAGTTAGGCCCAATGTAATCACAACAAAAGGCATTGATTTTGACTTCAAATAGCCTCCAAATTGTGTATCATTGAACTTAGAAAAGGGGGGGTGTAGGGTGGAGGGGGCATGAATAACTTTCCCAAATTAAAATTCTTTGAACAAAGCACACATACAAAATTTAAGATGGTTCCCAGATTTGGGTAGTCCATACTTGGATGGTAGTTCCCAAGCACACTTTTGAACTTTTTTACTCTCAAATATGGTTTAAATGGTACAACACCCTATACATGCTCTGAGATTTGTTTCAGAGTGATTCGATGCTCTGAATTCACTTAACCTTGCAAGGTTCCAACAAGCTTAGAAGGCAGCTTCCAAGATCTCACAACCTTTACAATCTTGAGAGACACTCCAAAGTGTTGTGGTTCTATACCAACACTAAATCCTATAGGATCCCAACAAGCTCAAGCAAGATGCCTTCTTGCAAGAAGAACATCATCCTTGTAGGGAAACAAGGGAGAACAACAATTACAAGGGATGGATGCAGCTTAGGTTGCTAATCCTTATACTTTGAGGTACATCACATTTTACAATAGATAAAAGATAATACAATGAGAAGCATTAGTGATTACAATGATTATCAAATGATTACATAATGATTGTACAAAAGCTTGCACTTTTCCCAAGTACAATGATGTCTTCTTATAGCCACTATGTTTCAAAATCCATCTTGGAACTCATGTAATGGCTAGCTAACATTCATGGAATATGTCTTCTTCATGTCTAAGATGTCTTTTTGGATTTGGTCTCCATTCTCGGAGGATGTCTTTGTCTAGTGAAAGATGTCTTTCTATGACTAGTCTTCATTCTATGAAGATGTCTTTGTCTAGTGAAAGACATCTTTACTTGATGAAAGGTGTCTGCTATTTCTTGGAGACATCTTTGCCTATGAATCCTTCAATTTTGCCAAGATGTCTACTATTTCTTGAAGATGTCTTTATTTAGCTTCCTTTGCATTTTGAATACTTCATTCCTTGTCCAAAGTATTTCACTTCTACATGTTCTAATGATGTTAACTTTGCTTTTGGTCCTTATCCACATTCTTTGAATTCTTGCATGTTCTCTTGAGACCATGTGGATGAATTACTTCTTTGAATAATTTTTTCCTTATTATTAATGTAGGCTTCATCTCATCTTTATTTCCCATGTACTTTGTCCTACACACACAACCACACAACCATACAAACAACCTTTGAGTCCATTTTACTTAACATTTTGTCATACCAAAAGGTCAAAAATCTCCTCCTTTTTGGTGATGTTCATAAATAAGAAAATGGGATAGTGAATCATAAATATAATCATATTCTTCCCCTTTTTGAATATTAGTGAAAAGGATAAATCAAATTAATCCTATTATCCCAAAAAATAATTCTTCCCATAGTTACAAAAGATATGCATTAAGCTTAGACATAAAGCTTTTTGAAAAATATTCATATTGTTAAAATGAATATTAACAATCATTTGCAACCCTTTAGAATAGAGATACAAGTACTTCTTGCTTCAGTGAAGTTCATATAAAAAAGAGAGGTTTAAGTACTCAAGGGAAGATATATATATATATCATGATAAAATAACATAAGTATAGAAATTAGGTGAAAATACATAAACATAAATATCAAATTTGTGTGCTAAAGATGAAAATCCACACTACATAAATATCTATTCTTTTTAGATTAGAACAAAGTTATATAGACAACCCATAAATAATACAAACATGACCAAGTAAAAAAACTTTTAGTTAATGTCTAAGAGAAGATAGACATGATCAACAAAGACCAAAAATAGAGCATTTTGAATCAAATATCTCATTAAAACCTATATATCAAGATATTATCTTAGCAAAAAAAGGTAGGAGTTTCCCCTTATCAAAACCAAAAAGTTGAGAATCAAGTAATCTATCTTTTGAACCAATAAAATCATAAGGTAAACCAATATGTACTCAACACTTATGAAAGCATTATGAAGGTAATTATATGGCAAGAAAGGATACACTTGTAAAAATAAATTCTCATGAAGAAGGATAGATACCAAATAAAAATAGGAAAATGCCCAAAATAGCCATGTAGATCAAGATGTTTAAATAGTAACCAAAAGCTATTATAATGGTAAAATATCTATAAGACATCTTAATTAAGATTTACTTCTACTTATGCCATCAATACTATATCAAACCCTTTAAAGATGTGAATCCTTGCTCATTTTGTGATAAGTTGCTATTTTTGAGTTTCTTGCCTAAAATATCCATAGACTTCCCCTACATTGGTGACCTAAAAAATGATGATCGATAATGGGAAAAAAGCTCTTCCTATGCATGTGTGCCTCTTCTTGGGCTTTTAAGATCAACTTGTGAATGTTATAAATCACCAAAGCACTATAACTATGGGTCAACATAAAGATCAAATGTGAAAGGCTAAGGTCTCTAATTAGTAATATTGATAGATTTTTGAGAAGCTTATCTCATATATGGCAAAACATATCCCAAAGGACATGAGCTTACAACCATATCATGCAAGATTGAAGACAAGATAAAAACCCAATTGAATTTATTACAAGCTAAAGGCACAAAGGAAATTAGTACATGTGCTACACTACATATTTTTATAAAAATAATTGCATCAAGCTCAAAATGAATATAAGATATGTTCTAAATAGCTATTCCAATACTTTTCTAACCTAGACAAGACACAAAAAATTCTAGACTTCTCAAATCATTTACTAGCAAGCAAAGAGATGGAAACTTACCTTGACTTACCTTTCTTGCAGGTGAGAAGAGAAGATTAATGGAGTTTAGGATGAGTTCTATCATGATGTACCTCCTCATCCTTAGGTTCTCTTTAATTAGATTGTGTATGTGATGTCTCTATTTGTTCATTTTCTTTATGATGGAATCCTTGATCACTTATCTCATCATTCCAAATTGTCCACTTCTCTTCATTTCAGCTACTAGTGCCTACACAATTTTCTTACCAAGTCCTTTTTGACAAGACCAAACATCAATCTTATTTTGATCATCATAAAATAGTTAAGGGTTTTCCTACGATCATAAATTATTCTCCCTATGAACAACATTATCAAACTTGACTATTCTTGAGCTTTAATTTTCATGTGTAACTTCCTCCAAATTCTTTGGCTATTTTTCAAGAGTCTCCTCTTCTTGAACCATTTTGCAATCCTTATTAAACAAGGTTAGTTGTTGAATCTTAGCTTTTATGTTTGAGATCCCTTCTTTCACTTTAGAGTGGATAGCATCTAGCTTAGAAATTACAAATCTCTTTGCCTTTTGAATCAAATAATGTAAAAGAAAAATTTCTTCTTCCAATTCACGATACCTTTCATTACACTTACCACCTTGTTCAGTCATATGTGAGGAATTTTCATAAGAAAGCACAATGCATATAAGATTTTCATCTTTGGAAGAATTTCATGATTCTTCTTCACTTTTCTTACCATCATCCAAAATTGTATAAAATTAGGTCTTTTCTTATTCCTCATCATTGGATTTATTCTTTGGCTATACTCTACTATCACTAGGACATTCAAAGGTCATATGGCCTCTTTTTCCATAGACAAAACATTCTATGGAAGAGAAATCTAAATTAGAATTCAAAATTTTTTTACCTCTATCTCTACCTTTAAACAAATTGGATCTTTGTTGAAATACACCCTTGTTTTCTCTTATCAACAATCATTGTAGCTTCCTTGAGAGAAAGGTATACTCATCTTTGCTACCCTCATCATGGTCATTAATCTCCTTCTCTTTGGAGACAATATTTAGAGCAATAGGTCTTTTTTGAATGGCTTCTTTACTTATGAGATTCACTTCATAAGCAATAAGAGCACTTTGAAGCTCTTCAAATTTTAAAGTTGAGAAATGTTTGATTGATTTCATAGTTGTAACCTTTGGTCTGAACTCTAGTTGTAGAGTTCTGATCATTATAATGATGACATTTCTTTCAGAAAAATATTTTTCTATTCCTCTAATAGCAACAAGAAGCTCATTTTCTCTAGAGAAATAATCTTTTATTTTCTCTCCTTCTCTCATTTTAAGCCTATCATGTTTGCTTTGTAAAACTAACAATTTTGATTGCTTAATAATAGATGTTCCTTCATAAGTAGCTTCTAAAGTTTGCTAATTTCTTTGGCCATTTTACATCCTACTATATTAAATTTATATTTATTCAAAGTGAAATATAAATAATTTTTTACTTTTGAATCAAACATGAACTTATCTGTCTCCTCTTGTGTCCATTTGTTAGGAAGCTTGATGATTCCAATGGAGCTCTTGATAGGTAGAGTGTAGTATTTAAGGATTAACTTGCACACTTCAAACTCCATGGACTCCAAGAATCCTTGCATTCTAGCTTTCCAATAAGTAAAGTCAAATCCATCAAACATGGATGGCTTTGTGTAAGATGTTCCCTCCATTATTCACTCTTTGTTGTTGGTGATGAAGAAGAGTACCAAGCTTTGATACCACTTGTAGATCATTGAACTTAGGAGGGGTTGAATAAGTTTCTTGAATTAAAATTCTTTGGATAAAGCACACATACCAAATTTAACGTAGTTTTCCAACTTGGATACTCCACACTTAGAGGGTATTTTTAGGCACACCTCTAGACATTTTTACTCTCAAATGTAGTTTAAAGGCTACCATACCCTATACAAGATCTAAGATCTGCTTTGAAGTGATTTGATGCAAGGAATCCACTCAACCCTACAATGTCCTGACAAGATTAGAAGCTAGTTCCTAGGATCTCACAACGTTTACAATCTTGAGTTCTATTTGGATTGTTGTGGCACTATACCAACACTTAATCCCATAGGATCTTGACAAGATTAAGCAAGATGCCTTCCCACAAGAGGCACTTCAACTCCATATGGCAACAAGGAAGAACAACAATTACAAGGGATGAATGTAAGTTAGTTTACTGATCCTTGCACTTTGAGGTATAATAAACTTTACAATAGAAAAAAGATAATATAATGAGAAGAAATAGTGATTAAAATGATTGTCAAATGATTATGAAATTATTGTATAAAATATTGTATTTTTTTCTAGGAGAATGATCTATTCTTATAGTTAATATGTTTCCAAATCCATCTTGGAACTCATGAAAAAAATAGCTAACAATCATGGAAGATGTCTTCTTCATGTCTAAAACTTCTTTCTAGTTCTAGCTTTCATTCTGGGAAGACATCTTTGTCTAGTGAAAGAGATCTTTTTGTGATTAGCCTACATTCTATGAAGATGTCTTTGTCTAGTGAAAGATTACTTTGCCTAACGAAAGACCTCTACTATTTCTTGGAGCTATCTTTGCCCATGCATCTTTCAATTCTACCAAGAAATCTACTATTTCTTGAATATGTCTTTCTTCATCTTCCTTTGTGAAACACCACAAAAAATTTCGAGTTTGGCACTGGTCTAACAAGAAGCAGATCCCCGTGACCATTAGACAATGTTGGCTACATTTGAAGTCACACACGGCGATTTTGAGGGTCGAAACACTTAGTTTTTACCAAGTGTTGTGCCAGCGTATACGACCAGCGTATACGCCCAGCGTCTACGCTCAGCGTATACGCCTCACATGTACGTTCAGCAGGTGCAACGAGCAAGAATTGAAGCAGGTTGGCAGCCAACATTCATCAGCGTATATGCCAGCATCCATCAGCGTATACGTCAGCATTCATTAGCGTATACGCCAACATCCATCAGCGTATATGCCAGCATCAATCAGCGTATACGCCCAGTGTCCATCTAAGTTCACACGCCTAGCAAGTCCAACGTATACGCTGGCATGATGTAGCGTATATGCCCAACATATACCATGTTTCTAAATAGTACGCACCCGGTCGGCACGCCACGTGTCTCCCAACCCGATTTTCCCGGTAACCCTTCCCCTAGAAAGAGCCCAGTTTTCCATGTTTTCGAGGTTGGCAAAAATCTATGAGAGGAGACCCAGAGCAATTACGCTGTAAAAGCCAGAGCTTGAAACCCTCATATGCTGGAACCCCTGTAAGCCAAGCACAGTCTTTATGCTCTGCCTACCATGCAAACCAGCTGCCTCCATGCACCCACCGGGGCTTTACGTCTGCCTTGTGTTCAGCCACAACTACGTTAGATCGATGCACTACATTTTCACTTTGCAATACAGTTTACAATTTCAGTTTATGGTGTGTTCATACTATTCCTATTTACGCTTGTTTACGCTTTACGCTGCCTACGCTCTGTTTATGCTATTTACGCTTTACGCCCTGTTTAAATCCTGTTTACGCTTTACGCTCTGTTTACGCTGTCTACGCCCTGCTCACACTGTTTACGCTGTATACACCTCGTTTACGCTGTTACGCTGTTCACACTTTGTTTACGCCCTGCTTTCATTGTCACGCTGTTTACACTTTGTTTACGCCCTATTTTCACTGTTCACTCCGTTTTACGCCCGTTACACAGTTTACGTATAACCCGGCGTAAAACACTTTGGTGGCGCTCGGGGAAATGCTTGTCTGATTCGCGTGCGGACCACCCAAGGTACCCTACCTTCATGCATTCTAGCACGCCCTCAGGCGAAGGTAGGGTCATCTATGCCCGTCCTGCGATCCCGCGGTCTCTGTTTTCCCTTCCAGCCAGGGACCGACGATTTCAGGCGATATAGAAATTGGCGCTAGAAGGAGAGCCTCTGCCTAAACAACTTGACTGTATGCTCCTCAGCGTCTATGCTCATCAGCGTTTTTCTCTGCCCTGTTTAAACCTGATTCTCAGCGTCTATGCTGTCAACCTTCCAGCATCTATGCTGCACACGTACCCTAGCGTCTACGCTGCACACGTACCCTAGCGTCTACGCTGCACGCTTACGCCAGTGTCTATGCTGCTAACTTACGCCAACGTCTATGCTGCACGGTTACACCAGCAACTACGCTGCACACTTAGCGTCTACGCTGCCCGTAGACCAGCGTCTACGCTGCACACTTACGCTATAGATTCGTCTACACCGGCCACATACACTCAAACCGTTTTACATACACAATCTATCATCATGAGTACCGTAAACACCACTGCTGCCACTACCCAGAACACTAACATCTCAGACACCATGGCTGTCCAGTAGTCTGTCACACCACATTTGGGAGGGTAATCCACAATGGGGCCCCGTCAGTCTTTGAGGTTACAAGGGAGAGATCCAGCCGCCAACGTTATAACCCAAGATGAGTATAACTTTATCTGCATTAAGATACAAGCCGGCCTGGCAGTGAACCGGGCTAAAGTCAAAGTGAAGAGACAATTCGAACTCTTTTACAGGGGAGGATACGAGTTCATCCCTTCCCCATATGACGTAATCCCCATCCCAGAACAATTCTCGGAGCTCTTTACTCAGCTCCTTCTGCACAGGAGCCAGTCATTGGACCAACCCGCGCTAGAGCCTCAGCCAGAGGAAGAAGATGAGTTCTCTACCCAATCTGAGTAGGGAGACTTATACCACACCTTGAGCCCCCAAGCATAGATGAACCCCATCTTCCATCCTGGGACAAGGGAAGCCTTGTCCGTACAACACCCTAGACTCGCCCAAGTCAAGATGCCACCACCGGAAACGCCAGCACTCGTACACATTCCGTTCCCGAGTGGTTCCCAACCTCACACCTTCCCTCTAACAGTTACTCCTAATGCAGCTACAGGCTCATCTTCACAAGCACCGCCTCCTCATGATGGCATGGGACCAACGTTCCCACCGCGCGTAATTGGGATGCTGCATGTGATCCCCGTGTCGACATCAGCTCACTTCGTACCCCATGTCCAGACGCATACAGCTCCCCAACCAGCCCCAACCCAACAAGGAGTCCCCGCGTACAACGTAGCGGGATAGTGGCCAGCAAGGGGGGTGTCATCATATCAAATTCCCCATCACCATGTTCCGCCCCACGCAATTCCCCAGATCGTTGCTCCTCAAGCATGACCCCAACTGTAACAACAAAAAAAACCTCAACATTTTCCTTTTAACATCTCAGCCTTAGCACCGCTCGCCATTAATTACCCCTAGGCACAACCGCCGATCACCCAGCCTTTGGCTTTTCAACCCGTGACCTAGCAATCTAGCTGGTATGTAGCTCCGCACCCCCAGCCTGTAGCTTCACCGAACGCCCAAGATTGGGCGGATGCTAAAAAATTGATGTAGGAATTAACAGATGAGGTAAAGCGCCTCAAAACCGTTGCTGATGGAGAACTGAAAGTCGTAGACTTCTACAATGATGACCCTATTAGCTCCTCTGTCCCACCATTAACTTTGCCCAAGGGTGTCCCCCTTCCAACGTTGACTAAATATAATGGGGAGACAGACACCAACGCCCACCTCATCACGTTCAGATTAGAGTGCACACTCCTTCAGGCATGGCCCCACTCCATACTACGAGTATTCCCCATGTCCCTCGCGGGAAGGACACTTGACTGGTACCGGGCCTTGCCCAGGAGTTCCATCCTTTCCCTGGACAATCTTCTATGCCAGTTTGTGACCAGGTTCAAGTACAACTTGAAACTTGAAGCAACACTGGACAGCCTCATGCAGATCAAGCAGACATCGCTCGAACTGGTGCAGAAGTTCGTTCAGAGGTGGAGCGCAGCTCTCAACGAGTTGCACGACCCGATCTCTCAAACCTATCTGCTCACGATACTGAAAGGGGCTGTTAATGACTTCTTCAAGTCAAAACTGTATTACCTCAATGCGCACGATCTGAATCAAGCATTTGAACAAATCAAAAACATAGAGGAAGCTGCTCAAAATAGCAACGACCCTGCGTACCTGGCCTTCAGAAACCAACACACTAAAAAAGACAAAGAAAAGGCAAAGGCGACTGTAGCAGCAATAGCGGGGGCACAACAAACAAACACCACAAATCAATACAAACCACCCGTTCCCCCCACTAACTACTATTAGCCCGCTCCCACAATAGCCTCAGAGTCGTCACCACAAAACCTGACGAACCGTACGCGTAACTTCGAGAGGAAGGGACCCTCTCAGTACACGCCTTTATTGATGAAGCCATCCCAACTCTTTGACCAACTATTAAAGGCTGGATTGATGTAATACATGCAATTGTCCCCAGCGGCTATCCAAAGACATGACCGGTTCTATCAACTCATACAGAACCCAAGCCTGGCAAAGCTGGATGAGCCGCCCATGCCCAAAGGGTTCAGGATAGATCGCTTCTACGACTATCACCAACGCAACGAGCATGGAACGGATTACTGCTTTACCCTGAAGCAGGACATCCAAAAGATGATTCATGATGGCAAGATCACCTTCGATGGGGCTAACCCCGTCCAACCGCAAAACCAGACCATGGAGGTGTACAAAGACCCCCTGAACGCTAAAGAGACACCATATGTAATTACCTCAATCTATTGTGATGATGACTTCAGCACACCCCGCATCAACACCATCTATCCCGAAAATAAACGACAAACATATAACAAACCATTCGTGGTTCAGATCCCTCCTGCTAACTCTACACCCCAATCACCTCACGCCCTGCAGCGGCCATTCGTAATCTGAGTGCCCTCCACCATACCCACCTCTAATGTCAGGACACGTCAACAACCATACATAGTGTGCATCCCTCCGGCTAACCTTGTAGGTACACCAAACCCTCACGCTCGGCCTACCCCTTTCGTAGTTCGAGTACCACCCGCTGTTGCAACGACAGAGGCCCAGCCTCCGCCAAGACCAACCCCGTACGTCGTCAGGCTACTGGTGCAAACTCCTGCCCAATCGTACACACAGCCCCACCCTGCTCCCTATGTCGTAAAGGTTCCTGGGCAATCCCATACTCTGAGGTCAACTCCACCTCCGCGTGACACGCAAGAACACCTGGCAGATAGGCTTATGCGAGAACGCTTGGAGAAAGAGCGCCAATGGCTAGCTCTGGGGGCACCTAAGCCCACTCCCCTAAACTCTATACCCATGTCATCATCTAATGATCAATGAAGCACATGCAATGAAGGTGAGTCGTATAAAAGACACGAATCATCTAAAACGACAGCTCCACCAACTGAAAAGCCAAGAACACGAGAGATAAAACTGTTGGGTCCCATGCATCCAGTCAGTACCGATAAAAACACCCCCAACAGTGAAAAATTTGCAGCCGCCTTGACACAAGTCACACAGGCATTAAAACAAAAGAACACTTCACTGAGCTTATATGACTTAGTCCTAACATCTCAAACACATCGGGAAGCTCTAGTACGCATGTTAACGTCAATCCCTGTAAGCGAGGACTTACCCCCAAACGAACCCTCCATCCATGCGGTGATGTTCTCACCTCACGGGACTACTCCTAAGCCTCTAAGTTTTCATGATGACAACATCAAGGTGGATAAGAAAATGAAGGAGGAAACAATAGCACCCATGTTTATAACAATATGTATAAATTAGTTTAAAATACACAGGGTCCATGTAGATGATGGAGCTGCGACAAACGTTGTGCTGTACCACATCATTGAACAACTAGGACTTACTGAACTACTTAAACCAACCACGACTACATGTTTAAGGTCATTCAGTGGGTCACGCGTAATGGTGAAAGGTACAATAACCTTAAAATTCATAGCGGGGGATCAATTCCCAACATTTGCCAATTTCCTAGTAGTGGATGAGATGCCGAGGTTCAACCTAATACTGGGAAGACCCTAGTTAGCCCAACTGAGAGCTGTCTCCTCACCTATACATCAAGAAATTCACCTGCCTTATGAAGGCGGAGAAATC
>MNCI01024388.1:0-11321 GCA_015680685.1 Gnetum montanum | reverse complement strand
CTCAAGTAGAAGCTAATATAGAGCTCTCTACGGACACTGAAATATCGGAAAACGCTAACACAACAGACACTCCATCAGAGGTCCCTTGGGCCAAATTACCATTTAATGTAATCAGCGAAGGGGACACTGAGTACCAGATCATACCTGTCGAAGCATCTACTAACATTAAAATGAAAAAAATCAAAAAGATACTGAAATGATACTATCACAAATGGTTCAAAATGACGTTAAACTACAAAAAGTCCGAAATGACATTAAACTACAAAAAGTCCCAAATGACGTTAAACTATAAAAAGTTCGAAATGACACTAAACTAAGATAAAACAGGAAAACAATTGAATGCCACTCTCGGTCCGAAATGACATTAAACTATCATTTCCGCAATGACATAAAACTAGCCACGATCAGCAACGATCGGTTCACCGAGAAATCTATCCACATCCTTCAAAACATTTCCTGATTACGCACGGGGCCCGAAATGACCATAAACTACGCACGGGGCCCGAAATGGCCATAAACTACGCATCGGGCCCAAAATGGCCATAAACTACGCATGGGGCCCGAAATGGCCATAAACCATGCATGGGGCCCGAAATGGCCATAAACTACGCATGGGGCCCGAAATGGCCATAAACTACGCACGGGGCCCGAAATGGCCATAAACTACGCATGGGGCCCGAAATGGCCATAAACTACGCATGGGGCCTAAAATGGCCATAAACTACGCACGGGGCCCGAAATGGCCATAAACTACGCATGGGGCCCGAAATGGCCATAAACTAGTACATACTTCTCGTTTTACTTTTATAATCACATTTCCGTAATACATTTAAAATAGAAAACAAACCAAAATATTTTTATGTCTCTATCTCATGTTAAACTCAAAATCAACAAAGAAATATTTATATAGTTATTACATATAATCAACCGTCTCTGTCCATTTCACAATTTTCAAGTTACAGTTCCAGTATAAATCTGGGTAAAAAGGAACTTAAGAGCTAAGATGCTAAACATCTGGGACATGACGATCGTCCCCCTTGGACCCGCCAGCATCAGAGGCCTCTGCTCCACTCGGGCCAGCTTCTCCAGTTTCATCTCCACCTTCATCTTGAAAGACCAAAAAGAAAAAGAAATAACCAACACAAGAATAAGCGAATGTCAAAATTTCAAACATTGTTCAATCAATTAACTCCATGAACACGAAACGCTTACCATAGGGGGTCCCCCCAAGCCGAATTCCAGTCACCGCAGGATTTCCTCTTTGGGAACATTTGCCCAATCTGTCCCGTCGAGACCCAAGTCAACATCTGCCAGAGCCTTTCCCTTGTCAACATTCGACCAGGTGGGACGTTTCAAAGGAAACTCCCCCACTGACGCCTCCCCGGAAGCAGTTGTTATCCACCGTTTAGGGGATTCCATCTCTACAATTGTGTTTTGGGTGAATGTGTCAAAAGCACAGCACAGACCAAGGCCTTCCACAAACATTTCAAACTGTCGCTTCTCAATAGACACTTCTTTTAGCGACTTCTTATACTGATGCTTGTGGTTCTTCTCATCTTGCTCCCATTTGCATACTTTGGAGGTGAAAGCCTTCCAGTCGTGGCATTTGGTGTTCAGCAATTCGATTTGAGCCCTACGCTCTCCTAGTCTCTGTATCAATCCTGCGTGACGATTGAGTAGGTTCCAATACCTCGTATACGCGACCTCGGAGGTTCGCCAAGAGCGATCATTATCTAATCTGGTTGCGGCGAATTCATACCGGGCCTTCAGATCGTCACGTTCCACCATTAGTTCAGAAACCTCTTTCTCTTTAGCCTGAATCTAGAGCCACAATTGCTCAATGGATCACCTGCACGTCCATACTGCCTTAGCATTGTGAACAAAGCCCTCTGCTACCTCTTCGTAAATGGGTCTGGGCACTTGTTCAATTTCTGGGGAAAGTGTGGGCAAACTCTCCATGTTGACAGTCTCAGACGAATCCCACCTTAGTTGGGCACCTATCAATAGGGAAAAGACAAAACATTAGAACAGAAAAAAATTGGGAATCAAACCCTGGCATAGTAAGGATCTTTGGATGTTCCCATACCTATTTCAGGATGGATCCCTTTGATCCGCTCAACGACCTCCTCGGCCACACCAGCTACGAAAATCCCTTTTACTTGGCATTTCCATCCAAGTAAAAGGTCCATCAGGATGCGACGTACTGACCTTTGGCGGCACTTCAGGGGGAATCTCTGGCTCCTTCTAGGGGATGGTCTCGCTCTCCTCTGAGTCAAATGAAAAATCTGCAATGAGATAAAAATATATTATGCTACACAACTAAGTAACAAGACATACCATTCCCTCTAGTTTCCTCCGGTGCGGGAGGGTCTCCAAGATCCAAGTTGCCTATCAAAAAATCATTCAACATGTTGTCGGTCTCCGCTTGATCATCCACTGGTTTGGTGTCCCCAGTTCCTTCCCCCAGCAACTCAGTCCCTCCCGTGGGGTCAGTTAACTCTTCATCATCAGGTATAGTCTGTAAATCATGTCTCTTGACTTCTCAACACAAAACAGATGAAGTTAGCTGCATACAATCATCAATCGTTCAAACTATCCACAAGATAAGTGAAGTAAAGAAAACGAGAGGTTTACTAGGAATTTTAAATCGAATCCACTTAACTTTGGACAGTTCAATATCACTGGTCTTCTTAGCTACGTGGTCACGCTTCGCCAATTTTGATTTGGCCTTGCCTATGGTGTCTTTGACTGCCCGCTCCGCCTTTTTGGCAACGTAGGACATTCCGTCTGGTTCCGGCCCTACACTGTCGAGCGTATGGAGTGAGGTGCCAGACGATCCACCTGTAGTGATCGTAAGGGATTCATCAATCCCCTCGGGAGCATCTTGGAACTTAGCCATGTCGAATAGGTGGTTTACCCAGGGGCGAGATAACTGATTCCTATCCCGCAAAACATATCTATCCTCCCCACGAACCACTAAAAATTCAGCCAAACGACGAACATAACCGGCAAAAAAGGTAAAAGTGAAATGGGACTGAGCATCTATGTTCAAACGTAGCCGCACTATCTCTTTAGTCATGCCCGATACTAAGAATTCATCCCAATTGTAGCGCAAGCCAGCCTCTAGAATAGTGCGCACGACTCGCACTACTTCAACCTTGAGACTCTTAACTTGCGATAGAGTCTTCGGAAATAGATGCGCCTGAAATAAGGGGTAAAGCTCATTGACTTCATCAACTTTCGTCCTCCCCTGCATTGGGAATCCTTTGGCGCCCTTAGTCACCCCTAACCAATCCTCTAAAGCGCGGATCGTCTGAATTTCTTTGTGCATCCTATCTAAAACAATCTTTACACCACCTGTAGGCACGCCAAACAAATCCGCAAAAAATTGGGACGATAATTCAAAGATTATTTTGACGCCCTTGATACGAGCACTATAGCGAGAAACAGATCTGTCAAACGAATCCACGATCCCGATCATCTCCACTATAGACACATTCGGGCTAGGGGCCGTGAAGAGCGCCATGAGGTCGGCATGTTCTAAACAGGCAAAAATGGATGGCGGGGCTTTTACCCGTAACCACTTCCGGGCGGCAACGGTTTCATCAAATTTCATAGAAAGAGTCGCTTCAGTCTGCTCGGTCACAACAGAACCCCCGCCAGAGGTAGTGCCAGCTGTAGAAACAAATCCAAAACCCTCGCATTAGTTTCACACTCGGCAATTGAACAAACACATCACGACATTTAGAAAACATTGTCACTTACTCTCTGTGTTAGATCTTGAGGTCTCACCTAGATCAGAAGCAGATGGAAAGATTGGTCCATTAGTGGACCAGTCAGCGTGTAACCATCCACGCGCGGTGCATTGTGCAAAAGCCTTAGAAAATTTCTTGTGGAAGTGTTTCATGGCACCGCTAGTGTGGGCCAAAATGGCCCCGCGAAGAGTGGGGCCCACCATGAACACCTCCAAAGCCATGCGTTCCAATGCAATCCCATCATCGCCTGCGTAGGCCCCTTCTTTCATAACTTTTGGCCTACGGAAAGGTGAAAACATGTGTTAAAATAAGAGAAAATATTTGAATATAAAAAAGAGGAACAACCAGATCTAAAACGAGATTACCTTTCTACCCGGTATACTGAGCCGGGAGCATTTTGAAACAAGGTGTGTGCGTGGCCAGCTAGAAATAATGTGTCGTTGATATAGTTAGGCCCCTACGGTAGCCGGTCCCACACACGCGTCAATGGACAGGTAGATTTTGGACCATCGGGGGGAACACCCTCGGCGACAGGCGACCCTTCATCAATATCATCCATAAACATTATAACACCCTCTGCTGCACCGGGTAACATGGCCTCGATGATACTCCGTGCTACATCCTCGCCTAGGTGGGACCAAATCACAACCCTGAAATGGTCTAATATAAGGCCAAAAATTCGCAGGCCCCGTCCCGAAACCAGACCTCATTATTCTCAACGGTTAAGTTTGGGGTCTGATCACCACCCTCAATGGGACCAAACCATGTCAGCACCCCAACTAGCTCAGCCACTAGAAGGGGAGGTTCAACGTCCCTGCAAACCATTAAAACAACCCCAAAGATTATTTAAATCACTCCTGACAATAAAACGTTGTGGTTGGAGGAATAACCGAAATTTCTCTATGCCCTTAACAATGGCTAGAAGTTCTTTATGAGAACTGTGATACTTTTGTTGTGCTTCATTGAATTTTCCAGAAACATATCTACAGATCCTGATCGTACGGTTTTGTTCTTGTTTTAGAGTGGCGCCCCAAAAACATTCAGAGGCATCTGTTTCAAGGATAAACTTACCTTCACCTGGAAGGAATAGTGGTGGCAATTCTTGGCATGCCTGTTTGATCTTTTGCACAGCCTCAGTACATGCAGGGGTCCATGGAGGAGAATGTTTTTGTAATAATATGTTTAATACATCTCGTTCCTTAGCTATATTCTTAAAGAAACCAGAAACATAATTTATACAGCCTAAAAACCGTTGTATCTGGACTTTGTTCTCTAAGATATCAGGAAACTGAATAATACTTTGGACTATATGTGGTTGTAATTTTATAATACCAGCAGAGATTTCTAAACCTAAAAATTCAATGTTAGACTGTCCGATCTTCATTTTTGTTGGTGAGAGGACAAGTCCATTTTTATCTATGAGGTCAGAAAAAATACGCAAATGATCTAAATGTTCTTTTACCGATTTACTTAGAACTAAAATATCATCTATGTAGGCTAATATAAACGGATAAGAATGGAAAATAGAATCCATCATTTTTTGGAAAATGGATGGTGCAGTTTTGATGCCGAACGGCAAGACATTCCATTCATATAATCCACCGGGTACTGTGAAAGCCGTTTTCCAACGATCAGATTCCTGAATCTGGATCTGCCAAAATCCTGATTTCAAATCAAACTTGGAATAGATATTCGTATGTGGCAGTCGTTGAAATAAATCATCTTTATTTGGAATAGGATGTTGGACTGATTTAATAATATCATTCAGAGGTTTATAATTAACTACTAAACGTTTTTTTCCTCTGACTAATTCGGCTCGTTTGTTTACAAAGAAAGCAGCACAAGCAAACATACTGGTGCTTGGTCGTATTAAACCTCTTTGTAAATATTCTTGGATTTCTGATTCACATTCTTTTCTGAGACTAGGAGACATTCCTATATGTTGTGCAGTAGACTTTACTTTTACTCCATCTTGTAATTCAATCTGACACCAATGTTCTTTCTTATGACGAAACACAGTCGGGTCATCATTTGCAAATTGGAGTAATTGAGTTTTTATGTCGTCAAAACTTGGTTGATATTTTTCGATTTGGTTAACAATCCAAGTTTCTCTTTTCTGATTATGTTTTTGGTGTTTTTGATTTTTAAACTGTTGTCTAGCATTTACCCTAGGGAACTTCTGTTCATCTAGTTTGATAAATTGCTTAGTAATCGTAATATCAAAATATTGTAAATTGTCTGATCCTATTAAACAATCATAAGAGGGTAAAGGAAATTGACAGACAATAAAATACACTATTTTTTTATCAGGCATTACAACGGGTAACTTAGCTTGCTTTGTGAGTAATCTTTTTTGGGTGTTGAAGGAAATGTGGGATGGTTCCTTTTCTTCCCAAAAACAAGATGGAATTGTTTCTTCTCTAGCAAGTGATACTTCCGCGCCTGTGTCAAACAAACAATCTATTGTATACCTATGATATTTAGGCCATGATATATTAAATGTACAGGCAGGTAAGATTGGTCGTGAAGTATTACAGTTTACTTCTAGGATTACGCTTACCTGTTTTGTTTCCTTCTCATATTCTGCTTGTTGCCAACTCTCTTCTTGTTGTTCTAAGCGTTCAAGTTCCTCGGAGGCCTGTTGAAGATACTTCTTGAGTTGCTTGATACGAAACTGTCGCCACATAGAAGTTTGTATATCCGGTGTAACTGCTCTTTCTTCAGTATGTGGTGTTTGTATCTCCTCTTCAAAATCTACGGTGTTTGGATTCTGGGAATCTTGATATATACCAAATGATTCCTCAATCATTTGCTTATGTGTTTCAATCTCATTCCGTTTAGATTTTACTTTGTGTTTGTAGGCCCTAAATTTATGTAAGTCATCTAAAGGAACCTTTTGCCATTTCTTTTCTAATTGGCGTAGTTGGCTTTTTAACATGGAATATGTTGGATCTCTTTCATAGAGATCATCACTTCCTGATTCTTCATTCATGTAAACATGATACATATACCCTGAAGAATCTGTATCATAATTTAACTCGCCTGGTTCATTGGGGTAGTCAGGAATATCTTCGAATTCCATTTCGCTAGAATATTGATCTGAAGATTCTAAATAAATATCCCCATTTGAGAATGATAAGTCAGAATCATATGTTAGGAAGAAATCATCTTCTGTAAGTTTCATTGTTTCAATGAAATTAATGCGTTGAGGATGATTATCCTTTTTTGGGCATTGGTTAGAATAATGCTTCCCTGAACAAATGAAACACCTGACTTCCTTGTTTTTATACGGCCCTTGTTTTCGTTTAAACATGCCTTTAAAAGGTTTTTGTGGCCAATTCTTTCGTTTGATTTTTGGCTGGAATTTCCGTTTCCAGACTTTCTTTGGTTTTGAGTACTTTTGTGATGTACGTTGTGTAGGTTTGCATACACATGGCTCAGACTGTTGTTTTCTATTTCTAATTAGCTGTCCAAAATTATCTTCAGGACACATTTGTAAACATAAGTCTTTACCTATTTGTTTAGTTAAGGATCCTACTAATTTTTGTGTTTTTTGCTGGACACACAGATCCCTTGTGACTTTTTCAAGGAATTGACGGATGGCACTAAAACTCATTTCCTCGAGATCCTTTTCTTCATGTTGAAGTTGAGCTCGATAATAACTAGCAAAAGGCGTTGGAAGACATCCTAACAGATGTTCTTTTGCACCTACGTCATGTATGAGTTTTCCATAGTAATACCATTCTTCCATGATGTCAAGGAATGGAGACATGTCCTGAATCTTATGTAATCTTGAACTATAAAACAAAGTCCTATATGCACTATCCCTATCAGCTTTATTTCCTAAGAATTCTTTTGTAATAGCATTTAAGAAAATAACATGCGGATTATTTAATAATTTTTTCCGTACAGGAGCTTCTATGAAATTCCACCAACGTTTTAACATACCCTCGAAATTTAATGTGGCGTTGAGTATGGCATGTTCATATGTTTTCTTTTCTAAGACAATTTGCCTAGCGATGAAACCGCTGATTTTATCAATCTCTTTTTGTCTTTCTCTAATAGATTTGTTGTCCATACTAAAATATGGTGGTGGTTTTTCTGATGTCTTTCGGATTTGCATACCTGTCAAATCTTTAGGATCTTGGAAGATCATTCCTTGTTTTTGTAACATTTTCTTTTCTTCTTCATCTAAAGATCCTTCACTTCCAATATAAAGGGTTTCGTTATCTTCTTCATTAGCATTAATCTCTTCCTCCTCTTTCTTCCCTTTTTCGGATTTTGGAATTGTATGTACTGGTCGTCTTTTTGGGACATAAGTTGTTGTTGATTTCTTCTTTCCTTTAGGAGGAGTAATAGGTGGTGAATCTAAGTAAAGTCCATCTAGATCAGACGGATCAGATTTCTTTTCTTTACCCTTAGATTTTCCATTTTTTTGTTTAGGAACCCATATTTTATGCAAATCTTTTACATCTCTTTGTACTTCTTTTACTTCTGCATATGTCATTAAGTTTTGGTCACTTACATAGGATAACTTATGGTTAGTCCAGTTATGGAGTTTAATGACTTCAGAAGGTTGTTCTACAGAGGGCTTATATTGCATCATATGTGCTACTTCTTTTGGTTCTTCCGTATTCATGTTGATTCTTAATAACTCATCACACTCAACACACCTAATGTCATGATCTACCTTATGTAGATTTTTATGTGTACAACTTTGTGATGGTTTACTTGAGCATGATACATCATCGTCAGAACTAGAACTAGATGTAGAGACATCTTCTAGAACTATTTTCCCTTTTTGATCTGTTTCTGATTGTTCAGTAATGGTTACAGGTTTTTCTCCCTTTTGTTTTATGACTCTCCTAGGATCTAAAGTGATACCTAGTTCTTTGAACATTTTTCCCATCTTTTGTATTTTCTCCTCCTGTTCTTCATAAGTTGATTTTTGTTTTTTAAACAGGATTACTGGTTTTGTGGGTTTTTCAGGTTTGGGAGCTAATGGATCATAAGGAAGGAGTTTTGGTGGTTGTAGTTCTACATAATATCTCCGTGATTTAGATGATGATCTGAATAAAGACTTTTTAGGTCTTTTTTGCTCATAGTATTCTTCTAACGGATCTTCTAGGTCTGGGAAGAGCCTATGGATCGGAAGATCCTCTGTGTTAATCTGTGTCCCGTATTCTAAATTTGTTGAACCAACAGAGAGAGCTTGTTGGCCAAAAGGTAAGAGTGTTTGGATACTGACTGAACTAAATAATTTAAAACTTAACCTCGTACCTATTGTGCAATAAACACTGCGATCTATAATATCAACGGGAATATAAGTAATAAGCATTAAACTATTAAACAAATGCGGATCAGAAAGTGAGAGAGTAAAGTTAGGAATTGTTATAATCAGAGCATCGGATACTAATCTACCTTTAGCTTGTGTTATAATGGCTTCTTGAAACGATTTAAATCTCCTATCGATTAACGCAATCCAGGTCAGAATCTTGAGACCTTGTGGCATTACAGAAAGCAGTCCATTCATTACCAAATCTACTAGTTTCACTAAAATACTGAGGAAAACTGAGAAATCTTTCATTTGGTAAACTGTGTGCAATAAAATGATTTGTTTTGGCATATCTGTGTGTTATTTGGTCTGCCCACCCTCAAAGTACGCAACGTTCACATAGAACTAACACATACGCTCATTTGAATGCAGACCAAATAACACACAGATATGCCAAAACAAATCATTTTATTGCACACACCAGCATTTACAGAACTGAAAGGAATGCTTGTTCTAGAGCAAAGCGCATCACAGAACGATTTCTCTTTCAGTGGCGGAGAGAATGCTTAGTTTCTGAGCAGGGAGCATCAAGAAACTGATATCTTCTCCTTACAATTACTCACTCTTGCAGAAATAAATTCACACTCACACTTGCAGACTTCTTGACTTACTTATGCTACTTACTTCTATATCTTCACACACACCCATACTGCTATTTATAGCTTACAAATCGCCTTTCATTAATGGATGCCAACTGGGACAATCTACTTTTAGGATTCGGATCCACTTTACGAGATTGTGGCAGAGATTGTGGCAGACAACGTTTTAACGTGAAGGTGGACTGTTTGGTCCAAAATCGACACTATGTCCATCAGAATCGTCTGCATAGTTGTGGAATTCGTCAGAGCTGTAGTCATATCGTCCAGGCGAATCATTAGGCGTGCTATCCGTGCTATCATCAGCATCTTCTGAGTGCTCGCCAACCAGATAAAGCTTGATCTCCTTTCCTCCAGAGCTACGATATTCATCAATCCTGCGGTCCATATAATAAAGCTCTAAAGTGTACGGGACTTTTAAATGGATGTGACAGTGGTGCTGGATGTCATAGGCATTAGCAGTGTACACATCTTGGTAAAAAGCTTCACCCCATGTGAGTTACCAGTCTATCCTTTTGGATATGCAGGTAATAAGAAAATAGACTGGGTTGGATGCCATGTGCAAGAAGTTCCAGGCCATGTGATCAGGATTCCCATAAAATAAGAAATCACCCCGGTAGCCATAGAGACTTGTGCGAAGAGGACCAGGATAATTGGATGGTAAATGAGAAGGGGAATGACCGAATTTAGCCCACCAATTCCAGAATAATTCATCATTGTCTGGCGGTGCACTGAGAGGACTAAAAGAGATGCGGTAAACATGAAAATCACTTGGCTGGTAATATGGCCAGTTTAAACAATCAGCAGAATACCAGTTACGGAATTCTAAATTAGTGAGATTTACATCTATGGCCAGGAAAAGGTATTGAGCTGGAATTTGATCCCATTGAGATCTTCTGGCAGGTAGTGGAAGGGCTGAAAAGACCTTTTGAGTGATGATGGCGTCAGAATCTTCAGACCTTGTGGCATTACAGAAAGCAGTCCATTCATTACCAAATCTACTAGTTTCACTAAAATACTGAGGAAAACTGAGAAATCTTTCATTTGGTAAACTATGACGTAATCTCCTTGAGGAACGAAGAGTCCAACCTTCGCTATGGAGAAATTCTGAAAAATAAAATTATAAATCATTAGTACTACTAGAGAGTTGGAACTCTCTAGTTAAAAAATCAGAAAGGCAATTTTTTGAGCCTTCAATATATTCACTATCGAATTCAAAATTAGCCAAAAATAAACTCCATCTGATCAACCGTGTATGAGCCACCTTTGTAAGATTTTTGGATTGTAGATACTTGTCAAAATGTTTTAAATCACTCCTGACGATAAAACGTTGTGGTTGGAGGAATAACCGAAATTTCTCTATGCCCTTAACAATGGCTAGAAGTTCTTTATTAGAACTATGATACTTTTGTTGTGCTTCATTGAATTTTCCAGAAACATATCTATAGATCCTGATCGTACGGTTTTGTTCTTGTTTTAGAGTGGCGCCCCAAAAACATTCAGAGGCATCTGTTTCAAGGATAAACTTACCTTCACCTGGAAGGAATAGTGGCGGCAATTCTTGGCATGCCTGTTTGATCTTCTGCACAACCTCAGTACATGCAGGGGTCCAAGGAGGAGAATGTTTTTGTAATA
>MNCI01024383.1:1322-19795 GCA_015680685.1 Gnetum montanum | reverse complement strand
TTTCTTTTCTTTTCTGCTTATTTCCATCGAATCTTGCTCTATTTCTAGTTTTCTTGTGGAACTATCTCTTTCTCTGGGGAAAATTAGGAGTAGATTGCGGAGTTGTGCTCAAATGTTTTTGCAAAATTTTATTTGTTACAAGTAGGTATTATAAGGACCGCGTAGACTAGGTAGTTGAAAAAAATAGAGAATTTTCAAGAATTCACAGTACTTGTCAAAGTTGGCTGAATCACTTTAAAGTAAGTCATTTGTAGTTCACACACAACGCAATTGTTACATTTTACACAACCACACGCTGCAACAACACATACACATACTCACATTAACTACTAAGTTTATTTGGAGGTATGTGGGCCTTGGTGTTGTTAGAGACCAGCAGGCACCTAAATCCTGTTCAAGGACACTCGTTGGTGGTCGCATCCCAAACGGTCGCCAACACATACACACTTAGACTGCTTTTGCGGACACTTAGAAAATATTCTAACTTTGAGGAAAAGAAGCAGTAAGAGCTTTGCTACTTTGACTAAGAATGACTAAAAACTAATTGTGAAAATTGGAGCCTAGGTGCAGTATTTATAGGCCTAGAGTATACACTCTAACATTGTGTACGTGATGTCACATCAAGACCCCAACATCGCGTACTTCACATCATGGCCAATTTAAAAAATGTGTTCATCAACAATCTTGTTAGTTTTATAGTAATATAGAAGTATAGTAGTGTTATCCTATTTCACTAACATTTTTTAGCATATTTATTAATAAACTAGAAGAATGGATTAAAGAGGTATAAAAACTAATGTTAGTAAAGTAGAACAATCATGGATACAACTTATAATCTTTATAGATAATATAGCACTAATAGAAAATTCAAAAACATGGTCAAAAGCAATATTGCATTAACTATAAAAATGTTGTGAATGTACAAAAGTAAAGAAGAATGTTTAAAAAATAAAAGTACTAATTTTTAAAACTAAAGAGAAAGATTATACTTTCCAAATAAAAAATAAAATACTCCATAGTATGGATACTTACAAATATTTAGAGGTAAAATGCATTCAAAATGATAAGTTTAAGCACTATAGATTAGAGTGAGTTGCAAATAGATGAAATGACTTATACAATGAAGAACAAATGTAGTAATCACAATATTTGGATTAAGATAATTTAAAAATATCTTTTTCAAAAAATTATCCAAACTATAGTGCTTTATGGATGTGTGGTATGAGCCCCAAGTCTTGATTAAGAATCATGGAAAGAAATTAAAAAATTCAAAAACAAGTTTAGTTAAATGAATGTAGGTGAAAAATGAAGTTCCATATGAAATACTTTTATTAGAAGTTGATTTTTTATTATTACAAGATGAAGCAATGTATCTATTCTTAACATTCTACTGGTTAGCATTGAATTATAATTATTTTAAGAAAAATTATAAAAGAAAATTTGAAACTAATTTAATAGTTCCAAGGAATGTTAAAATATTATTGTGAAGGACTATGATATCACAAATGGATATCATAGCCCTATATACGTGATTGTAGATATGATGTAGTGGATCAGGATCATGCTTGATGAGTAGTGGGTATTCCTTATAGCCAACCATATAATGCACTAGCATGTGCACACTATCTAGTCAAATCTTGTGGACTAGACTTTATATAAGTGGCTTATATTCTTAGATGGTGAAAGACATGGTTACTAGTCATTGTCTTCCTAATCATCACTTGCATTAACTCATTTGTATCATTAAGTATGATTAAGGTTTAAGATATTTATTTTTATAATTTTTATTATTTTCATTATCTATGAAATGATTAATTAAGAGAGGATTTGATTATTTAAAGTAACTAATTAATTAATTGAACCATCCTAAACATGAAGCATCCATTCCCATCTTGTAGACATACTCTGAATGTATACTAATACTACTGGGTTACCAAGTGTTTACTAGTAGGTGTAGCAAGTATCTACTGCTGGGATTACCAAGCATTAATATATTATTCTTGAAGTGGTTGTACTTACATTAATTTCAAATTATAATATTAAGTGCTTAAAGATAAAAAAATTAAATTTCACTTAAATTAAAAAGTTAGAAAATAAAGTTGAACTAATTATTGTCACATTTCAGCCATAAATGAAGTAGGGCTTAAGTTTTGGATCTTTGATGGTTTGTATTAGCTCAACATATTCATAAAAGGGGACTCTATATTCTAGAATAATTTAGGGACTTAAGTCCTAATTGTGGTTATGAGTTTTAGAATTTTAAATCTAAGAAGTAATTTTAAAGCAAGGATTTGGTGAGAGATATGGTATAAGGCTTTGAGCGATTGAGAGGTCATGGAATAGCAAAGGACTTGAATTATGAAATTTATTTCTTTGCAACATTTAAAAATCCTTTTCAAAATAAATGGTTTTAAATTTGATTAACAAATTTTGAGATATCATGCTCTTATATAAAATCAGTAGAACAACTAAGCTATGAATTTTGAGATATGAATTTTTAGACAGTTCAAAAAGGTAGGGTTTTAGATTAAAATCAGTAGAACAACTAAGCTATCTATCAAAGATAGAGCTTACACAAGTTAAACTACCCTAAAATTATGCTTTGTTAGGCAAGTTGATATTATTAAAATAAAATCATAGAGCTTAAGAGTCAATTTCACCTTGATGAGAATATTGATGAACTCCTAAAAACTAAGAGAAATTCTCATTGGGATTTGGATTAAATAAAAATGGAAACATTGAAATCAACTATACCACATAGGAAATTGTGCAATGTGTAACCTTTAGGGTGTTTGCCGTTGGTTGAGTCTTGGATTAAGCACATACACCCCAGACTCCTGTAGATGTGAGATGATGGGGCAACATCCCTTAGGATGGTCATAGTGGTAGATCTCACATTCACCATCATCGTCTGTGTCAGAGTCCACAGCCACATTGGAGTTAGTGATTTTCTCCTTACCCTTGTTATGTGCAGGGCCTAGATCTGTCCACTTTTTCTTACCTTTGTTACTACTTTGTTCTACCTTAGACTCTTCTACAATTTTTAAGACAGTTTCAATTTTAAAGTCTAAGGAACTCCATATGTCATCCACCTTAGCCGCTATTTCTATTGTTAATTTTTGGATCGGTAAGGTTTTCTGGTTCACCAACTCTTTGAGTGGTGACTCATCCTCTTCATCACAAAACTTTACTTCCTTCTTTCAAAGGGAGGGATCACGGTTGTATTCTTCCGCACTTTCCCTTTTGCGTAGCTCACCTTCTTTTTTTACTACTTGTTCCAACAAGCTATGTACTTCATGGGCTCTAAGTTGTGAGAGTCTCCCTTGGGCGTAAGTTCCAAGGGTTCTTCTAGTTTCATGCCTTAGCCCATCCACGATGTGACGAAGTTGATCTTGCTGAGCATACCCATGGCATGGGCAATGATGTAACAATGTGTAGTAGTGGGCCATTATAGCATCCAAGGGTTTGTGATGACCTTGTTTCTAGCCTTAGATATGCTTACGCAAATTGGACACTCTGGAGTACGTCTGATACTTTTCGTTGAACAGTTCTAGCATCGTACTCCACCTCCTAATGGTTTCTGGTTCTAAGGACCAGTACCAACTCTTTGCTTCTTTGGTGAATGTCCTTAGGAACAACTTAAGTTTTTGCCACTCATTTTATATATTCTGCAAGGCACAGGCATAGTGGAATTCTTGTAAATGATTTTGCATATCAGCATTATATCCCCCTTCAAATCGTGGGATATTGTTCATGTCTAATCGTTTGATTCAACTCTCTTTTAAATGCCTTGTGGGAATCCTAACTGCCTCCGTTATGTCAAGCATACTTCAGGTTGTGAGTCGGGGCTCATCATGATCGTCTCTTTCATGACGCCTATGATGTTTGCGTTGTTCCCTACTCTCTCTACATCCTTGCCCTTATCCTCTCTCTCGACTTTCTTATTAAGGTCATTCATTTTTCTTACCTTTATCCTCATCTTTATGTTCATGATGGCTACACCTAGATGTGGAAGGAGAGGGTGAGTGATGGAATGAAGAAGAAGAAGAATGGGAACCATCTCCATGATGATGTTTCTTGCCTTCTCTTCAGCTTCTACGGCCCCGATCTTGGTGACGATCTAAGTGCTCGTCCTTAGCATAAGTAGTTGTTCCCTCTATGAACAGTTGGTGTTCATGGGCATCAGAACTAGGGATATGTATCATTGATCATAGATTCTGATATCCAACCTCCTCACCATCATTAGGAGGGGGAACATCATTTGCTAAAGGACTCGTGATAAGGGGTTCCTCATCTCCTATTTCGCTAAGGACGTGCAGGACCTTGCCCTTCAACAATGCATGTTGACTCTCCTGCCTTAAGTCCCTCATATGTTGGGCATCTGTGGGATAATAATCCCTCATGTCAAAATCTTCCACAACGTATTCAGCATAAAGTTCTTGCATGCCAATCTGTGCCAAGGCACGGAAAAGCATGCGAGAGATTGATCAGTCTGGGGGTAACACAATGTTACCTTGTAAATCTCTCCATAGCAGTTGTTCGTCTTGATGGAGAATAAAAGTAAAATTAGGGATATACTCATCGGGATGAGTATATGTCATCTTATATTGTTTAGGACTTGGCTGATTTTGGTTATGTGTTTTATGTTGCTGACTATCTTGTGTATGGTCCTTAGATGGTGAGTTGCTCTTATGAGAAGAAGGCATTGTTATCAGTGTGCTAATTCACCATTATATAAATTTTCTCTTTTGATTAACCCGGAGGTTTGTTAAGGCTCACAATGATGTGAATGATATCCTTATGTTCTATATGACGCACAAACACTTAGTCCCCGGCAACGGCACCAATGATGAGTGGCGAGGTACCCCTACACTCAACCATACGAAACGAGCATAGCACATGCGATCCGGTTGAACTCCATAGACTAAATGCCTACAGACCCCATGGAACACTTGGGGTTAATCATTCATTATCTTCCCAGACTTACTTGTAGTTGTCACAGTGTATGGTTAAGTAAGTCCGAGGTATATGATTTTTATAGTCTTTTCTGGTTTTATGTCTTCTATGCTAAAGAGTGAAGGGTTGAGAAACTAGCTAACTCTAACTAAGGACTAAGTATAAATTAACTAGTGTCAGCATCTGTTCCCACTTATTGTACACACCCTGAACTATGCAACTATGGCTACCAAATGCTAATCATTACTGGGATCACCACACGTAATGCACGTGCTCGAAGTGGTCGTACTGAGGCACTTAACTAGCCTAAACGTGATGAGCAATCAATTCCTTGACTAGCCATACACATCCATAGATGCTCGTAATCAAGCGGTACTCATCCCACATTCTAGGAGTTGAGGGTGAGAGAGATTAATCACGATGAGCAGCTGATTCCTTGATTAGCCGTACACATTCGTCAATGCTCGTAATCAAGTCGTACTCATGCCATGCTAATGCAGGTAATAAATAACATGTAATAAATAACAAGTAATAAAACCTATTCTATGCACTGCAAGGTTGTTTCACAAAGCTCGTCTTTATTGTCGTACACAACTTGCGTTCAGGTACAAAGCTGCTTGAATAAAGATCTGTTCACTTGGGGACTCGTATTATGGGCACATGGAAAATATTCTATCTCTGGAGTGATCAAACTGCCAGAGTTTCCCTACTTTAAGCCTAGGATGGGAAATAAGGGGAGTTCCACCTCTTATTTATAGATTTGGCGATGGACCGTGATATCGCGTACGTGACATCGCAAGGGACAACGTGATATCGCGTCGTAGCTTGTGCATATCGCGTCTCATCAACTGCCATGTTGCTAGCACTTAGGTATATTACAAAATCCATTTTATGAGTCATCTTAATCTTTTTACATTTTTTAGTTCTTTTTATAAGTTCTTTTCAAGTAAAATACTCATTTATCCAAACTCTTTTCCCATTCTCACTTTGATTCAAGAGGCTTTAGTGTTTTTAAACATTCTCTCTATCTTCAACATCACAAAAATTAATAATTACATGTTGAAGCTCTAAAAAATTTAGTAGTGTTCAAAGAAGTTATATGCATATCCTCTATAATTATTTCAATTTTGTTAACCAAAATTTTATCCATTTAACCCTTTGTCTTTGGGATTCCTAGAAATCACATATTCATTTCCTTTGTCATTTTTTTAATCTTGCTATTTTAAAGCTACTTCAGTTGCAAATCCTATTTTTACCTCAATTCCTTCAAGTTTATATTCATTATTATTTTTCTCTATCTTAGTTTCAAGTTCTGCTAATTTCAACAAAATATGTTCATTATCCTTTAGAGCAATTTTAGAGTTCTTTTTCTCCTTAAATTTCTCTTCAAGGGTTGATAACCTTTGAAGAAATTTTTTTTGTTTTACTCATGAATTTCATCAAGTAATGTTATTTTGCTAACCATATGCTTCCATTGTGCATCTAGAATTTCTTTAAGAGCAATTTTATTTAATGAATTTTTGTGTGTGTCATGTGATGATACAAAAACTCAAATTTCTTGGGGAAATAACTCAATATCTTCAACAACAAACCATGACTTGCACCATGCAGTTTTGATTTTAAAGTGATTATGATTCAAATGTGGTGGAGAGGTAGTCTGTAGAGAGACTTGGAGAATGGTTAATTAAAGACTTCAAAATGGTTTCACTAGATAGTAGATGATTAGTAGAGCTATTATGCCTTTTAGAAAAGGGAAGAAATATGATTTAATTAATTATAGATTAATCATAGTTAGTAACTTATTTGCAAAATCGGTAGGTGCCATTTTGGAAAAAAATTGGAATCATAGGTAGAAAGAAATAATTTACATGTTGTTTCATAAGAAGGATTTAGAATAAAATGTTTCACACTAGATCATTTGATTACTTTGAGATATTACATTGAACAAGCAAAGGAAAAACAAGGGAAAACATTTATTTTCTTTGTGGATTTTATTAAAGCATTTGACTTTATTACTAAAGAACAATTATGGAGCAAAATACAAAAACATAAAGTTGATTATGGTTTACATGTCGTTCAAATTTTATATAGGGAAATAAATTTTTAATTAAAAGATGAAGAAACTACACAATTGATGAGTGGTAAGGTACTTCTACATCCAACCATACGAATCACTAAGATGTTACACAAAATTTAGTTGAATTCCATGGACCTATTGTTATCTAATGCACTAGCTCTTCTAGGAAGTGAAATGGGTGTTGAGAATGTTTGTTGTCTTCCCAACTACACTTGTGAGGTTCAAGGGTATGGTTGAAGTGTAATTAAGGTATATGATTTTTTATCATTTTATGTTTTATAGATTTGATCACCTAAAACAAGAATTGAGAGTAGAGTAATCTAAAATATAATTTGTTTACCACCTATCTAGCCTAACACAAGTAACTGCCCCACTTTCTTGAATACATCTTGAACATATATAATGCTACTGGGCTACCAAACATTAAGCATTGCTTGGTTACCAAGTACTATATGAATGCTCGAAGTGGTCATGCTCGCGTTCATTAACAGCTGAAAATAAATTGCTTAATTTAAATGCATTAAAGTAAAGAGAGAGAAAGTAAAATTTATTAAAGAAAATATTAATCTATTCTTAGTACTGCAAGGATTGTTAAAAGAGTTCATTTTATTCCCATCACATTGTTGCACTTAGGTACATTAGTGCTTGAACAAAGAACCATACACACTTAAGACTCCTTCTGTGGACACTCAAAAAATATTCTAAGGAAAAGAAATACTAAGAGATTTGTTTCTATGACTAAGAATGACCAAAAACTGAGTGTGAGAACTAGAGCCCAAGTGCAATATTTATAGGCCTAGAGTATATACTTTGATGTCACATATGCAACGTTGCTTCAAGACCTCGACATCACGTACATGATGTCACGACCCCGACGTTGTGTACACGACATCATGTCCAACATAAAAAACATGTTCATCATACCTCCATAACTAAATGAAAACTTGTCCTTCAGTGAAAAAGACGAGGAACAAGTTCTTTACAACATAATATATTGGGTAGGTATGGGATTATTAAATTACATTACAAATTGACTCAGATGAAATAGATAGACTTTGAGTGCCCAAGTGTATGGAAGTACAATTTTTACAAAATGTGGTGTTCATGATAAGAGAAGTGAATACCCTGGATAACACTGACATCCAATGCCTCTTGGCAGTAGAAGAGTGAGAGAAAGAAAAGAGATCCAACAATCATGAATAGTTCTCATTGTGTGGTATTACTACATTCCTTGTGAAAATAGTCCTGCTTCCAGTCCATGATTCCCACTACAATCACAATAGAATCACAAATTACTATGCAATGTGAAACACATAACTGTTAAATGCCTTGTCTCATTAGTGGTTACACTTAGCTAAGTTGTGATTGTGGTTGAGTGGTTCCTTAAGTAGTGTTAGTAGGAAGGTTGACAAATAGGGTAAATTAGATAAGTGGTTTATTAAATTTGAACAAGTTCAATACAAGGAAATAATTAAAGAGGATATAAGAATGCATAATAATAAAAAGAATAATTCACTAAAAATTGTTGGAAGATGTGTACAATTGGATGTCATTGATGGGGTAAACAAAAAGAATTTGATTATAAGAGTGTCTAAGGATAAAGAACTTAACTAACCCAACCAAAAGATATGTAAGTGGGTCATCCCCAAAGTAAGCACATGCCTTTTATGCCCTTGCATAACTTCAATCCAAAGAGTTCATGGGCTTAATGGATGATTAATAGTTACAGAAGGTTAAGTACAAAAACCCAGAAGAAACTAACTAAGAATTTTGACACATCAAATGAGGACATCAAACCAAAACATGAAATTGGTAGTGAGGTGAGACATGGGAAGGATAGATGGATAAGAGAGAGTGGAATGGAGTTTCCAATTACAATCACATAAAGTCCATTGTGGATTTTGTGGTTAAATGACTTGATAGGATCCATCCTTAGTCTAGACTAAAACCAACCACGTTCAGTGACTTCACATGAACATTCTACGACCAGTCCATCCCCTAAGACACAAGTGTGCTCCCATAGAACAACCATCATTCCTTATTAGAGAAGAAGTGGTAAGTGATGAAGGGCCTTAGTTAGAGGGGACTACTCCCATAACCAATGCTTGTAGCCTATTTATTCTGTTTAAGGGATGTGCTTTGAATTCCCAGTGTTTTTTTTTTGTGAAATAGAAACCACACCATGCAAAGGCAAATGCATTTATTTTGTCTAAGGGGTGTGCTTTGAATTCTCATCCTTTTCTTTTCTCTTCCTTTTTTAATGAGAACCACACCATGCAAGGACATATGCATTTATTTTTTCTAAGGGATGTGCTTTGAATTCTCATTTTTTTTTTCTAATGAGAACCACAACATGTAAGGAATTATTCAACTTCCTTTTATTGATTGACATGGAATGATAAGAAATTCATGAAAACACACATGAACCCAAGAAAATAGAAAGGTATAGAGAATACCAAATCCCTTTGAAGCCACACCATGTTCAAACCTTTGAATCCTTCCCAATTCTAGAAACTACAAAATTCACACATTTATTAAATTTTTATTAATGAAAAAGGGACTACATGTTTTCAAAACAAGGAAAACCATACGTGTGTGGATGGGTGGATGTTGTGGACTCATTGCCTATTGCATGAAAAAGAAACCATGTCCTAATTATTCGTAATGAAATTTAAAGCTAGAAACTAGACACCAACAATTAAATAAAAATAATACATACCACCAGCAAGTAACACATTACCATTGCACGTAGCACTTATTAACAAAAAGTTAGAAAATCATGCCAAATAAAATAATATATAAAAGAGATTGTAAAATATTCAAGAAACATCAAATATACTAACGATGGTGTAAAAAAAAAATTAGAAAATATTAATAACATAAAAATAAAAAGGTGTAAAATAAAGAACATATAAAACAAAAAATGTGTAAAACAAAAAATTGAAAAACTAAAGAGCTGCTTAAATGATTAGCATGAGTGGCCATCTCTCCCATGACTAAGTTTAAAGGAGGAGATTTGAAATATGGAGCATGGTTATCCATCTAATGAGGTGCTTGTTGTGTTAGCTGGTGTATGCTCATGAAAAGGTTTAATTTGTTGGATGTTGATCAATTGTTTCTTATTTGGGATCTCAAGTTTATAAATCATCATGGCCCCTAAAGGAAAAGTTTCATAGATGATGTAAGGTCCTTTTCACAATGTTTGAAATTTAGTTCGTTGAGGTATGTGTGTGGGGTTCTAGTAGAGAACCTTATCTCCTAGTTGAAATTTGACTTTTCTAATTTTTAGGTCATGATGCTTTTTGTTATAGGCCTTGTGCAACTTGTTAGATGATGAGACTGATAATTGATTTTCATCTAGTAGGTTGAGATTCATTAGTCATTCCTTTTAGGCTAGACTCAAGTTAAGGTCAAGGTCACAAGCTGTTGAAAGTGTATAGAGTTTAGATTGAATAGGAAGTATTGGTATTTTTTCATATAAAAGCTCATAGGGAGAGTAGCCTATAGGAAGTTTCCATGTTGAGTAGTAGGCCCAAAGGGCATTGTTGAGATTTTTGCTTTATTCTTTCCTATACTTGCTAATAGTTCTTGTTAGTATTCTTGTAATTTCCCTATTGGTAACCTTAGCTTAACCATTAGCTAGGGGATGGTAAGGTGTTATGAGTTTGTGTTCAACCCTCAAATGTTGCATGAGCTTTCGAAAAGTAGTGCTTATAAAGTGAGTTCCATTGTTAGAAATTAATGAATGTGGTACACCAAACCAATTTATAACATTTTGTTGTATAAACTAAGTAGCAGTAGAGGATGTACAATCGATGACAACTACTGCTTCTACCCATTTTCTACAATACTCAACAATGACTATGATGTACGCCTTTCCATTTGGCATGGGCATGATGGGATCTATAAAATCAATGCCCTAGATGTTGAAGGATTTCAGTGGTTGAATCCATTGTTGAGATTCCTCCATTTAAGTAATCATTCCACCATCTCGTTGGAATTGTTTATAAGATTAGATGTAATGGTGAGCATCCTTGAAGAGTGTTGGCTAGTAGTACCCTACCATTAGGATTTTAATAACTATGCATCTCCTAGCATAGTGTCCTCGACAAGGACCTTCATGATCATCTTGGAGAATGCATAGTTGATCAACATCAGGGACACACCAATGAACTAGCCATTGGTGCACATCTTGTAGAGGTGTCCATTGATCTCCATGAAGTGCTTTACTTGGTGAAGAAACTATTATTTCTTTTAGTGGTCCAACCATTGTAGAATCTCCTAAGTGAGAAGATAGGTGAGAATGACACCATACCATTGTTGCTCATTGGGTGTTTGTTCAGTTACAACCCTAGCAAAGAAGAGTTTATTAGAAAATGTATCAAATAATGAGCTTTCTTCCTCTTTGTTGTCCCATTGCAATTGAGACAAGTGATCAACAACCACATTCTTAGTGCCCTTTCAATCTACCATTGTAAGATCAAATTCTTGCAAGATCATTAGCCACCATATGACATAGGGGCTTACCATTGGCTTGTTCATTGGGACACATATGGAACTATGGTCTATGTGCACAAACACCTTATATCCAAGCACATAATGTTGAACTTCTCTAGAGAAAACACCACCTTTATTAATACTTTTTCTTTAGTGGTATAGTTTAGTTGTGCACCTGTAATGCTTTAGTTGGTGTAGTGGATGTAGTATGGACATTTCTTGTCATCTAACTCAATCAGCACAACTCTTAAGTCATAATTTGATATATTTGTCATGATATGAAATGGCCTAAACTAGTTAGGTGGTTGTAGAATTAGAGTTTCTAAAAGCTTCCCTTTTAGCTATTGGAATGCTTTTTCACATTCAGCAGTCTAGACAAAAGAAGCATCTTGCTTTGTTAGCTCCACTGATGATTTTGTGATCTTAGAGAAATTCTCTATGAATTGCCAGTAGTAGCCAATATGTCCAAGGAATGACCAAACATTGTTAACTATTTCTGGCTAGTGAGTTATTCCTTAGATGATCCTTATTTTCTTAGGCTCTACCTCAATTCCTGCTTGCAATATTTTGTGCCCTAGTATAATGCCCTCCTAGACCACGAGGTGACTATTCTACTAATTAAGCCATAAGTTGGTTTCAACACATTGTTTTAGTACTTACTCAAGGTGGTCTAGGGAATGCTCAAATGTAACTCCATAGGTGAAGAAGTCATCCATGAAGACTTCTATACTACTACTAATTTACTATTGAAAAATGCTTAGGACCATGCATTGGAACGTGGCAAGAGCATTACATAGACTAAACAACATCTTGTGACATGCAAAAGTCCCCTGGGGACTTGTGAATGTTGTTTTTTCTTGGTCCTCTAGAGAAATTTGAATTTGGTTATAGCCACTATAACCATCTAAAAAGCTGTAGTAGGAATGCCCAGATATTGTGTCGAGCACCTAGTTAACAAATGACAATGAAAAATGATCTTTCAATGTTGCCATATTCAGTAGCTTCAAATCGATGCAAACCTACCACTTGTCACCTTTCTAACCCACTCACTATCTACAATGGGACAAATGAACCTTGCCTTGAGGAGTTAATTTCCTCCTTGACGATTTGCTTCAATTTGGGGTTTAACTGCTTGTGTCGTTGTCATTTTGGCTTTATGGTCGAGTTAGTGTAGATATGATGTTGGCATATCCTATGATCAATCCCTATGAGTTTAGGATATGACCAAGAAAAAGCTGTTGACCATCTTTGAAGTACTTTCAACAACATATTTTTCTATTTTGGAGCAAGTTTTGCATTAATTATGATCAACTTTCCATTCTTCAAAAATACATATTCCATTCTAGTTGGTAATGTTTTTAGCTCAAGGGGCTCTTATTTGAATTTTTTTTGGAATTTTCAACTCTCCCCAACAAGTATCATCAATTGTATAATCAAAGAGTTGGTGATGAACTTGCTCTAGTTCATCCATGCATGTGACATATGCACATGTCAGGCTCTCAGTTTGTTCCATGCAAAGTGTGTTGCTTTCAAAATTAGTAGTCAACCACTACGTACCCCCCTATTTTGTGGCTGTTACATATAAACACCTTTGGATTTCCACTTTTAGCACACATTGTTTACATGTAGAAAAATATGCTTACTTTACGACCCAAAGTTTCTACACACAATTGCATCCAGTATTGCTGTATGCAATGCATGGAACTCTTTTTTTCTTAATCTTTTTAAGTGCATTTTCTTCAGATATCTCCAAGGAAAGATCTCTAATGCCCATTCTTGCATCAACAATGCACAACCATGCCCTTTCCATGATGATTGGGAAATCCCCTTTATAGTTTTCCACTTTGATTACCAAGAAGTTAGTAGGATAAGACCACCCATAGACAATGGTTACAATGTCTTCTACTAGTTCCAATGGAATAGTGATGGACTGGTCTATCAATTCTAATCTTATGTTGCTTTGCTTAAGAGGAGGTAGGTTCTAGGTAGTGTACATCTCATGAGAAATTAAATTAATACTAGAACCTGAATCGAGAAGAGACTTACACAATTCTTCCTTTGCAATTTGCAAATAAATTAAAGGACTTCTAGGCTCAACTAACTTCCTGGGAAGATTTCTTATATGTATCCAATAAGACATTGTATGAGTGAGCATTATAGTATGGATCTTTGAGTTTGGTTTGAAGGGGGCTTGAAGGTATTAGGTACAAAGGAAGATGCAGGAGAAGGATGGTTAATCACGAATGTATGTGAGGGCTTAGGTAAACTATAGGGTCGAAAGAAAGGTATTTTCTTTGATTGGGAATTTGACCCCTTTGATTGATGATTCAATTGCAAATTAATAGCCCTTGTAGCATTGCATCATTATGATTGAGTTGGTAGTTCACCCTACATAGGTGGAGGAGGTGGTAGATATGCTGGTGGAGGAGGAGTATGTGTAGGGACAAGAGAAGGATAAGGGTAAGAGGTGGCATTCCTTCTTTCATGTGGAAAATGAGCTTGATAATAATCTAAAGGGTGTTAGTGAGGCTGAAAATAAAAAATGTGATGGGAAGAGTCACATGGAGACATAGGTTGTTGAATGTGATAACCATAGGGATTAGGCTACCGGTAAGGATATTGTTGCTTTGGTGGTGCCAACGCTCATGATTGTGGTTGCTACCATTGTTGATATTGTTCATACAATTGTAGTGGAGCTCCTCTTGGATAATACAGATGTTGCTGGTGGAATTTATTGAGACTATTGTAAGGACAAGGTAACCTTTTGGATGTTTTCCTTTGTGTAAGTTGTGGATGTAATGCATACACCCTAGACTCTTGTAGATGTGAAACAATGGGGCAACATCCCTTAGGATGTTCATATTGATAGACATCACACCCACAATCATCATTTGATTCACTATTTGCAACCTCTTCTATTGCAACAATCTTGCCCTTACCTTTGTGATATGCATGTTTGGCTTCCTGACACCTCTTACACTTGTGATCACTACCTTGTTCTTTGAACTCTTTAGCAATTTTGAGAATAGCTTAAAATTGTTATCCATTGAGTCCCATAACTGATTAACCTTGGATGTAAGTTTAAATTGGAATTTTTGAAGTGGAAAGGTTTTCTTATTCATCCCCTCATTAAATACAGACTCATCCTCACTATTGTAGAATTGAACCTCTCTCTTGCGAATGGAAGGATTGTGGTTGTACTCTTCTATACTTTCTCTTTTTCTTAGTTCACCATCCTCTTTGATGACCTACACTATTAGTCTTTGTATCTGATGGACACTTAATTCTGATAGACATCCCTAGGCATAGACATCAAGGGTTCCCCTTCTTTTCGACCGAAGCTCATCAACTATGTGGTGAAGTTGATCCAGTTGAGAATAACCATGATCCAAACATTTGTGCATTAAGGCATAATATCGGCCAATGGAAGCATCAAAGGGTTTATTCCTTTTTTATTTCCATCCTTGCATTTGCTTGCTTAAGTTGGAAACTCTAGAGTAAATTTCATATTTATCATTAAACAATTCTAGCATGGTACTCCACCACTTGATAAATTCCTACTAAAGATCAATACTAGTTTTTTGCTTCTTTGATGAGTGTCTTGGACAACAACTTTAGTTTTTGCCACTCGTTCTCTATGTTTTGTAAGGCACATGCATCTTGGAAATCTTAAAGATGATTTTGCAGATCAAAGTTATATCCTCCAAATCGAGGAATATTGTTCATGTCTAATTGTTTGATCTAGCTATCCTTCACATTCCTTGTTGGAATTCTCACTACCTCTACAATGTTAAGCATACTTTGGGTAACAAATGGAGGCTCATCAAGGCCTTGATCATGGGGCCAACAATTCCCTCTACTACCCCTTCGTTCATGATGATGTGCCTCTCTTGAATGTCTGCACACTTGATCTTGTCTTTCTTAATAGTTCCCTTGATCATTTTGGTCCCATTGGTCATTTTGTTCATTTCAATTACCTCCATCACAATCTTGCATTTTGTGGTCATAGTTAGAGCTAGAAGAAGAAGATGATGATGAAGGGGAGAAGGAAAGAGAACCAACACCATCATGGTCCCTAATTCCATGTCTTTGATGATCACAACCATGATCATGATCTTGCTTCTTGTCTGCATTGCTACCTTGACTTGCCCCTCTAGATCCTTCTTTGTCATTAGATCCCTTGTTACCAGAATGAGGATTGTGAACTATGGAGTGCAAGTTCTAGTTTTGACCTCCATCATTGAAGTTAAAGAGAGGAGTTTCATTGAATAGAAAGCCCCTAGAAAAGGGTTTCCCACTAGCTTGTTGGTACAATAGGAATGAAGAATCATTAAGTCCTTTTCCCTTTGAAAATCCATAGCATTGTTATAGCTGTTGGTCCTGCAAATGTTATGCTTCAATGGGATGATAATCCTTAGCATTAATATCTTTCACAATATACTCCTCGTGCCGATCTTGAAGACCACATCATGTAATAATTTGGTAGAGCATTGTAGGAACAACTCGATTGGGTAGCAACACAATGTTATCCTGCATGTCACACCACTACAGCTATTCATCCTTGTGTAGGATGAAGGTGAAGTTTGGTACATACTCATCAGGATTAGTATATATAATTTGATATTGTTGAGGCATAGGTTGATATGCTCTATCAGTCTTGGATGATGAATAACTCTTGTGAGAAGAAGACATTTTTAGTTAGCAAATAAAAATCACAGTGTGCTCTGACAATTTGTTGTAGTAATGGTAAAATAGGATATGACTCTAAGGTTTGTTCCAATGATTTAAATACTTTTCACTAGGTCCTAGATAGTGCACAAAACAACAAAAAGGTCCCTAAAAATGACACCAATGATGAGCTATGAGTTACTGCTACACCCAACCATATGAATCACTAAGGCATTATGCATGATTTGGTCGAATTTTGTGGACCTATAGTTATCTAATGCACTATCTCTTCTAGAAAGTGAAATGGGTGTTGAGAACATTTTTTGTCTTCCCAACTACACTTGTGAGGTTCAAGGATATGGTTGAAGTATAATTAAGGTATATGATTTTTTATTTTTTTATGTTTTATAGATTTTATCACCTACAACAAGAATGAAGAGTAGGATAATCTAAAATCTAATTTTTTTACCACCCATCTAGCCTAACAAAGTAACCACCCCACTTTCTTGAACACATCCTAAACACATATAGTGCTGCTAGGCCACCAAACATTAAGTTTTATTGGGTTACCAAGTACTATATGAATGCCTGAAGTGGTCATGCTCATGTTCATTAACAACTGGAAATAAATTGCTTAATTCAAATGCATTAAAGTAAAGAGCAAGAGAGTAAAATGCATTAAAGAAAATATTAATATATTCTTAGTGCTACAAGGATTGTCAAAAGAGTTCATTTTATTCCCATCACATTACTACTCTTAGGTACATCAGTGCTCAAATAAAGAACCATACTGTTGGCACATTTAGCCATTTTATGGAACAGAGACATGAGATGATTGAGATTTTCTGAAATATTACAATACAAATATTTGAAATGGCAAGATGTAATTGGGCAAAGTATTGAAATGGCAAGAAGAGAGAGAGATGGAAATCACTTAATGGTAACATTAGGATGACACTGGCTCTGCAAGTCATGTTAAGAAGTCTTGTTACACATTTCTCAACATATGGGATTTTAATGAATTCTCCCGTGGACTAAGAGAAGGATGTCAAAGGACAAACATAAACCTTACCCATGTTCCGAATGGAGATGTTGATTTTTTTGGGTTACATCGCACAAATTAAAACGAAAATCGGATTTTTTTAACTATGGTATGAGCGCAAGGTACCAAGGCATGGTGCGCCTCTGGAAGGACTACAGTGTTCGCCGGCATTTTGCAGGTCACGATTGAGGGCAACGGCGAAGAAGATGGCAGCGGAGAAGACCTTGACCGAAGGCAAAGATGGAGAGGGCGGCAGAGACAGCAACGCGACGTTATTTATGCATATAAAAAAAAACGTGTGTGGCTGCGGCAGTTATCAAAAACAGAAACAAAAAAAGGGGGACAGACATTGACAGAAAAATAGCAAAACAGAGCCACAAAAACCCCCTCGTGCGTTGCCAAACCCTACTAGATTCTGTGTTGTTCTACATGAACAAACCCTCGCTGTTTACAAAAAGAAGAAGCTTTGCCGCCGTGGGAGGAGCCCTAAGATTTACACACCTTAAACGTCATCACAGAACTGCGTGGTGCACACGACACAATATTTTCAGGCAGTTGTAGGGTTTTCGCAACTTACCTTACCGTTTCCTGTAACTGGTATTTCAAGAAAAAGCCTTCCATGGCTCAACACATTTTCAGGAAAATAATCTGCCTACAACCTCACCGAACAGGCCTAGGAATGCATTTCAAAATTTTTCTAGGCAGTAAAAAAAGAAGAAGAGGCAATTACAAGTTTATCCACCCTGGGACCTGCAATCTGGAAATAATAACCATGCCCGATGCTGATGCCTCTGATACATCGATGTTTCTTGACACGGCGGCTGAGCCTTCTCCTGTGATGGCAGTTGCTGGTAACGATTTTTGGCCAAAGATATTTTGAATCAGTTGCAGGATCGGTGGCTTTGCCTTCGGGCTCGTATTTTGGGTCGTTTCGAATTTTAATCTCAATTATTGGATGCAAAATGAAATTAACTACCACTACCACCAATAAGGGGGAGATTATATTGAATTTTTATGATAAAATCTTAGAGCTTAGTGACACTTAGAATTTAAAATTTGAATTAAATTAAATTAAATTAGATTAGATTAGGGATTTAGATTTATTTAAACAAATCACTTACAAAGGTAATATTCCTAACTATATAACTCCCTCCTAATTAAATGGACAATTATGGGATATTTGTGTAACATCCTATAAAAGGAGACATTTGGCTATTATCCCTTTTATTCATT
>MNCI01024382.1:136979-219805 GCA_015680685.1 Gnetum montanum | reverse complement strand
CAAGATTCACACTAGGAATGTATGCATAGTAAATACACTAGGATCGAAAACATTCAAAATAAAAAACTGTTGTCAAATATGTTATAATAGTTGTAAAATGGTAGAATTTGGAAAAATTATGGTTGCTTTTTTGGATGTGATGAAGAAAATAGGGGAAGGTCCTTCTTCTAACACCAGAAAACTATAAGGATGGAAAAATTCAAATGCTGGAAATCAAGAATTCCCATGCAAAATAGTTTAAACTCAAGATCCATCGACTTAAAGGATCTAAGACACTTTAAATGGTATTTTCAATCATATAAGGACTTAATGATCTATTACCAAGTGTGAGCACATAATGTAAATTGAGAAATGGATGAGCAATAGATTCATTGCTAATTCCATGAATGAACCAAGTGGTAACAGAAAAAATAAAAGACAAGATCACAAAAAAACTATAAATTTGTATTAAATCTAAAAAATATGAGTTCAAAAGATACAAATCTAGAAGCCTTTATGGCTTTTAAAGTGTGGAACTACAAGGATTTCACAAATCCCTTTGAAATCACTCTTGGAAGATGTAGTGCATGGCTAGATGGGGTGTATTTTACCACCATCCCAAATGCATTTGCCTTGTTAGATCTACATCAAACTAAAAAAATTTCACATGTTTCTACTACTCTTAATGGATGCTGCTATAAATGGTTGCATGCTCTCAAATCTCTAGTTGATCAAAGGGTCTCAAAATTTTGAAGTGCTAAAATATCTAGAAGTCCCGAAAAGAAACATTGGTTTCTTTTTAGATAGGTTGTGGCTTGCTATTTTCACATTGACTCTATTCTAGCAAGTTTCTCTACATTCTACATAAATGTTTTTTACAATTTACATTGGCCAAAAAATGCAAAATTTCTCAATTTAGGCTAGCAAGAAGATGCAATGTTTTTACATAATTTATGGTAGAAGTGGTAGCATTTTTTACAACATGAGCTTAATTTATGTTGCTCTAGGACAATCCATAGCATTTATCATCATTTATGTTATGAATTACACTTTACATAATGAGAATGATTTGGAATTTTAATGAAATAGGATTATAAGATAGATTTTTTAAATGGAAATCAAGGCATTACTTTTGCTATAGAATCTAATAAAAATTACATTTGAAACTTACATAGAAGGGACTTAGCTATTTCTTTTGGCGACTAGGCCTTCCTATTAAAGTTGAATTTTTCTTTAAGGTTTTTCAATAAGTATCATAATAATCATGTTATTTTTATGGTAAGAAATTAATCACTTAATAAATGTAAATATTTTTTAAAGAATAAGAAGAATATCAATGTTAGCAAGAATTCATGCTCATTTCCTAGTTTTCCATCATCTTCTAAGTATCAATACCAAGGGGATCATATTTCTAGAGATGAAATAAGTGAATTTTTTATTCTTTTTTCAAATAAAGAAAAATGTAAATGCTTTCAAGTGGGAGAAAATAAACATCATCTTGGTAATTCAGTCATCAAGATGAACATCTAAGATGGTACAAAGAAGCTTAATTATTTCCTCAACCATTTGTTAATACTAAGCAAAAGGGAGGTTATTATGTGGTAGCCTTGAACTTAGGCATGGAGGAAAATATTTTCACATAATAGCTTTGGTAGTAGAGTATGATTTGTTTGTTTTTTTATTTATCTAATTTAATTTTTATTTTTATATACCTTTGTGCATATATTTTTTAATTTAATGATATATCATTTATTAATTTTTAAATTATTTTGGTTTGATAGGATTTTGTATGTATTTTCTTGGACATATGGATCTATCAATTTTGATTTCTTATTTTCTTAGTGAGATTTTTTGTGTATAGTTTTTATATTAAAAAGTAATTAATTTTTACTTTTCATATTTTTTAATTTAATTTTATGTGTTCATGGAAAATTAATTAATATTCTTTATAAATGCTCATTGTGAGAGCTAAATGTTGGATGGATGAGATTTTAAATGTAATGATGATGCAACACTACTGAATGGGTATAATGTGAAACTTTTGTTGATGGAATATTCTCATAACACAAATTCATCCATATTCATTTATTCTAACATTATTGATAAACTAGACATATATTTAGTGAGAGCTAGATCATGTATAATAATTTGGGAAGTTGTTGCCACTAGAACCACTAGAGAGTCAAGTAATCTGAGACTTTAAGATGGGAGATCTAGAAACTTACATGAGTGCCTAATTGTAGTTTAAAAAAGAGTATACATTTGAGGGATCTCATGACCATTAGGATAGGTCTTGATTGATGGACTTGAATTATTAGGTTTGCGCATGTCTTAATTGATTACAATAGTTAGAGGTTCATGCAAATTCATGATTTCATGAACCTATGCTAGCCACATTGGATGAGCTACTTGATTTAATAACTGGAGGTCAAGAACTTTTGCTGGTGACCTAACACTTTTGGGGAGACTAGCATCTTTGATGCCTAAGCTTATTTGGAATAATTAGGAGTGTTTTATAAAGGATCATATTTTGTAGGACTAGGTGATTCTACTTCATGAAATTCTTCACTCTCTCAGACTGACTCGATTCCCTAGGATGAGCTTAAAACTTAATATTATTAAGGCTTATGACATGGTGTCTTGGAAGGGTCTAGTTGATGTCATGCTAAAAAAAGGTTTCAGCCACAAGTTCATTAATTTATGTCTTTACATTTAGTATTTAGCAACATTTTGCATTGATCTTGATGGAATTTTATGGGTATCTCCTTACCAGGGTAGGGGTTGAGGTAGGGTGATCCCTTGTCTCCATACTTCTTCATTATTGTAATGGACACTCTACAAGACTATTGTAAAAGTGAGGGGGTATGAGGTTTGGATATTAATGGGGTTGAGTGCCTTGCCAAACATTATGTGGATGATACTATCATTTTCATGTGGGTGTCAATCCTATGGGCTAAGGCTTTAGATAGGGAATTAATTCACTTGGCTAAGAAGGTTGGTCTTGAAGTTAATAGAGCCAAGTTAGCCATTTATATAACTCAAACTAATGAAAGAGTTAAAGCTACGATTTTATAGACTTTGGGAGTTGTTCCTGGGACTAAGCAAGATACATATCTTTGGTTCCCCATATATGGATGAAATTAGTGATAAACATGACAACAACAAATTAGCTTGTGGACAAATTGATTTGTAACTCACAAAGGAAAAATGTTGCTTGCTTCTATTTCATAGTTTACATTTTCTATGATGGTGCCACCCATTAATTTTGGCAATAAAGTTGATCAACTAATCTGTAGGTTCATTTGGTTAGATGGGAAAGGGGGACACTAGATGCATTTACTAACTTGGAAGATGATGGTCATGTCCAAAGCTATGGGAGAAGTAGGAATTCTCAAATTCACCAATCTTGTGATGATGGAGTAACAACATTTAATGAAAAAATGACACAATGTGGTACAAGGGCTACCCCTTGGATACGCTTGATGAGGAATAAATACTAACAATGGACAACAATGCCTAGGGATTCCATCCTATGGCATGCTCTTTGCTAGTACACTTGGATGAAAAACTAATGTGCCCTCCAAGATGTGTCACCATGTTTTCTTATTAACCATCAATATTTGGCTATTTTAGGATGGACCATGATTTGGAATGTACACCTATCAAAAAATCTTAAGACCTTTCTCTAGCTACTCAATCATGGTTATTCTAATGCATGTGACGCTACAATGCAAGGGCTTGGACATCAAGGACACATGTTTTTCATGCATGTGGAGGTAGAAATATGTGATCATTTCACTTATAAGTTTTCATTTAGTAGGGTGACATGGTAGGTGACTAGGTTACCTCCCCCATTTTTTTTACCAGTGATACTCAAGCTACTACAATTCTTAGGTGTTTATGGCATGTGTGAAATAGATTGATTTTCAAGGAGGTGTCACTTCCTTAGCCTATGTAGATTGCCACATAGGGTTGCAAACTATGGCAAGAAGCTTTAGCTATGATAGGGGTGATGCCAATGTTTGAGTTATCCTGTCAATGATACTATGAGAAGGCTAACCTATGGGACTTGATGCATTGTGTGGGGTGGGAGTCTCTACTTCCCAAGCTAGTGGGGGATCTAGCTTCGCCAGATGATGAATTTTTATGCCAACTGGCATGACACTTCAACAACCTTTTATGGGTTCAAGATTGACCTCACTAAAGAGGCTTTGGTGAGGCCCTTAGATATGCTAGCAATGGGGAAAACATTTTCCTATTACTAGGAGGATTTAAGATGGTCAAAGTTTCTTTATGGGGCATATCTTGAGGACTACTAGTGGTTAGGTGCTATGTTCAGCCCTCTTTGATTTATAGCAAATGGTGGTCTATCTAATAGAGCATTTTTTTCATCCACTTTAGAAATGGATTAAATTTTTTAAGGCATACACACTACGTTTATGAAGTATCTACAAATGGGGTGCTAGGTTAATATTCCTAAGTTTTTTCTAGTATCCCTAAGGCACCAATGGCCTAGAAGAAATTTAGGGTTAATTTTGGCCATGTGGAGAGTGGCTAGGGAAATTCATGTTGTCCATCTAGTGTATTCTTTCAATCATTCCAGCTTTTATAAATGAAGGAAGACCATGGATGCTTTCATCGATAGTCCAAGTGGGATGGTTATTCTAGCACTCATGGCTATTAGGGAGGGGCATTCTACCATGGCAGCATTAGGAGAGGAGATTGTTCAAGGTGGGAATGATCCTATGAAGTTGAAGCCCATCTAGACTATGAGAGACTAGGGGGAGTTGAAGGTGCAACTGGGTTTGGCTTGTGGAAAGGCAACTACCATGGATAGGACCAAGGATAATTATGTGTGGGAGGCCAAATTAGCTATGCATGATGAGTTCTTTTAGTGTCATCTTCATGAGATGGATATGCAACATAGGGAGGACTTGGAGGTAATTTCTTAGAAAATACTTGCCAAGGATTCTAGGGTGTAGGCTGCTTTTGAAGAGCAACTTAGGAAGGACATCTAAGAGAAGCTACAAATAAAGACCCTCCAATAAAAGTCACTAGATAGGGAGGTCAATGAACACTAGGCTCAAGTCTTAAGAAGATATCAAATGATAGAAATAGCTAATGTTGGCTCATATGATTAATACTATGGCTTGGATTTGTGTGGGGAGATACCCATATATGGGGATGCAAATCTACTAGGAGGTTTCTTGCCATGAGCTTTAGTACCATATCAAGCTTTCCTTAACAAAATTGCATCTTGATTAGGTTTGGTCAATCATCTCCCAGGATAGGAAGGTGGAGATCTTTAATATTTTCTAACATGGGGTAGCTTTTGTGGATAGTGAGGAGCACTATGCACAGTTGGATGCGCTACATTTATCATTGTCTTCATATTGTCACTATGGTTAGATGTCCCACCATCCTTAGGGGTGGGCATACAAGATTTTTGGTTTCCTTTTATGTTCATTTTTTGTTTCTATTACTATCTATCTTTTAATGGGGTTTAAGCCTTTAGCTATTCTTTCTTTTATTTTTTATTCTAGTTTTAATGTTATTACATGTCTAGGATGCTTTATCAGTGTTTCGGGTTAGTGTTTGGTGTTGCTATGCATGTGTAGTAAGGGTCACTTTAGTTTTTTGGGGTGTGCCCCTAACTCTATGATCCTTGGGGATGGCTTCTACCTTCCATAGATTTGTAAATATTTTCTTTCATTATGATAATATAATTTTCTAGAAATTTTTTTCCCAAAAAAAATTATAAGTTTAGGTGAATTACATATCCTAAGGTCCAAAGGCTTTTGATCATAACTAATGTAGGCTAATTTTATGGAAAGAAAATAAGCATACATGATTTCACATATATTTTCTCTCTTTTCGTTGAAAAAATAAAATAATATAATTTTTGATAAGTAAATGGGATTAGTATATTGAAGAAAAAATAAATAAATAATAGTTACTTTGCATGGTAGGAAAATCTAACTATGAAAAAATGTACAAAACATACATGTAATGAAAGACTTACTCCAAGGAGACTTCCAGGCTTCCAAGATGTAATATTCCGATAATATAAATCAAAGAAGTAACTATGCATTTCATGTATATTTTAAATTTCATATGAGAACTAGCTCACATCATACAATGAAGAGAGTTATAATAGTTAGGATTTGTTTTGCATGGAAAAATTAGCCAATGTTTTCCTACATTTTCAGGCATTCAAGCAAATGAAGTTCCAAAGTAAGATCTAAGTTTTTAGCAATAAAATCTATGTTTAATGGAGATGGAGAGCCTACAAATAAATATGAAATTATAATCCATACATTTCATGGCAGTTGGGATTTAACAAAGTTTTATTTTGTTTTGTTCTTTTCTTTCAATCTAAGGTATCTTTCAAGCTCTGCAATATCAATAATTAAGAGATAGGATCTTAGGAAATATATTATCAACTATAAAAATAATAATGTTGATAATACTAAAAATCCATTTTTTCATGCTATAACATAGAGCAAAAAGTCTCTAAATTCCCTTAAACAATAAGAGAATTAGAGGAATATTCTATGTGTGATGGTTGACATTTTCATTTTTACCATTACTTGAGAAATTAGAAAATAGTAAATGCTAGATAGTAACAAAAAAAGCTTGGTCCTGATGAGTGGCCACTAAAGTTATTCCAAACCTTCATTGATGTGATGGAAAAAAATATTTTAAATGCTTTTAATGTCATGCTATATTAGGGGAAAGTTCAAAGAGAAATCAACTACTCTCACCTAGTTCTTATACCAAAAATGAATAATCCCTCAATCCCTATACATCTCTAGTGTATTGGTGTATGTAATATTCTACTTTAGTTGTTCACAAAGGTGTTGGTGGCCTGGCTAGTGCCTCTAATGCATTGGCTAGTTGCGTAACAATAGGAAAGTTTTGTGAATGCATATATTTATAGGACCAAACTATCCTAGTTCAAGAGGTGATACAATCACTACTCATGGTCAAATATTAAGGTATGTGTTTGAAATTGGATATCTATAAAGCATATGACATGTTTTTCTAGAGTGCTCTATAGGAAATCATTTTTTGGAAAGGTTTTCATCTACATATTATGAATTTATGCCTGCATATTCAGCAACCGAGAGCCTTTTCTTTGGATCTAGAGGGGAGGCTTTGGGGTTTTTCATTCTTGGGAAAGGGGTTGTAATAGGGGGATCGCTTGTCATCCTACCCATTTGTTTTGGATATGGATGTGATTTGTACATATTTTCTGATAGAAGGGATTGGAGGTTTGTAGGTCAGGGGTGTGAGTTGCCTAGTGGAACATTACAATGATGATACCATTCTTTTCTCTAGAGTTGTTGTTCCTTATGTATGGGCAATTAATCAGGCTGTTCAGAGAATGATGAAGGAAGTGGGGCTAGAGATTAACTAGGATAAATATATGATACATCTACTTAATGTAGAGTTGACTGTTATGAGGAGAATTGTACAGTTTTTGGGGGTGCTACCAAGCTCTAGGGAAGATACCTACCTTGGGCTTTCCTTGTATGATTGGCATTGGAGGAAAGCTTTGGGCAAACTTATTTGGTGGATAAAGGAGAAGGTTAGTCATTGGACTACTTGATTCCTTTCTCATGTAAGGTAGTTGATTCTAGCTTTGTTGGTTCTTTTAGCTATGGCTCATTTTTTGTTGTCAACCACCTCTCCTCCAATAGAGGTTACATAGAAAATCAATCAACTAGTTTGGGCTTTTATGTGGTTCAGGGTAAAGGGGATGGTTAGTTTCCTCTTGTTACATGAGACATTGTCACTAGATCAAGGTATGAAAGGGGACTTGACATACTTTATTTCATGGAAGTAATTTCCATGAGGCTTTAGGGATGGGTTAGACATCTGTGTGACTAAGGCCAATATCCGGTGTAATGAATTTGCATCATGCAACATAAATACTAATAGTGGAAGGCACCCCATCATGACTCAAATGTTTGGTATGTGTTAGTTTAGCTTGTGCAGGGGATGTTGCCATTGGAACTCCTTAATGTGTACCCTAGGTAGATTATTAGACATAAATATCCCATAGTCATGGTGTTGTGGAAATTATAGTAGGGAAAGCTTTCCAAAAAATTAAAATGTTCCTATGGTTAGTTGGCCATGCTACCATTTCCATGTCACATGTTTTACGGAGCTGCAGGATGAGGGTAGATGCCACATGTCCCATGTGCATGTTATGGGAGGATAAGGTGGCACATTTCATTTAGGAGTGTACTTATTCGATGAGGGTGTGGTGGGTGATGCAAATTTTGTAGTTGATTATGTTAGATGGAGACTCATGTGCAATGGCCATCCTATAGAAATTGTAGAAAATGCAGAATTACCTAATTTTTAGAGGGATTACTCCATCGGTTCTAGCACAACTTGTGGCTAAAGGTCTTTGACTTTAGAGGGAGGTGCATAGTGCAATGGGAGTAAGTTTAACATATGAGCCATCTTGTGCTAAGTATATGGATAATCCTATGCTTTGGAATTGGTGGCCCAGATTGGTCGGGTGGAGGTGTTAGAGATAATCTATGGGGACCTTGACCTTGATGAAGGGCTATTCTTCATGACTAGCTCAAGGATATCACATTGTTTCAAGGGTGAAGATTGACATCACTAAGATGGTAATTACTTGCTACTTTTATGTGCCAATTTAAGGGGAGGAGATTCCTTTGTGGTGGAGAGGGCTACAAGCCATTTGGGATTTTTTCATATGGCCCATGCCCAAGACAAATAGTGGGTAGGTTCCCAAGTTAGTGTTGGACACCCTCTAGTAGGATGTAGTAGTTCTAGTGGACAAGATTTTTATCCATTCTAGTAACACATGGAAGCTACTTGATGTGTATTTTAGCTTCATGTGCTATCTCTAGAGGGGATATATGTTGGATTGTCTTTGGTACTTTCTACTAGTTCAACATTGGAGGCATACAGAGACACATTCGAGGCTCATTTTGGTCCTTTGGTAGGGGTGAAGGAGGAGGGATGGTGATGAGATCATCACCTAGGGTCCCCCTATGATCCCTAGGCTCCTCATTTTAGGGCTATGTATGGTTGATGTAAGATATGGTGTGGCTTGCCCTCATTGGTGGCCATTTCTATAATTCAAGTGGGTCAAAGGAGAAATTTTTAAGGATGGTTCCAAATTGGAGGGTCTTAGGGGTGACTAAGTGGGAGCCATTGCAATAATAGCAAGCAACCGCTATGCTAGCTATGTTGGAAGAAGGGCTAGAGCTAAGGGCTATAGTTTAGGGGATCTTAGAGTTCTCAAGCAAAGTAATTGAACCAAAGACAATGGAGGGAATTTGGGTAGAGGAGCATGCTTTTTGGGAGCCATGGATGAGGGAGTAGGAGGAGGAGTTTCAGAAAATCCTAAAACATCTAATGAAAAATTATAAGGAGGCAGCCAAGGTGGAGAGGATCTATCACAATCTAGTGAAGCTAGTGACCTTGCATGATCTGGAAGACAAGCTCAAGCAAAAGCTCCATGACAATGTACAAGAGGAGGCCCAACTCAAAGAAGAGAGGGAGAGGGAGGAATGGAAATTTAAGGAGGATGAGGTGTAGCAGGAGATGCTGATACAACAATAGATTGATCAAAATCATGAAATTAGTGCTCATTTGTAGCTTTGAGAGGGGCACTACCCATATGTCATCATGAACATTGGGCACAATGAACCCTAGGGAGCATTGAGAAGGCACATCCAGTGCCAAGGTAAGGAGCTTCACCTAGAAGGGGAGGAAAACACTATGGAAGATGTAAGAAAAATGGCTACTTTCAAAGAGTTCCAGGAAGTAGTAACTTTCATTGACACTAAGTGCCACAAAGTGGTGCTAGATGCAGTTCATATTTACGAATGGAACTACTGTCACTGTACAAGACTACCATTCCATATTTAGTTTTTGCTCTAGAGTTGGGTTGGTTGGGAAGTTGTCTACTGCTTTGTTTATATTTTGATTATTTTAGGCTATTTTCTAAATTTTTGTGATTGATGGATTAGTCAATTGGAGGTCTTGAGGGGTGGACCTACCATCCAATTTTGAATTCAACTAAATTAGATCCCCCTTGATTACAAAAGGGGCTAGTTTATGGGAGTTGAGGGGAGGCTCTTCTACTTATTTTTGGGGGTACCTCACTATTGTACATATTTTTTTTGATTAATTTATAACCACATTTCCTCCAAAAAATGAAAAAAGTAAGAAAAACTATCTCTATACTAGGGCCAAGTATTATTAAACAACCAAATTTCTAATTTTATGAAGCAATAAATTAAACAAAAGCCCACATGCTCATGTGAAATATGCAAACAATAAAGTACAATAAAATCTAATATGTTCTAAGTTTCAACATCATTATATATTAACATAGTTTCAATCTTTGACATCTTCATTAATAAATTTTTGAGCCTCTCATGTTTTCACATTGAGAGAAGTGTAGGATTGAACAAAGGATCATTTAACAATAATTTGGAACATGATAAATCTATTAAAAACCATTTAAAATTGATCCAAAATTATCAAAAAAAAAAACATGCACTTAACAAAAAAAAACACAAAAAATCCTCAATATGCATACATTATTTCTAATTTTTAAATTAGTACTCAATGGACCCTTTGCCATCTAGCTATAATACACTAAGTCTCTTTGACCCTACAATATCTTGTAGTCCACACACAAAAAACACCATGGTTGGATAAAGTGGTGAGGGCTAATGCCATCAAGAACCTCCAAGAACTAAGCGCTTGTAGCCCACATAAGTGATCACCAACCTTGAATAAAGTGATGGAGGTTATTTCACTTTCAAAAAATTAAGCCTAAAAAACATGAAATAAAAAATGCACATGACACAAAGAAAATGCCAACTCATAAGCCTAAAACATGAATACCAAAAATAAGATTGAAGACATATGAGAAAATCCATACATAAATCACAACTCAAAAAAAATCCCACATTTCCTCATGAAATAATCCTTACTTGTCAAAGCCAATACAACCTCAAACACCTACTAAAATTTTTTTACAATAATGATTTGAAATACATACCTTTTAATTTGAAATTAACCAATTTGGGGAGGGAGAAGACACCTCAAGTTTTGATTGTTGTTTAATTAGTAGACTCAAGAAATTAGCTTCAAACTACAAGTGCAAGATGCTACTAAAATCCTTCCACAAAATCAAACAAAACAATCCCTTGAACAAGCCAAATAATTTCCAAAAAAATAGCCACAAAAGCCTTAAATAGCATTAGAAAAATTAACCTCCCAAGATCCCACAAGAATACTCAAGATAGCCTAAAAGATGGCTGAAAACAAGAAATAAATAACCACTTTCCCTCTCCTATACTAAACTCCTCACCCCTCCAACTTGCATAGCCTCCCCTTGCGTGGCAAAAGTGAAAATTAGAGGAAACATCCCCTCTATTTATAGGATGGAAAAGATCCTAAGGATTGGGTAAATTCTTATGGAAAAACTTTTACACAATAGGAAAAGATTAGATAAGTCATTCTTTAAAAATCCCTTTTTACTCATGGCATCATTGCTACTTGACTTGGAAAAGTAATCTCTCATGAAAGTGTGGACATGTGAGATTGACAATACATGAAAGAGTCACATGTCCCCCTATTCAATGATTCATTTGTTCATTTTTAGCCATTAATATGAAGTAGATAATTTTCATATAAATAAAATAGATGTCATCATAAGCATGTCATAGAGCATACATCACCATCCCACATTGACTTTTCTTATGGCCCTACCTTTTTGTCTTGTTTTAAATAATTTTTTAATTTATAAGCTATAAAGGTTTCTAATTTATTTTTTTCATTTTAACTATTTTTCACATTTCAGCTCCACCAATGCTAGTCCTGAGATCAAATAAAAAAGGAGTAGGGTTAGCATTAGGTTTGTAGTTGGTTGTAAAATCTTGTCAGATCTCATTGATGAATTATTTTCTAGATTTTGCAAATGCTAGGGCATTTACCTGATGCAATGCATAGTAGAATCATGAAAGATAATCTTTTCCCAAGATTCTATCTCCAAATGACTAATATTGTAGAGCATGAAATATGCCATAGGTTGAAAGAAAAATAAATCAAAAGAAAAGAAAATATAACCTTGTTGAATCCCAATTCCCATGAGTTATCTAGATTATAACCTTAGATTTATTTTCAAACCCTCAATCTTCCCTAAATACAAAATTTTATTGCTAAAAATTTATGACCTACTTTTAGATTTTTTTTGTCAAATTTTGGATGTCTAAAAAGAGAGGAAAGAATTGGCTAATTATCCTATCAAAAACATACCCTAACTATTGTAACTCTCTCTATTTTATGATTTGATCTAGTTCTTAATTAACATTTAAAATACACTTGAGATGCATAGTTACTTCTATCATTTATATGATGGGAATATGACATCTTGGAATGTTGGAGGTGTCCTTGGAGTAAGTCTTTCATTACATAAATGTTTGTACATTTTGTGATAGTTAGATTTTATTTTCATGCAAACTGAATATTGTTTATTTGTTTTTTCTACAATGTGCTAACCCCATTTATTTTTTAGGAATCATATTATTTTATTTTTCTAAAAAGAAAGAAAGAAAATATGTGTGATCATGTATGTATATTTGCTTTCCATAAAATTAACCCACATGAATTATAATTAGAAGCCTTTGGCCCTTAGGATAGTCAATTCACCTAAACTCACAGTTAGAAATTAGGTGGATGATGCATTTGATTATTGTGAATTCTATGAAGCATGTAGCATTTTTAGGGATCATTAAATAATCATTTGATTAATAATATATATTTTTCCCCATACCTTGAATTGATGGGTTGCATTATTTATTTAATTTGCATACACCCACCATGGATTTGGTCATAAGCACCACTATCCAACCCTACCCATATATATGTTTATATTGGCTTAATATCTTATATCCACTATCCAACCTTAAACCCCCTACATGCCCACCATCTTAGCAAGAAGGGCATTGTTGAGTATGTAGAGAGGAGAGGTGAACATAGAAAAGAAACAGTGTCATTAGTGATACCACAAGCTCTTCTATTCTAGGTCTAGTTTGGCATTGAGTGGTAATTTCATATCTTTGCGAAATCCTAGATTCATTAAAATATTTGTGTGCACTTAAACTTATGGTTTAAAGTTGTTATGAAGTTCACTAGTGTGCCTTGTGTGTTGCTGCACCTAGTACACTATTGCACTTTTGATGTCACCTTACCTAGTTCCCTAATGTACTTGATGTGCTATCATAATTTGGGTCTCACCTCACTTAGTGTACTAGTGTACTAATGTACTTGATTGCAAAATCTATAAATATCCAAAGGTGAGAGCTCAAAAGGTACATTTAGTTGACAAGTTTTCCTTTGACATTTCTTGTGAATAACTTCTTCTTCCTTGGGTAAGTGTGCATTTTCTTTATTACTCTCATTCCATGTTTTTAGTAATCAATTCACCATGCACCAAGAATATGCCAGAGTGATACCATGTTTTCATACCCTAGAATCATTTGCTCACATAGACTTGAGTGTTGGTGCAAGAAATAAAGCCCATGATTTTCCATTTTCCTATTTGATATCAATGTGCACTAAACAATAAAATACCAAAACTATAAACTTCATGGAACATCATTAATTAATTAATTAATTATATAAAAATATTATTTTTAATTTCAAGGATTGTAATTTAGAGAAATGATAAGGGGCCTTTTTCTCAAGTTGAAGACCTTGGTTCAAGCCTAGGTGTAACCACTTGAGAAGGTTAGATTTTACTCATCCACCAACCTTCCCAAGACCCTGCCTCATGGGAGGAGGATTGTGGATCTAAATAATTATCCTTTATCATTATATATTTTATTAATTAATTATTAATTAGTTAATTATGTGGACCTTCAATGATTCTACCTTTTCTGACAAGGTTGTATCTATACAGCATGGCATTCAGCCATCAAGAATGCAATTGAGAAGTAATTTATTTATTTCTCATCTGTGTTAGTGTTGCACATGTTACATTGAGAATTGTGACACATGTATGTGTGTGATTGGTATTGAATTTATCCCTTGGGGATTGCAGTGAAACTGTGCCTTTAATTCTATTAGACATGTGAGTGTTGTGCCTATTCCACAAGGGATTATAGCAAGTGTGTTTTATTTATTGTTTAATTATTAAAGAAAAAATACATAAAAATTATAAAATTATAAAGATCTCCATCTCCCCCATTGGTAACATGGATTAGTTTGTATCACATTTATAATGTGTATTATAATATTTTTTATAATTTATAAGATGCAATGACAATACACAAGTAAACTATTTGATTCACTTATGCTTCTTCTTGGTGCTAACAACTTGTTCGCCATGCATACCAATTGATACACTTCTTATAGTTTTAGCTAGATGGAACCCCTATCACTGACACCGTTGCTAGGGAATGCACATTGTAAATAGATACAAGTGCTTGAATTTTATTTTCAAAAAGTGTGTTTTTCTAAGTATTTTTGGTGCAAATTTAAACTTACAAATGAATGGTGGACAATGTTGAAGATGTGAGAACCCCTAGCAATGATGGTTCCAAAAAGCAAAAGATGGTCCAAGTTGTGTTTGCAAACATGGTGGACAATTCTAAATCCCTAGTGGTCCTAGTTTACCACCAAGGTAAAAAAGAAAGGTGGAGAGATATGCATGAATAATTTTTCAAGGAACCAAGTAAGGTTACCCATGTAGGTCTCATAGAGAATTTAACTAATCTAGGCCTTTTGGATGATTTACAATTTTACAAGGTCCTAAAGTCCAGCATGGAGAAGAACAAGTATGATCAAAGACAAGAACTTTGTGATCATTTGGTTAAAAAGAAGCAACAACAACATATGACCCTTGAGGATGGATACTTTGATGATGATGATGATGAGAATCATAATCCAAAGGGGAAAAAGAAGACTCCACATAAAGTTTCCTAGTTGCATAACTATAAAGAAAAAGGAGGAGCTAGTGACAATAATCCCATTTCCCAATTTTAGTAGCTCCATCTCATTAGAGATGGTGGTAATTATAGTGCTTCCCTATTTGGTTAGGATGATTACCAAAAGTTGAACAAGGCTATCTACATTCCAAGGTAGTACATTATAGCTAGTAAGATCAAATGCATTAACATGATTGATGTACCTTTCTATCAGGAACATATCAATAATGACCCTCAAATTTATTTGCAAGCATTTCATAATGATTTTTATGTGTACCAGATCATGAGTGACAGGAAAACGTTGTACTTATTTCCCTGCACATTCATTGAACATGATAATACCTAGTAGAAATCTTTACCTCCTAAGTCAATCCAGTTAAGGGAAAACATGCTTCATATTGAAACACCGTGAAAATTGCGAGTCGGCCTCAGGCAAAGATTCGCGATTCAGGCGAAAGCACATGTCAGAATTCTAGAAGGGAGAATAAGGTAGAGCAAGACAAAGAGGCGCGTAGCATCAAGTCTTCAATTTCCTTTGTAGATCCCAGATTTTACTATGTTTTCTGTTGTTACGCTACATTACGCAATATTGCGTGATGATGCTTAGCGTAAAACGTGCGACAAATCGGCTCTTCTTTTTCACAGACTAATCATTTTATGCTAGTTATGCTATGTAGCGTACACTCACATAATTTGTCATCAATTTGGTCATTTTACACTTCACTACGCTCTGCTACATAAATGAGAGTAAAATAGCTTGACGCATCATTGTCATGCTTTGTTACGCGCCACCACGCAACGCAGCGTAAACAAATGTGATACAACGTAAAGCTGATCAAAGCAATTACACATTTGTTATCCACACGTTCAATATGCTGATGAGCATATTTCATGTAATCATGAAGCAGCTTCAGCAAAAGTGCAAACAACGTATGTTTCCATTTGATGTGATGGAGTCAGTTAGTCAAGTCAACGGTATTAGAAAGTTCAGGACACACGTCATCAGGGTTGCACCTTTTCCACAGGACATCACAGCCTATAAATAATCCAGTTGATAAAGATACAGGGAAGGCAAATAAAAGAGGCAAGGGCATTTTCTAAGAATCTGAGCAGTTATCATCTCCGAACAGACACAAGAGATAGTCTTCAAGCATCGGCAGCAGAGGCAATCATATCTCTTTGGCGAAAACATAGCTTTCTCATCGGTGATCTTCGGCAGCTTTGAGTAGCATCTACCCAAAGTAAAAAGGATAGATAAAATATCCAGAGATCATATGGTGAAGTTGACAAGATCTATTAATCAGATGCAGTTGATTGATAGGTGTTTGAGCTTGACCTTCCTTGTATTCCATCTGTGATTTCTGAGGTAGACAAACCTCCATTCTGCATTTGTTGTAAGAAAATTTTCCTTGTTATTTTGTGTATGTTTTGCACAAGGTAATCGGAATCTTCTTATTGTAACTTTGTGTATGAAATAGTTAAACTTCTCCTTTGGGTCAAAGTCTGGATCCTGTAATCACGTACCTCGCTAAATCTGATTCGCATTCACCGCGTTAACGTTATCATCGTTGTTGTAACTTTATCTACATAGTTTTCTCTCCTTCTACAATTTATCAAACCAAATCACTCCATGAAATATTTATAATATTAAATCGATTTTACTGATTAGTAAGTCCCTGTCTGATCGACAAGACCATTCAGGGCACCATGGATTCATTTTTCCAGCATAGCCCTCGCATGGATCCGTGGTCAAGACTGTGTACATGGAATTTTGTTTGGCATTTTCCAGCTGTCGACATTTTCTGTCATTACAGTTTTCTACTACTAGAAGGAGGGCCTGAACCTCCAATCCATATTTTTTGGGTAGCCCTAAATCGTAGACGTAATACCTCTATGGAAGTTTATAGCAAATCATGTGGTGTAGATCAGTCACATGAACGATTCCTTTGGAATCCTACAAGGTAGAAAGCCTATTAGCGATCTTGTTGCCAGGCATCCTTTAAATCCAGTCATTAGTTATCGTTAATTTCCTTGATCAATGGATTCATTTTACACAGCCACAACTGCCATGGTCCCTGCTGATTTGGGTGCCACATCTATGAACCCTATCACTGTCACCAGGTCAGCTCCTAGCGTAGCAGGACCTCAAGGACCATTGCGTCGGTCATTAAGACTTCAGGAAATAGACCCTATGTTTACCATCATAACCCCTGAGGAATAAAAATTCATCTACATCAAGATCCAGGCAAAGCTTGCCCTTAGCTGAGCCCAAATCGAGGCGAAGCAGAATTTCAAAATGATCCATCGAGGGGGTCAGGATTTCACCCCAACAGCCTACGACATCATTCCTTTGACCGAACATCAACATAAAATTATAACGCAGTTGGTCATGGCCAAGAGCCAGGCTGCACAAGCTATGACAGAAAGCCAGAATGGGGAGGAAGAAGATGATGAGTTTGCTGCCCATTCTGAGCATTCCTACCACACTCTGAGCCCCCATACTTATGTCAATCCGTCATTCCTGATCAACGGAGAAGCCACCCCTATTAACCTAGCCATGACCACAAAAATTCATATCCCTGTCATTCCACAAGCCACTATGCAGTCATCTGGGCTGCAAGTACAAATACCCCACAATAACATGCGGGTGGTTTAATCACCACGTGTACTCAGCATTGCGGTAGTGGTTCCAGCGACCACCGTGCCCCATTTCATCCCTCAAATCCAACCTCACACCATATCCACAACTCACCCGGCGCAGAATTTATCGCTTCCACCCCCTCCAACCCAACCAATCATAGCCACTGTTCAACCACAAACATACGTCCAATATCCTGCCGCGAGACATAGAAAGAAATCCAAATGTGTGCTTGAACATGGATTCAAGAGCTCACAGAGTGAAATGTTACAAAGGAAATAGAAGAGAGCTAATAGAATATGCCAAATGGGGATGTCAACCCTTTGATTTCATCAACTCGCGAAAGTTAGTAATGCTCAGAATTGCCAACCCTAGTATTTACCAAACATCTATCAAATTTTTGCCAACTTTTTGTTCAAAATTTCAATCACCTACAATATTTTGACAACCCTTGCTCAAATTTTTCCAATCCTACTCAATTTTTTCCAACCCCTGAAACATTTCTCGTCGGGGTATTTATAGGGAAAGGAGTACGCAAGAAATGTGATCTGGATGCTGCGTGTCCTAGACCCACAAGATGTTGATGTGTCCATGCTGCATGGACATGAAAAGCTGATTGGTTGACGAGCCTGCCCTGCTACAATTACACTATCAAAATTGGAGATGCTATGACAAAGTATACCAACAATGGAGACAAGGAGTGAAGCACACCAATGTAGCATTGCCACCTGCTACGCTATGCTATGCTATGAACTGTAGCATGTTATCATAGCATAGCATAGCCACCAGCTCAAAGAAGAAATTTTCATTGAAGTTGATTGTAGGTGTTAGAAGCCTTTGAAGTGCTTTGGCTGCTTCTGCATGTTGGCTATGCTATGCTACGCTATGTAGCATAGCATAGTGTAGTAGCTAGCCTTAACTGCAACTTGCACTTAAGTTGTGAACCTTTGCCTGATGATCATGTTGACAATATGCAACACTTGTTCTCTATGATGTGAAGTTTCTAAATTTGCTAATCTCGCATTTTGGGGATGCCTTTTGACATTCAACATTATTTTCTATGTTGTGCTACACTACGTAGCATAGCATAGTGTAGAAGCCAACATAGCCTGCTTCTTTCTTCCTTAATCTATTATTTTTCTAGTAAGAGGAGATTTTCTAAAAGACCTAAAGCTAATCGAAGAAACTAGTTTTGAAAGTAGGCGGTGCCTACTGAGTGCAATTGAAATGACTAAGTAAGATGGGCCTTTCTACTTTACTTTTCATATGCTGTGCTACACTACCTAGCATAGGATAGCATAGCACCTTGTGTTGCAACAGTTTGGTCACCTGAGAGACTATTCTCGGAGGCCTGTTATGCTATATAGCATAGCGTAGTGTAGCAAAATTCTTGACTAGAGACCTTGCCAAATTGTTTGGTGCATCCTAAGCACTAGTAACAACCCCACGGATGGTTTTTGAGTAGACTGTCAGTTGGATGAATTGTTCAGATGGGTAGGCTAGAGAGTCTGTTGGGCCTATCAGCATTGAATGTAGAAAACTTGTTGAACAGGACAATCTAAACTCAGAGCATTCATTTCCTGCCAAACTGCCATGATGCTACACTTATGGAAATCCTCTGCTTGAATTTCCAAAATCCTGGTGAAGCAAGAATGACATGAAATTTTTTAGGATGTTTCATTGGCCCCTCTTTGTCGACGTTTTGAGGATAGACCCAAGAGATGTCGACAAAGAATAAGAAACACCATGGATGAAAAAATGCTAACATTGCTTTATGGTGATCACCAAGATATTCCTTAGCTATGCTTGAGAGTGTTTCATTGGTTATGCAAGAAAAAGGGATGGGAAAAATATTGGTGGAGGAAGTTCAAGAAAATGGAAAGGATAAAACTTAGTAGAATCCCTTATCAGAGCGCTTGTGAGGGAGATGTTTGTGTGGTCATCTTTATTTTTGCTGACCTTCAACCTCTTGTTGGAACGTTTAGAGAGGGTGATTGCGAAATAGCTTATGTGCCATTTGTTTTAGGAATGCTTCATTTTTCATGAGCAAAGCTCTTTCATGCTTTTTCTTATGTTGTCTTGTTATTTACATGTGCAAACAGCCTTGTTGTTGCAGGACAGGTGTCCTTTTCCTAGGATGAGTTGCGTTACATCCATGTGGGGCTTTAACCCACCTACAGATGCTTTCCATGTGGCGAGTTGTGTTACATGCATCATGGACATTGTGGTTGCCGTTATGGGATGGCTTGACAAGTGTCAAGGAAAGCTTGTAAAACTGGTTAGAAAGTAGATTGTGAGTACAAGGAATAGGGTAAGGGGGAAAGCAAGCGATGCACTCTAGAATAGCTAAGCTAGTGAGGACTATGACCTTTGAATGATATAGGGTTCTACCATTATGGTGCTATGCATATCTAACCGACACCCCTCTGGTATGCACCTTGTAAACATAATAGAAAGAAAACTAGAAGAAACAACCATGATGAAAAATTAATGCAAAAATCCTACTTGCTATGAATACTATTAGAATAATAGACATTGTTGTTAAGCCATTCAATGTCAAAACTAGAAAGGCTAGAAATAGCTCCAGCAACATCTGCATGAAGAGGTCAACACCAAGGTAGCTAGGAAGTGCTATGACTGCAAATGCTCAGGAATCCTTGCCAAAGGTAAAGATATGCACTTCAGCTATGGGAGTAGCTACCTAATAGTTGAACATATTTTGAGCATGAATAGGGGTAGGGGCTAGAGGAAAACAATATTGTGACTAGGCCACAATACTGCTGGAACTCCAGCAGTAGGTGCTAACCCAAGAAGCTGCTACCATGGCAAAGGTTCATGGTAGCAGTATCTCTAGAAGGTCAGTAAGATGTCATAAGACATCTCCGTAGGATCAACAAGATGTCAGGGGAAGTGGCATTGCATATGTTCCCAAGGATGTTCTCTTAGCATTGTGAATTGCATTTGGGAACTACAATGCCCCACCCCATGTTGATGGTGTGTATCCTCACTTATGTTGGAGTGTTGTAGATGCATGCTAGGGACGAGCTAGGAACCCAATTTAAGGTCCTAGTAGACCATATGTGCTAGTTTAAGGTCTCAACAGACCATTATGTGTTGGTTTCAGGTTCCAGTAGACCGCAATGCTAATTTATCAGTATAGTGGACAGGATTTGCCAGTTTTACATCATGGCAGATAGTTTGTGCCAGTTTATAGTCATAGTAAACTACCTTTGCTAGTTTTATGTCATAGCAGACATGTTGTGCTAGTTTTACATCATAGTGGACATGATTAGCTTTGCCAATTTTACGTCGTAGAGGAAGATGGTGAAGCTGTGCCAGTTTTATGTCATAGTGGACGTTTGCGTACCTTTGCCAATTTTATGTCGTAGTGGATGATCTTCTTATTTGCCTCATGCATCAAATGTAGTATAGCTTGAGATACGAGTGATTCAATGGATTTGCAAAATCGTTGTCATCCATGTCTACCAGCTTGAAGGCTCTGTTTGCAAAGGCTTTTGTAACAATGTATGGACCTTTCTAGTTTGCTGAGAATTTTTTCATATGCTCATGAAAAACCTTGAGAATAAGGTCTTTCTTTTGTATTGGCCGTTGATGTAGATTTGCATGATGTTTTTTCTGCCGCTTGTTCTGATAATGCTCTATGTGACTTAGTGTTTGTGCATGCTCCTCCTCTATTGAGTCAAGGTTCATGATCCTTGTCTCATTGTTCTGGGCTTCGCTTACGACAATTGATAGGATCCTCCGAAGTGATGGCACTTGCAATTCAAGAGGTAACATGACTTTGAATCCATAAATAAGACTATAACGTGTCTTACCTATCATAGTCCTACATGTCATCCTGTAAGCCCACAGCACATAGAGGATTTTCTCATGCCATTGCCGCTTACTGTTGTTAAGCATTTTCTTTAGCAAGTTGATGATGGACTTGTTTGTGGCCTCTTCTTGCCCATTCTTCTATGGGTAATATGATGAGGAGAATGATTTCCTAATGCCAAGATTGCTACAAAAGATTTAGGTTTCTTCACTACTAAACTCAGGCCCATTGTTGGTCACAATAGTAATGAGAAGCCCAAACCTTGTCACGATATTATTCAAGATGAAGTGGAAAATCTATTGAGATGTAGTCTTCCTCAGCGGAATAACTTCCACTCACATAGTAAAATAATCAGTGGCAGTGATGATGAAGCTATGCCCTATGGAAGACTTAGGCATGATAGGTCTTAGGAGGTCTAGTCCCCATCACTAGAAATGCCACATGATTTACATCAGATGCATCTCTATAGGTGAAACATGTATGAGATTTGCATATCTCTAGCATGTTTCACACATCTTAATTTTGGCTAGGAAATCATGCTCCATGTGAGGTTAGTAGTACCCTAGGCATCAGATTTTTTTAGCCATAGCTCGAGGTGCTATTTGTCCACCACACAGTCCTTCATGTACTTCATTAATCACCTTCTATGCTTGCTCCTCATTTATGCATGCTATAAATATTTCATCATAGGAGCATTTACACAAGGTTTTGTCTCCTATGAGCACATATTTCTGAGCATGCTTGCGGATCACATCTCTATAAGTAGATTCCAATCCACTTGGGGTCTTGCTATGTTGCAGGTAGGCTTTAATGTTGGAGTACCACTCTTGGGTATCCGTAGCCATAGGCTCTATACACTCAGTAATCAAGATCAGAAAATTCATGAACAAATGTGGCGGCATGTTTAATGACAAGGTGGCTAGGACATTTCCAACAGAGTTTTCATTATGTGGCACGTGTTCCACATCTATAGCTACAAATTGTTTGAGTAAACTTTTTGCTAAGTCAAATTAGGATTGCAGGTGTGTAACCTCGCAAGCGTAGACCATAGTGATTTGATTTACAACAAGTTGTAAATCTCTACGAATCATAGGTATTGTATGTTAAGTGCTTGCATTGATAAGAGCCCATCATTAGCCCATCGTACTCTGCTACATTGTTTGTACAGGGGAACTCAAAATGATAAGCAATAGGTTGCATTTCTCTAGAGGGGAACATAATAATGGTAGCTACATTACCCCCTTCCATGGTCGAGGCACCATCGAAATGTAGAGTAACTTCAGAATGTGATGGGATGGTGTTGATAATGCCAACATGGTCATTTGAGAATTCAGGATCTATGATTGCCTGGTCATTGACGGGTGACGTAAGTTGCGTTGCTATAGCTTTACCTTTCGTTGATGATTGGATCACATAATGTAAATCAATTTTTTCTATTATTTCTTTCCACTAGGCTATCATACTACTTTCATACAGGTTGTTTCTGATAGCTTGGAGTATATTGCTTTTGCAAATAATGTTAATTTTACTAAAAAATAGGTAGTGTCTCCACTTCTTCAATGCAAACACTAAGGCAAGGCAGTTTATCTCTACTTCATTGTATTTTTCTTTGTACGCTATTAGTCAATGACTTAGGTAGTACACTGGTATCTCAGAACTGTCATTCCATTTTTGATATAACAGTGTTATAATAGACATGTCCGAGGTGGCAAGATAGATGAAGAAAGGCTTATCCCTCTATGGTGGGTAGATAGTTGGGAGGTGCATGAGCTCTTTCTTCAAATCATCAAAGGCTTTTTGGCACTGTGTCATTCATTCAAAGTTAATACCCTTATTTAGTAGATGTTTCATGGGGTATAACTTGTTAGTCAACCTCACTATAAACCTTCTAATGAATTGTACTCTACCTTGTAACCCATGTAATTCCTTGAGATTTGTAGGTGGCACCAGGTTAACCTTGGCCTTGACTTTGTCAAGGTCCACACGTATTCTAGCCTCCCATACTACAAACCCTAACATGCATTAGGTTCTCACCCCATGGACATACCTTTTTGGGTTAAGGTGTAAATCATGCATTTCGCAATGCTTGAGGACTACACCTAGATCATTGGGATGATTAGCGGCTACTTTATGTTTCACCACTATATCATCCACATAGTCGTTCAATGTTTCTAGGATGTAGTTGCTAAAGATGTAACTCATGGCTTGCTCGTATGTTGCTCTGGTGTTCTTGAGCCCAAAAGGAATCATGGTGTAACAAAATATACCCCATGGGTTCATGAAGATTTTTGTTAACTGATGCTCTGGGTTGATGCAAATTTGGTTGTAGCTGAAGCAACCATCCATGAAGGATAATAGAGCATGACCAGCCATAGTCTCAATGAGTTTATTGATGCTTGGAAGTGGAAAATCATCTTTGATTGTTACCTTGTTTATGTAATGATGGAAAACATTGGTGGCTAGAAATACCAAGTGAAAGTTCGTGTACACAGTTTTAACCCTCGATCCGTGTGAGGACCATGCTGGGGAGAAGACGAATCCGAGGTGCCCTAAACGATCTTGTCAATCAGATAGGGACCTACTTAATTAGTAAAAGTTTTGAAATATTCAAGCGACAAAGAGATGATTCTTTATGATCCTTTATGGTAAGATGGTAACATCATTAATTTCACAAATAATTGAAAAATATGTAATCAATTTAAGAGAAATTAAAAAATTTGGATAATAGAGGATAAGAAATCGGATTTGAAATGCGATCAAACCCCAAGATCTAGGATTCTACTTTCAAATAGAATGTATAATGATTACAGGTGGACTTCAATCCAAGCGAAGCACGTAGCACGTACTGATAACAAGAAGCCTATGTAAAGATGGAACAAGCAAAAAACCAATCTACCTTGTTCTAGCAGATCTAGATACAAAGAGGTCAAACCTGAAACAGAATGTCTGTCAATTAGCTGTTTCTAAACAAAAGTTCTTGCCAACTATCTTCGATATTTTGGTGTTCTTTGCTCTGTTGTCAATCCTCGCTGGAAATTGTCAACGATTGCCAATGGAAGGAAAAATTGCTCACAGAGAAAATCTATCAATCTTAGGAGAAATTCTTTGTCTCCCTGCTTGCTTCTCTGCCTCCTCCTTTTCTTTTTTTGTCGACTAGCATATTTATAAGGTTAAGCTTAGGAGAAAAATGTGGTTTAGATGACGCATGTCCTAAACCTAAAAAGGAATGCCATTGATCTGATGTGATGGTTATGAAGCTTACGATGCCACATTGTCTTACGCTCTAGAGCGTAACACGTCGTAAACTACTCTTGTCGGGGCTTTGTAGATAGGTTGTTTCTTGATTACGCAACGATACGCTGGAGAGCGTATCGTGTCATATGTTGGTTTACGTAGCATTGAGCTAGATTACACTTCACATCGTAATCTAGCATAAAATAGCACACTTGTAAAGAAAAAATGAAGTGTTTATTGCAACCCTGTACATTTTTCATTCTTGATGTTGCCGCATACCGCTTTCTAGAATTACGCTACACAATGCAATGTTACGCTATGTTGCGTAATGCAGCGTAACCTACCAAAAAGTTGAGATTTTCGGAGCACAAGGAATTTCCAAAGTTGGAAATTTTCTGCCATGCATCTATTACTTTGCTCCGCCTTTTAGAATTTTCTTGTGTTGTGCCACGTGACGTGGCAGGATAGACCTTTGATTGCAAAGGAACTTGCTGCACCATGCCTTGTTGTGACACCTTGTCTCATTCACTAGCCCTTTGCTAAATCAACGAGGCCTCAAAATTTCCATAGTGTTTCAATGGCCCCTCTTTGTTGACATTTAGAGGGCTTGCCCAAAATATGTCGACAAAGAATACAAAACACTAGAGAGGTAAAGGGATCAACAACATCCATCGGCATTTGCTCAAATGTTGCTCCAGCAAACTTAGAAGTGCAAGGTCAGAGGAAAATAGTGTACAGGAGGGGCTTTTACAGGAATTTAGAGAAAGCAGGTTCGTGGAAGACTGAAATACTTGAACATGAAGCTTTTGTGAATGAGTCATTACGTCCTTTTGCTAATGTGTTTTTGAAATGTTACGTTGTTATATTGCATATGAATGGCTTGCAAGGGCGAGTTGTGTTACAGTTGCATGGCCTGGATGAATTGTTTTACAATCATTTTGCCAGATCCCATTTTTTTTGAATAAATGCAAATTGTGTTCCACAAGGTGAGCTATGTTACACCAGAGGCGAGTTGTGTTTTGCTAGTTTGTGGACATGATAATGAAAATGGATGGACTTAAGGCTCACATTGTATATAGGAGGGGGAGAATACAGGGACAATTATGAGGACAAGGAAATGGGAAAATAAGACAGTGTACCCAATGGAGGGAGAGGTAGGGTTTTCCCTTTCAAGTAGATGGGCTAGTCTAAGTAGCCACCTCGGGATGTTGTAACACCTTACCTTCCAATGGAAGCACTCTTAATCAACGTCGTTGTAACAAGTGACCTGAAAAACTCAACATAGAACAAAGAGCCAAAAACTAGTGTCCTAGTAACTAAGGAGGGAGGTCGTTGAGACAAGCGAAGGTAGGCATAGTTCATGAAAGGGAAGGAAAGAGCAAGAAGCAAGGGTCCTAATGTTGATGTCGTAGTTCAGTGGTTGTTGTTGACAGCCAAATTCATCTTGCTCTAAAGACTATGCAAAGAACATGTCAGATGAATATGCAAAGCTAGAATCTGGTGACAGCGATGGATGAAGGCTGCTGAAACCATGGATGACCATAGCTTCTTTGAGTGCTCTAAGTAATGAAGTTGATCCCAGGAGCTACAACTATTGAGTGGTCATTGTAGCAACATCTCTGAGGGATCAGTATTATGGCTTTCAGCATGTCCGAGGAATCAGTAGGATGCCGATGGGGTAACAACGTTGCATCCATTTCAACGTCATACCCACTCCATCTGGTAGGGATGCAGTGCAAGAATGATCACGCTCTCTTGTTCTTTGGCCTAATGGATTTCAATTTTGGGTCCTGGTTGTCTGTTATTGCTGGTTTTAAGTCTTAGCAGACCATGGTCCCAGTTTAACATTTGGGAAGATTGTAACTTTCTAGTTTTACGTCATAGTGGATGGTGGAATAGCTGGTTTATGGTCCCATAAGACCGTGCTATGGACGCGAGTTTTGCATCATGACCCAGGAACAAATCTATGCTGGTTTATCATCTCAGTAGATGTGTGCTTACCTTGCTAGTTTCACGTCGTGGCGGACGATGGAACACGTTGCCAGTTTAGCATCGTGGCAGACATGTGTAAGAATTGCCAATTTTACATCATAGTGGACATGTACAACTTTGCTAGTTTTACATCGTAGAAGATGTTTACGACTTTGCCAGCTTTACATCGTAGCAAACATTTAAGGGTTTTCCAGTTTTATGTCGTAGCGAATGTTTGCTTACCTTGGTTTTAAAACGAGTTGATGCTTAAATGTGATACCGCTTCAGATATAGATGATTAACTGGATTTGGCAGCTCGTTGTCATTAATATCAACTAATTTGAAGGCTTCGTTGCCGTATGCATCGATGACCAAGAAAGGGCCTTCCCAGTTTGCAGAAAATTTTCCTACTGATTCATGTACAGCCTTGAGAACCAAATTTCCCTTCTTGATAGGTTGTTGACGTGGATTGTGCCGATGTTTCTGTCTCTGTTTCTCCTGATATTTTTGAATAGTGTCGAGCATCTAAATACGTTTGTCCTCCATTGAGTCTAAATCCATGATTCTGGACTCATTGTGTTGAGTCCCATTTATAATTGTGGAGAGGACCATCTGCAATGAGGGAACCTGTAATTTCAAGGGCAACACTACTTTGAATCCGTAGACTAGGCTATAGGGCATCCTGTCTGTGGCTATTCTGCACATTGTATAATATGCCCACAGCACATAGAGGATTTTTTCATGCCATCATTTCTTGTTCCTGCTAAGCATCTTCTTAAGCATGTTGATGATTACTTTGTTCGTCACTTGTGCTTGACCATTTTCTTGCAGGTAATAAGGTGAATAAAAAGACTGTTTGATGCCAAGATTTTTGCAAAAATATTTGGTTTTAGTACTACTAAACTATGGCCCATTATTAGTCACAATAGTCATAGGAAGTCCAAACCTGGTTACAATATTGTCTAAGATAAAATGGCAAACTTGTTGAAATGTAATCTTTCGTAAAGGGATAGACTTAACCCACTTTGTAAAATAGTCAGTGGTGGTGATAATGAAGCTGTGACCCGTGGAAGATTGAGGTGCGATAGGGCATATGATGTCTAGTCCCCATCATTGGAATGGCCAAGTGATTTGAGTAGTGTGTAACTCAATTGGTGACACGTGTATTAGATTTGCATAATGCTGGCACGTGTCACATGTTTTAACCTTGGTAAGGAAATATTTTTCCATGTACGGTCAATAGTACCCTAAGCATCTGATTTTAGCAGTCATTGATTGCGGGGCTATGTGTCCTCCGCATAGCCCTTCATGAACTTCATTAACTATTCACTGTGCTTGGTCACTATTAACGTAGGTAAGAAATACCCCATCAAAGGAGCATCTACAAAGAATATTGTCTCCAAGGATGATGTATTTCCTAGCATGCTTGTGCACTGCATCTTTTTGCACATGTATTAGCTCATGCAATGGTTCACCTTACAGAAGGTAGGTTTTAATGTTGTTATACCATTTTGGCATTCCTTCTGTGTTGAATGAAGAAATATGCACCGCTTGAATGACAGGTTCTGTACATTGTATCATTAAAGTGGGTCAAGTGGTGAACAAGTGTGGTGGCATGTTTAGTGTTAGTGTTGCCAGTGCATCGACAACAGCATTTTCGTTGCACGGCACATGTTGGACATAGGTTGTCGCGAACTGTTTTAGGAGATCTTTAGCCATATCACAGTAGGATTATAGATGCACAGCCCTGCAGGTGTAGACTCCTATGATTTGATTAATTACTAGCATTGAATCGTCTTGGATTGCCAAATGTTGAATGCTGAGTTTTCTAGCTATCAACAATCCCCTGAGTAGCCCCTCATACGCTGCCACATTGTTCGTACAAGGGAAGGTCAGGAGGTAAGCTAATGGACGCACATCCTCAAGATAAAGTGTAATAACTGCGATAGTGCTATCGCCTCTAGTAGTTGAAGCTCCATAGAAGTACAATGTTACTTCAAGGCCTGTTGGTATAGGGCTTAAACTATGTACATGGTCATTCGAGAACTCTAGTTCTATTGTAGCTTTATCGTTAATCGGTAAGGTTGCTAACTGGTTAGCTATGGCTTGGCCTTTGGTGGATGACTGACCAACATAATGTAAATCAAACTCAGCCGTGACAGCCTTCCAATGAGCTATCTTACTACTTTCATACAAGTTGTTGGAGATAGCCCGCAGAACATTATTTTTACAAATTATATTGACCTGATTACGGAAAAGATAATGCCTACATTTTTAAGTGTGAAAACTAATGTCAAACAGTTATGTTCTACTTCGTTGTACCTTGTTTTGTACAGAAATAGAGCATGACTAAGGTAATAGATGGGGGCTTCTGACCCATTGTTCCTTTTTTGGCAGAGCAACATAGCTATAGACACGTCTAAGTTAGCTAGGTAAATGTTAAAAAGTTGATCCCTTTGTGGTGAGAAAACCATTGGTAAGTGTTGCAACTCCTGTTTTAAATTATCAAATGCACACTGGCAATCATCGGTCCATTCAAAGTTAATACCCTTCTTCAAAAGATGTTGAATAGGGTGTAATTTATCAGTTAACTTTGAAATGAACCACCTAATAAACTGTAGTCTGCCCTGTAACCCACGTAGTTCTTTGAGATTTTTTGGTGGCTTTAAATCAATTATGGCCTTAACCTTGTCGAGATCGACTCGGATGCCAGTCTCTAATACCACAAATCATAACATGCATCCAGTTTTGACTCCGAATACACATTTCTTTGGGTTAAGCTGTAACTCATGTTTGAGACATCGTTTAAGGACTAACTCCAGGTCTTCTGGATGATCCTCCGATTTCATAAACTTGACAGCTATGTCATCTACGTAGTCGTTTAATCTCCCTAAGAGATAATTGCTAAAGATGTATGTCATGGCTTGTTGGTACGTTGCTCCAGCATTTTTTAACCTGAAAGGCATCATGGTGTAACAGAAGGTTCCCCAAGGCATCATGGATGTCATGGTTAGTTGATGCTCTAGATTGATATGAATTTGATTATATCCTGAAAAACCATCCATAAAGGATAAGAGAGCATGACCAGCTATTGTGTCGATCAATTAGTCGATACTTGGTAAGAGGAAATTGTCCTTAATCGTAGCTTTGTTCAGATCCCAGAAGTCTATGTAGATGCGTATGCCTCCCATTTTCTTAGAAACAACTACAATGTTAGACACCTAATCTAAGTAATCGACCATGCGAATGAAACCAACTTGGTACAACTTGGTGATTTTCTCACGCACTGCTAACGTAATTTCAGGCTTAATCTTTCGTGCCTTCTGTCTAATTAGTTTGATGCGTGGGTCTAAGATTATGTTGTGCTATATTAACCTCAGGCTTAAGCCTGGCATATCTTCATATGACCATGCGAACATAGTAGCATTATTTTGGAGGATTCGTGTTATGTCACATTTCATCTATTGGTCTAGGAAAGAACTAATCCTAAGAGTTTTATTTTCACCCTTGTGTGTAACAATAGGGACCTCACCAAGAGGGTCCTCGGTTACATCACCAGCTTCCAGGTCGAGTGATCAGGCCAGGTATTTTGGCCAGTCTGGGGATGTTTCCAATGTTGCTATGGTTGCATCATAAAGGGAAAGGTTTGTTCCTACTAGCGTGTGATCATACTGTCTAATGATCTTCCCCTACAGTCTTGTTAAGGCTAAGGGTGTGGATAAAGCTGCATCCATTTGCAAGTGGTCCTACAAAATCATCAAAAATGGAAGTTGTTACATCATTTTTCACCAATTTGTTAAATGATAAAATTTTGTTTATTCCTGTGTTAGAATTCTGTATTAGAGAATTTTCTAGTTTAATGTCTTAGTGGACTGTTACAAATACGCATGGTTTGTAAAAAGAAATACTACACTAAGCATTCCTAGACACTAGCGTATGAAATGATATAAAAGGTGCAATGTGGCACGTCTAGTGTGTGGGAATGGTTGGATTTTAATTTCGTAAAAATCATAGTTAATGTGGCTAAATTTCGAGGTGATAAGCTATGCGTTAGTTTAGGGTCATTTTGGACCATAATTCATGCGATATCTGCAACATTAATGCCCAGATCTTCGCATTTTATGTCATACTGACATCCACATTTCGGTTAAGTTCTGCGTCGATCGGGCAGAAAGAATTAGTTGGTTTTGAGCACTTCATTTATAAACCAATGGTTCATACTCAAAACAGGTTATCGATATCACGAATTTGGACTTGGTTATAACGAGAAGAGAGCATTATAGCAAGAAGATAGTTTGAACAAGGTGTGAGTAGATGATTTTACAAGGACTTTGTTCAATTGCAGCGGTAGCAACAATGACACCAAAGGTAGGGGAAAGAACACCAACTTGGCTAGGATTGACGAGTTGTAGGAGAGTTTGCACCGAACTTCATAGACCAGGGTAGAGGTCCTAGAAGTTACCCCACTTAACTGGTAAGTCTCCATTCACTCTTGTACACTATTGTCATATTTGTCATCACATTGGAGTTGTATACACATTGGGTCTGGTGTTAATGTCTATTTGCATGAACTGAGTCATGAAGGTTTAGGTAATTTGGAATAATGTTTTATAGAGATGAAGTGTAGTGTATAGATGTAATGTAATGAAGTCAAAGTTCTATAGTTACGCTAGAGTAATACGTAGTATTTACCATCATCGCCATTTTCAGAGACAGACCTTAAATTGTTATAAGGGTTTAGGTAATTTTGGTCATGCACCTCTACTGTACGCTATAATTTTTTGTGTGAATCCTAATGTAGCATAATAAATTTTTATGCCTAAATTTTTTCTATAAGTGACATTTTTATGGTACAGAATAATGCTAAGGCCTCTCCTAATCATTCTGGACATCGTGGTTGTTCTGTTCTGCATTCATGTTCCCATGACCAATGTTCCTCCTCCTCATGCTCATCTAAAGGGGGAGGTGGTGTGGTTCTGCAATGGTGCATAGGATTTCCTGCAATTTTTGCTCTCCAATTACAATGTAATCCTCTGGTCACATCTACCAAGTGATGTGTCTGCTACCATTTTGAAGATGTTATTGGTCAGTTTGATGCAGAGCATCTTAGCGTTTCTGTCAGATTGTGCAATTGAAACTGTGTGGGTGCAAGACCGTGAACAGAGTGCCAAGGATTTGAGGCATTTGAGCTGGATCTAGGAGATGCCCAGGTTTAACTGTTATCATGCCTATAACACTCTATTCATGGCCTGGCACCTCACAGCCTACTTTCAGAATCCACCTGGTACCATGCATTACATAGGTGGGTAAGTTTTTGGTTTCATCTTGTAGTATTGTAACATGTTAGCCATTGTCTAAACATGTATTAAGTATAATTGGGTTGTATGTGTTTCCTAGCGTAGGTTTTTTATCAATGAAATTGGTATCCTAGGCAATAACGACATGTTGTCATTGGCTGAAAGGGCTATAGGGGAATTTACTTCCATTAGCAATGTACAGGCCCCCATCATGGAACAGCTGGCATTCAAGATCCCATAGTACCCTACCTGTTACGCTAACTTCTTTTCCAGATGTTAGAAACTCGGTTGGTTGGATGGAGAATGGACTCTAAACCCTCCCCTTACTGCTGCAGATGTGCAAAGGAAAATCCCTTCATTTCCCTTACCTTTCGGGCCTGGTAAGCTTTGTCATGATGATGAATTGTATCAGCATTTGTCAACTGGTGATAATGTGAAAGAGTTTTTTGTTTTTTGTTATGTCATCTTGGTTTAACTGTGGTTTTGTGCTAATAGTCAAAGAATCATGGAAGGTTACGATTATGGCCTTCGGTTGCGAGGCCAGCAGTCTCTTCTTCCGTTATGGGGATATAAAGGAAGCACAATGCTAGCTCAGTGATAGAGAGGCCCCAATTATGTTGACCAATCACCTCCGATAGGTTGGACTACTGGACCTTTTCTTGGTCATAACCCCTGACGTTACCGCGGGTGAAATGCTGATCTTGGTTAACTCCTTTAACGAGGAATTCGAGCATCTCTGCATATGCGTATCTAATGTGCATGTAAATTTTGACATTGATGCTCAGCTGTTTACTGACCTCTTTGGAATCCCCTCTGATGGTAGCATCATAGATGAAATGTCGAAGAGGAGCGCCAAGCTCCAGAAAGAGGTAGAGGAGTGGCTGGGGGTTGAGAAGGAAACTAAGGGGATCCCTGGCGATAGGATTTAGTTGGAGGTGGTCCATACCATTTATTCCCTTTTACAAACTCAGGCCTTCCCCAAGACACTCTTACAAGGGTGCTTCCTCACAATAGAACAGGCCCAGATTATGCGAGAGGTCATGGAGGAGGGGACACATTTCAACTGGGCGAGCTACTTTGATGAAGGCTTGCGCGTTGAGATGGTCAGGCTTTGCGAGAAGCTTGAAGCCTGTTTCAACATGCATTTTGCCATTTTCATAGCCTACTTTTGGTGTTTTTCCAAATTTCTGGTGGTCCCAAGAAATGTTTTCTGGGTGCAGCAGGACCGTAACCAGATCTCCAAACCCTAGATTTCCCATATTTTCAGCTCTATCCGGTCATAGGACCCTCCTGAGGAAATCGGGGAGTCATTGTTAGTGATGACTAGAAGTTTGGTGGCACCTTGAACATGGGGGCAGGAAAGTGTGGGTGGAGAACCCCCCTATTATACTAGTGATGTGTCGAGGGGGAAGCGCTTGGCTCCTGAGATAGTGGATTCATCAGTGCCGCGGAAGAAGCCTCGCTTGAATGAGGGAATTGTTGAGCTAGCAGGTGGTGTTGGTAAGAAAATGCATGTAAGATTTCAGAGGAGTAATCCTCTAGGCAGTAAGTGTCTGAATGTATTAATGATTGTGGTTTACATAGATGCTGTTATGTAGCATAATTTTATGTTAAATGACTATGTTGTATAGCAGCGAGGGAAAGAGTTGTGGAACGGTTCACCCTTGAGACAGGGGCTATGATCTTATGGTGTGAAGAAGGGGCGTCAGTTCTGGAAGAGGAGGGTCCAGTTAATAAGGTGAGGAGTGCACAAGCTCCTGCATGTGAAGAGTAGATAGTTGTGGAAGATGTCGAAGTCCCTTTGGTTAGAGCTAGACAAGGCAAGTGGTTTGTTTCTAAGACAAATTTTTTACAATGTAGTGATCTAGATGACTTCTACGGGTTGTACTGGTCATTGTAATGTCTTAGTCATGCATTTTATTCTGCGTAACAAGTGACCAGATCACACACTTGAGAATGGTGGCAACTCAATCCTAGGGTGAATTTCTTGATAAATTCGCCTTTATGGAAGACGTCATTCAGGATATGATTGGTCACTTAGAGTGAATCTATCCTGAAGCTAGTATGCTACAATCATTGCATAGAGGTCTCTTTACTATGAAATTATGCTAGATAATCATGCCTAACTATTATTTGTATGTTATTAGGAGCTTGCCTAAGATGGGACCCGTCGGAGCCTATCGATTTAGACATCACCGAGCCCCCATCAGAAGTGAACATCGTGCCACGTAACATTTACGACGAGATGCGTAAATGTGTCGTACGCTCGACTCATTCCCTATGGGAATGGCAGAACATAAACAAGGACCCTAGGAAGAGGTTGCAAGAATTGAAGAAGGAGGTAATGGATCTACATGATGAGGTTGGTAATTTAAAATTACGAGTTGAATTCCTCCAAACTCGAGAGATGAGAAATGAAGAGTGGTGGACAGCCATTGTTGAATATTCCCGTTATTGGGTGGTGGTTAGGAAGAGTGTCTAGACTAGTCACGAGCTGGTCGAGCAGTGCATGCAAATGGACCTCCTTGCTCAAAAGAACCAGGACTGGAAGGAATTTAGTGCTAGCGTACAAGAGTGGGGGCAAATGCAGAAAGATCACAAGCACGTTTATAAATGGGAAAGCACTACCTATCGTCAGTGCTATAGGAATTCCACGGTTGAAGCTGAATCCCTTCAGTTATTCTTCGATGTCATTGGTGCTTCTAAAGCATTCAATAGGTTCTAGGAGTAGGTGACGTTGAGTGCCTCCCTGGAAAGGGAAATGACTCTCCCTGGAGGCAAAAGCACTATCCCTTCTTTCTTCCCTGAACCACCCTAATGGACTCATGTGGAGAAGGGGAAGGTCAAGGATGGAACCAATCTAGGAGATGGGGTTTGGTCTGAGCTTACCAAAGATGAAATTATGCAGTGTCTGTGTATCGACTTAGAAAAAGTCACCTTTGCTACTGATGCAGGACCTTCATGGGCAAGTTACAAAATTATTGAATTTTTAGTTATATCTAGTTTTGACAACAATGTTAATGTACATGTCTAATTGTAGAAATGTCCTCAGGAGAATCCTCAATAGTTTGAAGCCAACCAAGGTGGTGGTCCTCATGAAGAGGATTTGTAGGAAGTAGAGTGTGGTGACACGGGTTGATGTCATGGTGAGCAACCTCCTACTAAAGAACCTCATGAAGAGGATCATCCTTTCAAAGGGATCCCTCACACCAGGGGTGGCCTCTATGAGAATGACCCCCTCAACGTAGAAGTTGAGCTGGTAGACACCAGCGACAGTGGTGATAAGGGTGGAATATAGTGATGGGTAGGTTAACTTTGGATTCTATGATGATGGTGTGATGGAATAAACAAAAGATATTATTTTTTCCTTTTAATTTATTTGATATGAATTTTAACTTAATTTTAATGTTCTTGATGCTACGAAGAATTGTATGTATGAATGAAGGAATCAAGTAGACACCAGGTCACCAGTTTTATGCCATGGAAGGCTGCGATTAGTTTTAGGCCATTTCGGGCCATGGGTAGTTTAAGGCCATTTCATGCCATGTGTAGATTAAAGCCATTTCAGACCATGGTATGTTAAAGGTGCCAAGCGTAAACAAATTTCTATACAGAGCATAAAGGGAATTCAAGTACAGGGCATAAATGATATTGCTAGTTTGAGGCCATTTCAGGCCCTGGATAGTTTAAGGTATGAAGTGTAGATTAGATTCAAGTATAAAGTGTAAATGAAATTTGCATTATATGTGTAAATGAGATTTAGGTACAAAGAGTAAATGAAATTGCTAGTTTAAGGTCGTTTCGGGCTGTAGCTAAATCAAGTGGTACACGTAAATGAAGACGTTAGTTTAGGGTCATTTTGGGCCCTCTTTTTTTTAGTTTAAGGTTGTTTCGAGCCTTTTTTAATATTTTAAGGCCATTTCAGGCCCCCCTTTTTTTAGTTTAAGGCCGTTTCAGGCTACTTTTTTTTCAGTTTAAGGCCGTTTTGGGCAGTGGTGGATTTGTGAGTAAGGAAAATAGCTGGTGGAAGCATAAAGATATTGATACACATGAGCGTAGCAAAAATGACTAATAGAAAGTGTAAATGGATGCGTAAATTTAATAATTACAACTTGTAAATGAAAATAGAGTAGATGATGATGCGTCGTTTGCCTGTCAACTTTGTAACTATTTCTTAATGACTTTTATTTTTAACGATGCGTAAGGGCGGGGAGACTTATGACCCTTTTCTTTGGTGTCATAATCTTCTCCCTAGAACAGTAGTTCAGCCCAGGTCAGGCTATCATCAGCCATTTTTTTGGCTTGATCATGCATTTGGATAGGGGGCTGACCTTTGGGCATTTCAATTTTGGACCCCTATTCTATCTCTATGTTATTAACAACTCGAGGGGTTATTTCATCACCGCGGATCACCACCTCTCCTCCTGCGTAAGGTAGATGGATCTCCTGGTGAATGGGTGATGAAACTTCCCTCAGTTGGGCTAGCCAAGACCTCCCAAGCATTATATTGAACCTAGGAATCTCCTCAACAATGATAAATGTTACGTCTGTGAGGAACTGGTCCCCTACCACAAAGTTGATGTGGACAGTCCCTTTGACTTGCATGTTTGCTCCGTTGAACAACTTTATGCATGACATCATCGTAGGACTAATCTGATCGATCAAGCCTAACTTATTGACTATGGGATAACATATGACATTAGTGGCCGCCCCTTCATCTATGTGTACTTTCTAGATCTAGTGTTGGCTGACCTAGATGGTGATGAACTTGGGTGCCATTGTCACCTGACCTTCAGGAGTGTCCTTGATGGATTCATCATGAAAGGTTAATGGGGTGGAATTAGGTTTATTAGCAGTGGGGTGAAGCATGACAATGTGGATTGCTTCTTCGTCTGCTGACAGGATTTTGTCCATGGGTATGGATGTTAGCATACGAACCATGGCCTCATGATACGTTTGTGACGTCATGAGCAAGTCATAAAGGCTCAATGTTGTATTTTTTTTGTTTAAGAGCCTGTTTGACTTGAACGATGGTGTCAAAGAGATCTCACCCATGTTTAGGTTTCTTGTCACTCTTTTCCTCTTTCATTCATCCTAAAAGATGAATTTTCCGGGGAGGGGTGACACTTGGCTGAGGATTACACTTCCTTTGACTAGGAGGAGATGATTGTGTTCACGCAACCCCACTATTTTTGGTAGGTGGAGCCAAATGTATAGACATAAGGGGTTTGAGTTTAGGAAACCCCAGTGTGAGAGGGTCTGACTTAGAAGACTACCCTTGCACAGGAGGGGCAGTTGATGGCTTTGGCACCCTGATGATTAAGGGTGCCCTAGGCGTAGCCGTGGGCTGGGCCACATCTTTGATGACAGTGGGCTACCTAGGAGTGTTATGGAATGAATTTTGAAAGATAAAAGGTTGTCTCATGGTGCTACCCATGGGTACTGAAGGACCTGTTGGTGCTACCCGTTGGGGCGAGTAAGGATGCATTCGCTGCACGAAAGGCCACTTCGACTATGCCTGACTATTACCTTCTGCTCCTACCACGTTAATGGTGTACCCTACATTATTTGCATTTAACGGGTCTTGGTACATCTGCATGTCCTCGTTTTTAGAACATGTTAGGCTACTACTATCTAGGATCAAGTCACCTTGATCTATCAGACATTGAATGTCATCCTTCAATACTCAGCAGTAGTCCGTGTCATGGCCACACAATTGATGGTAGTCACAGAATCGGTCTAGCTTAAAATTCTTAGGAATAGGCAGTTCGTTAGCTTGGGCCAAGGAGGGATTCTTGAGTAACTCATAGTGACATCTGTGATGTTTCAAAGCCTCCTCAGACACTGCCTTATGTCGGATGTGACTGGTTCCCAATAATTTCTTCAGAAGTTCTGAAGGCTTCATAAGTAGAGTTGCATAATTTGAGTGATCTTTACGCTTAAATTTTGGCCTAGGTTGTGGAGGTGCTTCAGGGGTAGAAGGAGCTTCTTGATTGGGGCCATTTGACCTAGTTGTTTTCTTATTATTGTTATTTTTCTTCTTGGCCCCTTCAGCAACAGCCATTACTATTGTTGTTTTCGCTTTGCCTTTATCCTTACCCTTGATATGGGCATTTTTGTAGGCCATGTAAGCTAGGTCTTTACTAGCCTCCACCATGTCTTGGATGCTCTTAGTCTAAGCAAAGACTTGGCTGAGGGAATGGGGAGCGAGGTAATACAACTTAGACTTGATAAAGTCGTTGACTGCTTCCTTGAAGATGGCTAGTAGATGGGCCTCCATAATGGGTTCGCAGATTTCATTTAAGGCGGTGCTCCACTACTGTATGAACTTTTGGACTGACTCAAGCAGGTCTTCTTTAACCCCATAAGTTCATCTAGTGTGACCTCTAGCTTCAGGTTGTATTTGAAGTGGGTCACAAACTAGGTTAGCAGCTCTTCAGAAGTTGAAATGGAAGCACGCGAGAGTGCTCGATACCAATCCAAAGCTCTACCCATTAAGGACATAGCAAAGATATAGATTATAGTATGCAGCCATTGTTGCAATAGTAAAGAATTTGACCTAAAAGTAACAAGGTGAGCGTTGGGATCACCTTCCACATTGTATTTTGTAAAATGAGGAAGAGGCATCCCAGGTGGCAACGGCAGGACTGGGACTGCTAGATTAATAGGATCATGATGATAGAAATTCATGACTTGTACCATGTCAGAGCTAGCAGCCATGAGGTGCTTGACCCCCTCTGTAAGGGTCTGAATGAGCTGGAAGGCTTGATCCAGACCCATGGATGACGAGGTCATCTTTGGGATAGCTAGTGGAGCCACATTAGGTGGCAGAATGGAGGCAGCAGCTTGGCCGATAGTCAATGCTACCGGAATGGTCCTTGCCTGTTGTGCTGCTTATGACATCCACCACCCTATAGTTGGTGTAGATGGAGCAACCACCATTGGTTACGCCATTGGGTGTGTGGTTTGTGTAACTGAGGGCATGAGCGATGATCCTATAACTGGGTTTAACACCTGTGGAACTTGGCTTTGATGATGGATATGATGAGGCATTTGCGTAGGATGCACAACGAGAGGCATGTTGGGAGCCCACCATGCTATGGCGGCTGTCGTAATCATGTGGGTCAGGGTCAAGGTTGGTATTGTAGGTAATTACAACATAGCTATTTCATGTATGTGCGGCGATGTAGGTGTAGGCACGCAATGAGGTGGATTAGGTAATTACACCTAGTGAGGAATGATTTGTGATGGATCATAGCCTGGAAAGATAGTCAGGAAAAGAAAATGTAAACGTAGTGAATACAGGACTTGATTCATGTTAGACAATGTCAAAGGCGTGATGACCATGGACAATGAGTTTACATGGGACATTATGGAAGGAGGGGCCATGGTAAAATCAGCATGACTGCCTCCTTCAGAGTGAGATTCTAGATAGTCTTGTCCATCGTGAAGTGCTTCATCATGGAATAGGGCATCTAGCTATTCTGGCAATGTCTTTGCCATCAGCATTTGATCTAAGATCCACCTTTTTTGCTCTATCAAGGGTATGAAGATGCCAGGCATAGGAATGAGTTCCTTTCTGTTACAGTACATGAACTCGTACTCTCATTTTTCTTCGAGTTCTTGGGGATACAGAGGTAGGTTTGCTGCTATTTTAGTGTAGAGTAAATTGTAGCTTTCTCTATGTTAAGTGTATCCTCAAGTTCCTTGGTTTGTAGCCTAACGGAATGGTGAGGTTGTGCCAGACTAACGGGCTGCTCAACCATTGGGGGTGTAACTTGCGTGGTCCAAGGATTCTCAAAGGTGGAAGTGTCAATGACAGTAGTTGATGTAGTCATATCTCTACATGGTTGGTAAATAATGGCAATAAAGATAAAGATCGAAAAGGAAAAGGTAAATCGATGTACTAATCGGGGCTTTCTATATTGTAGGATTTTAGAGGAATCGTCGGAGTGACCGATCTGCACTGCACAATCCCGTAAACAACCATGGAGGTATTTTGTTTACACTGATTGTCAATGGGTAGCGACAGCTTACAAGACTACCTATCAAATATGGATCGGATATGAGGCCCTCCTTCTAGCACTAGAAAACTGTAATGATGGAAAACGTCGGTCATTGGAAATAATAAGCGAAAACCCATGTACATAGTTTTAACCCCAGATCCATGTGAGGATCGTGGTGGGGAGAAGATGAATCCGAGTTACCCTGAATGGTTTTGTCGATCAGATAGGGACTTACTTAATCAATGAAAGTTTTGCAATATGCGGGCGATGAAGAGATTATTCTTTATGATCCTTTATGGTAAGATGGTAACATTGTTAATTTCACAAATAATTGAAAAGGATGTAATCGATTTAAGATAACTTGCAAAATTTGGATAATAGAGGATAAGAAATCAAATTTGAAATGTGATCAAACCCCAAGATCTGGGATTGTACTTGCAAATAGAATGTATAATGATTACAGGTGGACTTTGATCCAAGCGAAGCACGTACTAATAACAAGAAGGCTATGTAAAGATGGAACAAGCAAAAAATCTATCTACCTTGTTCTAGCAGATCTGGATACAACGAGGTCAAACCTGAAGTAGAATGTTTGTCAATCAGCTATTTTTGAACAAAATTTCTTGCCAACTATCTTCGATATTCTGGTCTTCTTTGCTCTATTGTCAATCCTCGCTGGAAATTGTCAACGATTGCCAATGGAAGGAAAAATCGCTCACAGAGAAAATTTGTCAATCTTAGGAGAAATTCTTCGTCTACCTGCTTGCTTCTCTACCTCCTCCTTTTTTTTGTCGACTAGCATATTTATAATGTTAAGCTTAGGAGAAAAATGTGGTTTCGATGACATGTGTCCTAAATGTAAAAAGGAATGTCGTTTACCTAATGTGATGGTTATGAAGCTTACGATGCTGCACTATCTTACGCTTTGGAGCGTAACTCGTCATAAAGTACTCTTGTTGGGGCTTTGTAGATAGGCTATATCCTGATTATGCAACGATATGATGGAGAGCGTATCGTTTCATATGCTGGTTTATGCTGCATTGAGCTAGATTACGGTTCACATTATAATCTAATGTAAAATAGCACACTTGTAAAGAAAAAATGAAGTGTTTGTTGCAACCCTGTACATTTGACATCCCTGATGTTGTGGCATACTGCTTTCTGGCATTACACTGCACAACGCGATGTTACGCTATGTTGCGTAATGCAACATAACCTGCCAAAAAGTTAAGATTTTCGAAGCACAAGGAGTTTCCAAATTTGGAAATTTTCCACCATGCATCTGTTGCTTTGCTCCGCCTTCTGGAATTTTCTTGTGCCATGCCGCACGACATGGTAGGATAGACCTTTGACTACAAAGGAACTTGCTATGCCATGCCTTTTTGTGACACCTTGTCTAACTCGCTAGTCCTTTGTTGAACCAGCGAGGCCTTGAAATTTTCATAGTGTTTCAGTTTAGATCCTAGAAGTCAATACAAATACATATTCCTCTTGTTTTCTTAGAAACTACAATAATGTTAGACATCCATTCTAAATAATCAACTGCCTGGATGAAACCAACCTTGTAAATCTTGATGATTTCGTCCTGTATAGCTAGTGCAATCTCTGATTTAACCTCACGAGCCTTTTTCTTAACTTCTTTCATGCGCAGGTCTAAGATGCTGTTATGCTGTATCAGTCTTGGATCTAAGCCCGACATGTCACTGTATGACCATGCAAAGACTTCAATGTTATCTTAAAAAATTTTGGCTAAATATTTATGCATCTATGAATCTAGGAGAGAACTAAGTTTCAACATTTTTACTTCTCCCCTAGATGTGTTCATAGGCATTTTGATGAGAGGGTCCTTAGTTACATCCCAAGCCTCTGAATCTAGAGGTAGGACCAGATGTTTAGCCCACTTTGGGGATGTCTCTAAGGATGCTACGGTGCTAACCACAGATGATTTCCAGTCTATTATCTCTAAGTTTAGTTTTGTGATTTCACCATGTGGACCTATTAAAGCTGAAGGTATAGAGAGATCATGATGGATTTGCATTCTCACTCAACCTAGGAAAATGAGATGAAAGTCTAGATAAGAGGTACTTGTTTGTAGCAACTGTGCATAGTAAAAATTTGCAAATTAGCAACTAAATGCAAATGGTAGGCTTAAGTATAAAATATGATATAAGGTCATAAAATTTGCTAGTTTAAGATCATGGTGGACCCTTAAAATGTAGAAATGCAAAACTATTAGTGTAAAAGTGAAAAAATGTCAATCTAACAATGTGAAACTACTAGTTTAATGTCATTGTGGACTACAAATGGATTAGAGTATTAGTTGAACGTCGTTGTGGACCACCTGGACGTAAAAATGAAAAACTGCTAATATAACTGAAAGGAAAGCTACTAATGCAAGAATGCAAAACTATTGATGTAACAATGCCAAATTGCTAGTTGAATGCCATTAGGGACTACTAATGAGAAAAGAGTTGAAACTGCTAGTTTTAGGTCTTTTCGGATAGCTAACTAGATTGAAGCTATGCATTAGGATTGCTAGTTTAAGATCTTTGTAGACCATGGTGTAGCAGTGTAGTTTTAGGCCATCTTGGACCATGGGACGTGATGTAAATAGAATAAATCTTGCCAATCTTAGGCCTTAGCAGGCCATGGAGAAATTTAATGTAAATAGAAGATAAATAGGTTTATATGCCTAGCATAAATTGATAGATGCAAGGTGAATAAGAGATAACTATACAACAAGTGTTGATAGGGAAAGAAGTAATAGGGATGCTATGCCATGCATAACTGCTTCCTCACCCATCTTGGATTTAGTGAGGCTTAAGGCCAAGATGCTTTTCTATGGACTTCATTTACATCATTGTCCTTCACTCGGAAGTGCAATTCAACCCACGTATTTTTGTTTTCTAAAATGGCATTTTGAGTTGGCTCTTTTGCTAGATGGTTAGTATCTATAGAGACAGGAGCTTCATTCTTAGAGGTTACTACCTCTAAGCCGTATTCCATATCTACATTGTTGATAGCTTATGGTGCTACCCCATAGCCATGGATTACCACCTCTCTACCTGCATAGGGTAGATGGATCTCTTCATGAATGGGTAAAGAGATAGCCCTAAGTTGCACTAACCATGACCTCCCCAGGATCAGGTTAATCCCTAGCATCTCTTCGATCACAATAAATGTTACGTTTGTGTGGAACTGATCCCCTACCAAGAAGTTGATGTGGACCATACCTTTCACCATGACCCGTGCTCCATTGAACAGTTTTAAGCATGATTTTGTCGTGGGTTTGATCTGGTCGACCAAACCTAGCTTATCCACAATAGGGAAAGGGATGACGTTTGTAGCAGCCCCATCATCAATGTGTACCCTTTGGATCTTATGTTGGCCAACCCCAATTGTGATGAATAGAGGTGTTGTGGTCACTTGATCCCTTTCAAGGTCTTTCCTAATGGCATCATCACAGAAAGTCAATTGTGATGGCTGAGGTTCTACAGGCGTAGAAGGAAGCATGACCATGTAGATTGCTTTCTCTTCCACTGACATGTTCTCGTTAATCAAAATTGATGCTAACATGTAAACCAAAGCCTCATGGTGTGTAGTAGATGTCATGATCAGGTCATACAAGCTCAGTGTTGTTTCTTTCTATTTTAGAGCTTACTTGACCTGAGTGAGAGCATTCAAAAGGTCCTGATCAGCTTCCTATTTACTATTTTTCTCTTCTTCTATTCATCCCAACAGATGAATTTCACAAAGAGATATAGTTTCAGGTATGGGTTTAGATCCTTTTGGACAAGGTGGTGGAGACTATGCACACGTTGAAATGTTATCCTTTAGTGATGAGGACATAGATGAAGGGGGTAGGGACATAGGCTCAGAACTACCTAAGGTAGTACTTTCCCTTGATGTCTCACCCGTGAAGTGCACCTCTAGTTTCTTAGGATGAGAAGGTTGTGACACTATCTTCTACGGGGTTGGGGCTATTGAATGGCTTGGCCCCCTAATAACAAATGGTGCTAATGGTGTTAGTATGTGAAGTAGTGAAGTTTTGCTATCTACAGGTAGTGGAGGGGCATGAGATTATGTAAATGGATGTGAACGATTTAAAAGGAATTAGTTAAGCACCTAGCATGGATGGATGAATGTGAGGAAAACATGCAATAAATGTACAAAATATGTTAACTGTATAGAAATTAGTGGGGTTATTACCCTATATGTAACTGCTTCCTAACCCATTGTGGATTTGGTGAGATGTAATGCTAAGAATCTTTAGTACAACATTCGTCTATGAAACATGACAAAATTTCAGCTTAACACTTTGAAAGAGGAATGAATCAAGCCTCTTTTGGCATTCAGGAAGAAAAAATTGACTAAGGCATGGAATTCACACCCAGCTTGCTCAAGCCAGCTTGTCCAAGCCAACTTTCTCATGCTGTCGTGCTAGCTTGTTCTCAACATGACCAACCTTGACAGCTTCCAAATCAGGTCAAAACAATCCTAATTTGAACAAGCAAGGCCCCCTCAGGGCCCATTGATGAATACCCTAAGTTTCAGCATCGACAAACCAAAATTTCAAGTCAAAATCGCACAAATATTGCTACTCACGCTAAGGTCATGCCCAGGTCACGCTGGCAGCATGAGTCCAATGTGAGTCTAGCTTGAGTAACAAAAAACAACTTCAAAATAGTGTCAAAATGGCTTAATTTTGAGGGTACAAGGCCCCCTTGAGGTCCACTAATTATTTCTCTAGGTTCCATCCCTCAAAATTCTAATTTCGGTCCTAAAAATACACCATTTTCATCACTCACGCTCAGGTCACGCCCAGATCACACTGAGAGCATGAGCCAAACATGAGTTGCCAAAATGACCTAGATTAGGGCATAAACAGGCTTAGACTTAGCATGCAGGTTTTCCCCAAGGGCAAGAACCAATTACGCTTGAAAAATAGGTCTCAAAAATCAAAATTTGGTGTGAAATAAACCATCCCACCTTGCTCACACCCAACCCACACTGAGGTCATGTTGATAGTGTGAGCCCATCATGAGCTGCCAAAAGTGGTCTAAGGCACTTTAGACCAGATCAAATCACGCTAATAGCCTTGATGAAGTAAAAGAATCTTAAACAGCCATAAGATCACTCATGTTAGCATCCTATAACAACTAGTTCATGGATTGAGAAGTTTTGAATGAGCCAGAATCAAGATCTCTTGTTGTACACTATTATTTTATTGTAAATTTGCAACATTTTTAAGCTTATCAAGCTCTTACACTTAAATTTGTATGCATCAGTGTAATGTAAATCAATACACATTGTAAGATACAATGCATCTAGTCTAGAATGTAGTCCACCCATGTACACCTGTCACACGATCCATTTTTCTTGCATCTCACAGCCATTTACCTCATTAACAAATCCAACTCCAAAGCCTAGAAAAAGGTATAAATACCTTGTTCATTCACATAAATTGGGTTGGCAATTTTGGATCAAGAAACTAGCAATCCTGAGCCTAGATGCACGTGATTCCCAACACCTACAAACACCTCACATTAGAGATTAATGTTTGACTTGCAATCCAAATACACAACTACATTTTGACCGGTGCACCTCTTGTTAATTAGTACAATAAAATTCCATTTTTTCCTTCCATTTTTTTTTTCTGATTCATTTTTTACATTATCCCATTTTATTATGCATTTCTGCATACATGCTCTTTATGTTTGCATGCTATATTCACATTTATGTCTCGTTTCATTACGCTTTTCGTTTTACATTTCGTGATGATAACCCCAGCGGGGCTATAGCATACACTCGGGGAAGTCCTTGGTTGATCTGCATGCAAACCATCCAAGGCACTTTACCTTTTTTTTTCTAGCTTGCCCTCATGTGAAGGTAGGGTCGACTGTACCTCTCCAGAGATCTTTCGACGTATGTTTTTCCTCCAACCTTATGTCAACGATTTCAGACGGTACAAAAATTGGTGGTAGAAGGAGGGCTTAGCATTTTCCATCTTGATTAAATATTGAACTGTACAAATCTATTTACAATTGTGTTAAATCCTACAAAATTTTTAAGTTGTTGAAAATGTAGTGAATTCTATAACTATAGCTAAAAATATTAAGTACAATGTGCACACGCTACAAAAAGCCAACACAGCATACACATGTTGCAAATTCCAATGCTACGTATGCACACTGTTGTGCACGTCTAGCGTACACTCGGTGTGCATGCACACCATGCACACATGCTATGTCACATTTTGATATGCTGCACACAAGCAGACACACATTCAAGTTGCGCTCATGCTAACGCTTATGCCCAGGTTGCATATGCCTGACTTGCGCAAGCCCATCTTGCATACACCCACTTGCTCAAGCCCAACTTCCATACACCCAGTTACACACATGGAATTTTCTTAGGTCAAAGCAACATTGCCCATATCTTACCTTAATGTCGAAATCTCAAATCCTGTGACTACAACTATGATCACAAATGAACCCATTGTTGCCATTGAAGAGATAAACCCTCAAGAGCCAACTCTCCGGTCACTTAGGTTACAAGGCAAGGACCCCGCCTATGCAATTCTCACCCCAAAACAATATAACTTCATATATGTAAAGATCCAAGCTAACCTACCCATTGATCGCATGGAAATGGAAGCAAAAATACATTACGAACTCATCTTTAAGACAAGCCATAACTTTATCCCTTCAGCATATGATGTAATTCCCCTCTCTAAATCCCACCATGAACTCATATCCCTGCTCCTTCTGGCAAGGAATCAAACCTTGCGGAAACCCATTGTAGAGCCTCAAAATGGAGACAAGGAAGATGATTTCACAGCTCAATCTGAACATGGGAATTCGTACCACACTCTCAGTCCTCATACTTACATGAATCCATTATTCCACCCTTTCACGGGAGATACCATGCCTCTTCACGCATTTAAAAGCACTCAAGCTCCTAATTCTCAACAAGAAGCACCCACTCTCGTTCCTTCTTGCTTTCAACCAATACCCAATTCAATGTGCCCATCCCTATTATTCCCTTGGTCACCACATTACCCTCTCTTTTGCAAGTACAACCACAAAAACTCTCCTCTCAAGCTAATATAGTATTGGAATGCCATCTGTAATACTTGCTTCTACATCTAATCATTATATACCATGTGTAAATCCAAGGAACACCCTTCACTACTTCAACTCAACAAGTTCACGATGTTTCCTCACAACTTGTAACTAGGTAGTGGCCCACACCTATTATTCAACAACATCAACAGGCTTATTATAACATACCACCTATTACAATCCCATCCATGAATTTCCCTCAAGTACAACCATCAACAACCCTATAGTCCTCTTTCCCACAAAACACACAACAATATAACTTTTATCATGCTCAATCTAACCAATCAATTGGTCCACATAGTGCCCATGAATGGGTAGATGCTAGAAAAATGATGCAAGCACTGACCGATGAGGTAAAGTTCCTCAAAATCACAAACAATGAAGAAGTCAAGGTGATGGATTTTTATCAAGATGATCTGATTAGCTCTTCAGTGCCACCATTGACTTTACCAAAAGGAATTTCATTGCCATACTTGACCAAGTATAATAGAGAGGGAGATCCAAATGCTCACCTAGTGACATTCCAATTAGAGTGTCTGTTACTTCAGGCCTGGCCTCATGCAATCCTATGTGTGTTTGCCATGTCCTTAACTAGAAGAGGTTTAGACTGGTACCGAGCCCTACCCCATAACTCCATATCCTCTCTAGAGAATTTTCTACATCAATTCATTACCCATTTTAAGTATAACTTGAAGCCTAAACCCACGCTAGATAGTCTAATACAAATAAAACAAGAACCATTGGATCCCATACAAAATTTCATCCAAAGATGGAGCACTACCCTTAACAAAATTCATGAGCCTATCCCTAAAACGTATTTATTTACAATCCTCAAAAGTACCGTGAATGATTTCATTAATTTAAAACTCTATTATCTGAACACTCATACTTTGAGCCAAGAATTTTTCCAAATCAGAAAAATATAAGAGGTAGCACAAAAAAGTCATGACCCAGCTTACCTAACTTTTAAAAGTCAACATACGAGGAAAGATAAGGAAGGACAAGTCTAAAATGACAGTTGCAACAGCGGCGGAGATAGCTTGATCCAACAATGCAAGGAAAAAAGGGAAAGAAACCTGCTACCCCCACTAGTCATGAAAGAACCACTCCTACACCTACATTTAAACCCTCCTCTACCCAAACTACTAACACAGGTCATACTTGTACCTTCAAATGAAAAGACCCTGCACAGTACATGCCCTTACCCATGAGACTTTTACAACTACTGGACCAACTTCTAAAGGTTGGATTGATTCAACAGAAGCAAATGTCTCCTACAGTGGCCCAAAAACATGACCGATACTATGATTTGGTTAAAAACCAAATGTTGGCAACAGTTAATGAACCCCCTATTTCAAGAGCTTTTAGATTAGACAAATTCTGTGAGTAACACCAATGATGTGGGCATGGAATCGACTACTACTTCACCCTAAAATAAGACATACAACATATGATTGATAGAGGTGAGATAGTCTTTGATGAAGCAAACCCAATAAGATCTCAAAATTAGTCTATGGGGGTCTACAAAGACCCTCTTAATATAAAAGAGGCATCCTATGTAATTAACACCATCCATGTTGGCAATGAATAAGACATGCGATGAAAGCCTTTTGTGATTCATGTGCTTGCTAAAACCACATCTACGCTAACACCCCCACAAGCTCCTTTTGTCACACATACACCTCCTATGTTCTGAAAACCATTAATCATCCACGTACACCCTACGGTTGTGACAACAAACATACCAGTGCAAACTTGATCCGCTCCATTTGTAATTCAAGTGTTGAAACACCCCAATATGCAACCCCCAATAGTTCCCCCATGACCCTCATGAGAATGACTGGCTGATAGACTTACCAAGGAACATCTGGCCAAAGAATGATATGGTCATGAGTTAGGATCGCCAAAACCCACACCGCTGAATGCTATCCCTATGGTTCCAACTACTGATCAGCCTAGCATAAGTCAGCAAGAAAAGAACTCTGGAACGTCCAATGCCCCAAACCTAACAGCTACAGTTAATAATGCAGAAGTTCTTCTATGAGAAATACAAATTTTGGGTCAAATGGATCAAGTCTCAATAGATAAAAAAATTTTGAATAGTAAAGACTTGGCCAGTGCCCCGACCTAGGTTACACAAGCCTTAAAAAAAAGAACACCTCTCTAAGCCTATATGACCTGGTAATGACCTCCCTAGTACATTGGGAAGCTCTGGTGTTTATGTTGGCTTCAATGCCTGTAAGTGAAGAGCTTCCTACAAATGAACCATCAATTTATGATGTATTGTCTCCACATCAATAATCGAGGTCCACATCTCTAGGATTTCATTCCAAAGACATTAAATGAGATGAAAAAATGGGAGAGGTCACTGCCACCCCCATGTTTTTAATGATGTAAATTAAGAAATTTAACATACATAGGGTGAATGTTGATGACGGAGTGGCTACAAATGTAATACCTTTTCCTATCATTGAGCAACTAGGCCTTGAAAAACAAATACGACCAATGACAACATCATTCTTGAAATCTTTCAGTGGTTCCTGTGTCATGGTAAACGACATGATTACCTTGGATTTCATAGCAAGGGATCAATTCCCCACATTGGCTAAATTCGTAATGATGGATGATATCCTAGGGTTCAATCTGATTTTGGGAAAGCCTTGGTTAGCTCAATTAAAAGTTGTATCCTCATAGATTCATCAGGAAATCCACCTACCTTATGAGGGAGGTGAAATCGTAATACATGGGGATTCAAAAATCTCACTTACTTCCTCACACGTAGGAATGAACCAAGAGTCAGAGATTGAACTCTCTGAATATAGGCAAGACACCACTAATGAGAACCTAGACATTGGTCAATCTCCAATCTGCAACTTTCCTAAAATAGAGGAAGCATCAAAAGATGTAGACATAGGAGCCATTCCCACAAATGCCCTTTGGTCAGAACTACTATTTGACGTATCTAATGAGGGGGATGGCGAGTACAAGATCATGCCTACACATCCCAGCCTTCATAGAAAATTGTGAAAATTAAAGGAAAAAATCAAAAACTAAGACAAACCATTATGCATCTAGAATGACATTAAACTACCAAACTTCCACAACGATGTTAAACTAGCTGCGGTCAGAGATGAACGGTCCTTCTGAACTCACCAAAATAGCTACGATCTCCTCCATTTCTTTAATAAAGATGTGATAGTCCACCATGACTTTAAAATAATATGCATGGCCCGAAATGGCCTTAAAGTAGAGCACAATACATTACTAGTTTACCAAAATCCTACTACGTCATTCTCATTGACATTTTACAAATTACAATTTCCTTTTATCTTACGTTTACCAGTCATGACTCTAGGTTTACACTTACGTTCACCAATAAACTTGCAAAAAAAAAAAAAATATATATCTATATATAATACAGAGTGTTAACATGGAAATAGGATGACAACATATTACACCATGACCATGGTTATATTTGTTCTCATACATCCCAAAAAAATAACAAAACAACTTGAAAATCTAAAAAACTGACAAAAAAATGAGAAGACTGACAAAACTAGCAAGCTAAATCATGCATTCATACTAGGATGGGGGCTGGTCCCCAAACTCCTCTACATCATCAGCTCTTGTCCCACTGGGGCTAGCCTCACCACCACCACGTCCCTATCACAAAAAGGAAAACAAAACAACAAAATAAGTAAACATATATAAACAGTTTAAATGAGAAAAAACACTAAGAAAAATGATGATGACTAAAGGAAATAAAATGATACAAGACTGAAACACTCACAGGTGAGCAAGGCTTGAGATTAGCTTCTAGGTGTTGTAGAATCTCTTCTTCAGGCACACAAGCCCAGTCTCTCTCGAGTTCGAGGTGAACATTGGCTAAGGTTTTACCCTTGTCCACTGAAGTCCAGGAAGGGTGCTCAAGAGAAAACATACTTGTTGAAGATTCTCCAGAGGCAATGGTAATGGATCATTTAGGAGACCCCTCCACTTCCATACACTCAACAAAATTTTCATAAGAAGAGCGCAAGCCTAACCCCTCGATTAACATCTCCAACCAGTGACGTTCAATTGAATTCTCTTTCAACCATTTCTTGTATTGATGTTTATGATATTTCTAATCCTGACTCCATTTACATACTTTGGATGCAAAATACTTCTAGTCATGGCACTTCCTATTCAATAAATCCATCTGGACCCTCTGTTCAACCAGAGCCTGAGTTGCCTGCACCTTGCCATTCAAGACTATCCAATAACATGCATAGGTGATCTCTGATGTACTCTAGGTACTATCACCGGCTATTCTAGCAGAGGAAAAATCATAACAAGCTTGCAAGTCATTTCTTTCCTCTATTACCTTCACTAAATTTTCCTTTAATGATTGAACTTCATGTCATAAATGTTCAATCGAGTGCCTACAAGTCCAGAGAGACTTGGCATTCAGAACAACACAATCCAAAACTGCATCATAAATCCCTCTTGGGATCTGCTCAATATCCTTGGGAAATTTTGGAAGACCATCAATATGGGTAGCCTTAGAAGAACTCCATTAAAGCTTTGCACCTACAAGTACAAACATTACCCATATGAGCTAATAAGAGATCGTCAATAGATACAAAAGCACAATGAACTCAACCACTTGGTATAAAGTACACACCTAATTTAGGATGAGCCTGTTGTAGATGAGTAGCAACATCATTGATAATTCCCATAAAAAAGTCTAATTTATTTGGCATCTTGGGCCATGGCCTCAATTGACCAATATCTGTTGGATCTACATGGGAAGGCACCTCCATCAGGGCCTGTAACTTTGACACATTTTCCTAAGATGTATGCATTTTAGGCACTTCAACATCCACATCTGGTATCAGGAAGAGTCATGGTAATCAAAACAATGTGTAAAGCTAAGAAGTACGAAATACGGATGAAACTAACAAAACATACCAAGGAACCCTTTGCTGGTCATCTCAGGTTGATCACCAAGGTGTAGAGACCCATCAGAAAAGTTGTCAAAAAACACCTTTCTCCTCGCTTGAATGCTTAAGGGAATCTAATGCCTCAACAAGTGTCACTTCCATGGTGTCTGTTTCATACCCTTCCCTTACGATGGGAATATCTTCAGCTATTTCTTCTCTCATTTCCTCCTCTTCATTTAGCCAAGTGATAATTATTTCAGGCTCTCCCACTGGAGCTAATTCTTCACCTTCCTTCTTGGGGATATCCTTTGTAATCTCCAATACATCTAAAGTTAGCATGACATAATATATATGCATAGTTAAGCAAGAAAATAAATTCAAAAAATGATAAAAACTATAAAATCAAAAAAAAAAATACTTACCTGCTCTTGGAAAGATGAATCAGATCTTCTCTGCTTTCGGTGGTCTCACCTCCATAGAAGGCTTCCTTGAATGCTTAGCCTTTCTCACCTTGGCCTTGGCCTTCCCGATGGTCTCCTGAATTAAGCGCTCAGCTCTCCTTATAGTTGTCTGCAGTTTAGGTGGTTCCAACCCCAAGCTATTTCATGAATGGTGGGAACTATTGGCTGCACCCCTTTTTGTGACAGAGATTGATTCTTCGATGCCCTTGGGTGGATCTTGGGATCTAGTGGTGTTAAAAAGATGGCAGATCTAGGGGCAAGACAACTATGAACGATCCCTTAACACATAATGGTTATCTTCGTAGACCACTAAGAACTTAGCAAACCTATGGAGATAGCCCGCAAAAAAGGCAAATGTAAAATGGTGTACTGTTTAAAATCATCGGTGCATGACTAGAATGAAATGGACACCAAGAGATCCACAGATAGACACAAACAATCCTACCTTCACTTGATGGCAAGATGGAATTGATGAAGGTAGAGTACCTTGGGTGGTCTACATGTAGATCAAACAAGGATTTCCCCAACATATACCAATGTTCAATATGTTGGGTTATGTGTAAATAGTGTAATAAATGCAAACCAGGACGTAAAGCATGTAGGGATGTAAATGAGAGATAGACAAAAACGAATGAAAACTGTAACAAATCTTAGAAAAAAATGTAGCAATATTATTTCGTGATGAAAATTACAATGCATCAGTCTAAACGCAGTTGTGGATTTGACACAAGGTGGCCGAAAAGCCCCGGTGGATGCAGAAGGATGATGGTATGCTAGTCTCGGCTACAAGCACAACGTGAAGGATGTATGCTCAGTGTGCAGGGTTGAAGTCTAGCATGTAGGATTGATGTCCAAATTTGCTAAGTGTTCTCAGGTTTTTGTCTCCAGTTTTGCCCCCAAATTGCCAACCCTGATCTAGTGAAAAATTGGGGTGGTTTTTATGAGGTTTTTGGGCATCGGATTTAGATCCGAAAAGGTATGAGTGGCTGTGGGTGAGAAAATTTTGGGTCAGATGATAGGTGGCTATGTGGTCCAGGTTCAAAGAATATTACAACAATGTAGCATGAGGCATGTCAATGTGTGCTGCTGCACGCCAGCGTGTACATGCTAGGCATGTGAACTTAGCATATAGACTTGAACAAAAGAATTCATTTTTACAAACTACTGTTACAGCAGGAAATATCCAATTTGACCGTCAAGTTTGAACTCAGATGTTACGAGAATGCTGCGTGTGGATGATCAGCTCAGTTGGACTTGATCTGACATGGTTCTAGAAAATTTTCATTGATATATGCTATGTTGTGCATTGGATGGAGCATGTCGGGCATACAAGCTGGGTGTACATGCTGGGCATACAAGCGGGGCATACACGCTAGGCATGCAGGATGTACATGCTCAGCGTGTGGACCCCAAAGTGCATGATTTCAAGGTCAAAACCCAATGTTCTTGAGCCCATGATGATGTCTAACAATTTCCCTATCTCTGAGAGTTGATGCCCTGTGAAAATATTGCTCTCGAGCACTTGTTTTGGGTAGTCTTTGAAGTCACACGCCAGGCGTGCATGCTGGGAGTATACGTTGGGCGTACATGCTGGGCATGCAGGATGCATGCCTAGTGAAAACCAAGTATTTCAGGCTCAAAACTTTGGTAGGGTTCGATGCCAGATGTTTCTATAGTCTGCTATTTGTCCCAGGTAACCATTTCTTACTCTGTTTGAAGCTTTCTGTGAGGTCCTCAAGCTTCAGTCATGCTGGGGAGCATCATGACCTAGCTTGATTCTTGTCAGAGAAGTACTAAGCTCAAAATTTTGTGGTGTTTCATTGGCACCTCTTGGTTGACGCTTGGAGGAATCAACCCAAGAAGCATCGACAAAGAAGTACAAAACACCATAAGAAACCTAGTAGAATCATTGTCCTTTGACACTTGGCTAGATGTCATTGCACCGTGTTCAGTAGTACATGGGGTTGGGGAAATGAAGTTTGTAGCTGGATAGGGGAAATGAAAATTGTGGGGATTTGGAATTGATCAAGGGATTGTTCATGGTGAAGGGGATGATCTGGTGTGTATACGGGTCATGTTGATCCTCGTTAATAGCCATTGTCTAGCAGACTTGGGACCAAGACATGAGGTGTATGTCGTTTGGTGGAACAAGACTCTTGTTTAAGGTTTAAGAGGACTTGTTGTCATAACCAAAGCCACGATGATGATGTGTTACGTTCTTTGGAGGAGTAGGGCCTCTGTTTGGTATTAAAGGGAACTTGTTGGTGGAGAGCCAAAGCCATGTAATGAGATGTTACTTGACTGTTTGAGACTTGAATACTTGCTTCCAAGACAATTGCCTTCCTGCCTAGGACTTGTATGGGAAGTGCCAAGGATCTTGTGTTTCTTTTTGGCTTTTTTGCTCCTTTCTCTTTTTGGCTTTTGGCTTTTTTTTTGATCTTGTACTCATTTCTCAAGTGCCATGTTGTGTGTTGCAACTGCTTACAAGTGTTGCAGTGCGCAACGATGTGATCAATGTTTTGGAATGCACTGGGTGTGTATGGGGTATGACTGAGTAGAATATGTTGAGGAATAGATGGGAAGTGTAATGGAAAATGTACTAGCAAATGGCTTGATTAACCTAGTTACGTGTGTTAGGAAAAATGTGATACCTTGCTGCTGTGACGAAGTGCATTCTCATACGGACACCTCTGAGTGTCATCCTGCAAACACAACTCCAAGAAGACAAGAAAACCATGAGTGAGTGAGTAAGATTAGACTTGAACAAAAACTGATGAAGCAAAGGCACTAGATGAGATTTCAGGCACTGAATGTGAATGGATGTAATGTTGTTAAGAGCAACTGGTGATGAGTGAGGTAGTGGCTCTGATGAAATTTGAATGCAGCTACAGATTGGGAGACTAGAGATGAAGCTGCCAGTTTATAGTCATAGCAGACTATCGTGGGTTATTTTTACATCATAACCCATTGGACGGTGCTAGTTTATCATCATAGCGGATGATACAATACTAATTCATAGTCTTGGTAGACTATGAAGAGGCAAACCAATTTATAGTCTTAGCAAACTCTGGCGAATGAAACTATGGCAATTTAAAGTCATACTGGATAGGTTCTAGTTTATTGTCATTACAGATGAACTGTGGTGTCAGTTTATCATCATAATGCCAGGACGAGCTGTGGTATCTTTTTACCATCATGACTCCATGATGTTCTGTGGTATCAGTTTATCGTCATGATTTCAGGACAATCTGTGGTATCATTTTATCATCATGATTCCAGGACAATCTATGGTATCATTTTATCATCATGATTCCAGGATGATCTATGGTATCATTTTATCATCATGATTCTAGGATGATCTGTGGTATCAGTTTATTTTCATGATTCCAGGACTATCTGTGCTATCAGTTTATCATCATGATTCTAGAACAATCTATGGTATCATTTTATCGTCATGACTCCAAGACAATCTGTGGTACCAGTTTATCGTCATGATTCCAGGATGATCTATGGTATTAGTTTATGGTCATGATTCCAGGATGATTTGTGGTATTAGTTTATTGTCATGATTCTAGGATGATCTGTGGTATTAGTTTATCATCATGATTCCAAGATGATCTGTGGGATTAGTTTATCATCATGATTCCAGGACGATCTGTGGTATCATTTTATCATCATGATTCCAGGATGATCTATGGTATCAGTTTATCTTCATGATTCCAAGAGGATTACGTACCTGATTTCATGCTCAAACATAGAATGGTATTAAGTACAAGTGATTGGTCAGATGTGCAAGCTCATTTCCTTCGATGTCAACTAGTTTAAATGCTTCGTTGTCGTATGCTTTGGTGACCAAGTAGGGCCCTTCCCAGTTGGCTGAGAATTTGTCTGGGTGTCTCCAAATGGCTTTGAGTACAAGGTCTCCTTCGTTTATTGGGCACTTATGAATATTGTGTTAATGGCACTGTCGTTGTTGCTTTTGGTACCATTCAATTTGATCGAGTGCACGTGTGCATTCCTCCTCTACCGAGTCCAAGTCAACAATGTGCAGGTCGTTGTTTTAACCTTTGTCGAGGAGTCTAGAGAGTGTTATTCTTAAGGATGGTACCTACAAATCCAAAGGTAAAATATCTTCTAAACCATAAACAAGACTATATGGCATTTTACCTGTAGAGGTCTGATGCATGGTGCGGTAATCCCATAGTGCATATACTAACTGTTCGTGCCATTTTTTCTTGCTCTGAGTCAGCATATTTTAAGCACTGTGATAATGATCTTATTTGTAGCTTCATCTTGTCCATTGCTCTTAGGGTTTTAAGGGGATGAAAATGAATGTTTGATCCCCATACTTTCATAGAAATTTCTAGTTTCGGCACTGCTGAACTGTGGCCTGTTATCAGTGATGATGGTCATCGAAATGCCAAAGCGGGTACTGATGTTTTCTATAATGATGTTGCATACGTGTTTGGATGTGGTCTTTCTAAAGGGAATAGCTTCTATCCATTTTTTAAAATATTCTGTCATTGTTATGATAAAGCTATTTCCTGTAGAATATGGGGGCATTATCAGTCTGACAATGTCTAACCCCCACTTCTGGAAAGGCCAAGTGATTTACATTGTATGTATCTCATTTGGTGGAACATGTATCAAATTGCTATGTTTTTGATAGATATTTCATGTTTTGGCCTTGTAGAAACAATCGTACTCCATGTGTGGCCAATAATAGCCTAAATGTCTTATTTTTGTTGCCATTGCTTTGGGCTCTATGTGCCCTCCGCATAATCCTTCATGTACTTGCTCGACGATGGTTTGGCCATTAGTGCTACTAACGCATGTCAACAAGATGCCTTCATAGGATTGATGACACAACGTGTCACCTACCAATACATACTGTCGAGAATATTTTTGTACTGTATCCTTTTTTGCATTCATCAGATGTTGAGGAGGTTCACCATGTAAAAGATACTCCTTTATGTCATCGTACCATTCTACAGCCTGTGTTGTACTAACGGATGCAATCGATACTTCATCAGGAGTATCAGTTATCGGTTTAGTACAATTGATTATAGCACTAGGTAACCTATGGAACATGTTTGGTGGTATGTTTAGAGCTAACGTGGCAAGTGCATCTACAATGGTGTTATCATTTCTGGAAACATGTTGCATGTGTACATTTTCAAATCGCTTCAGTAAGTGCTTAGTCAAATCATAGTATGGTTGCAAGTGTTGCGCTTTGCATGCATAAACATTTGTGAGTTGATTTAGAACTAATTGTGAGTCACCTCTAACTACCAGTCGTGTGATGTCTGAAGCTAGTGCTACCATGAGACCTCTAAGGAGACCTTCGTACTCTGCTACGTTGTTGGTATAGTGAAAGTCAAAATGATAAGCAAAGGGTTGGATCTCCCCATAAGGATAGGTGATGACGGCAATAGCACTTACCCCTCAAGAGGTGGATGATTTATCAAAGTTCAAAATGGCATCCTAGTCATTAGGTACTATGTCTATTGCACTCACATTTTCATCAGGGAACTCTAGCTCTCTCTTTTCCTAATCGTGCATTGGTGATGCAGTCATTTGATTTACTATGGCTTGACCCTTAACTAATGATTATGCTATGTAGTGTAGGTCAAACTCATCTATCATGGCTTTCCAGCGAGCTATTCTACTTGACTCATAGATGTTCCCTATGATGCCTCTAAGTACATTATCCTTGCAAATTATATTGCCTTGGTTATTGAAGAGGTAATGTCACCATTTCTTCAAGGAAAAGACAAGGGCTAAGCATGACCTTTACACCTTTTTGTACTTCTTCTCATGGGCTACTAATGCATGGATTAAGTAATAAAAAGGGACTTTAGTTCTGTCATCTCGTTTTTGGCAAAGCATCGTCACGATTGATGAGTTTGAAGTGGCAAGGTAGATGTAGAACAATTTATCATTTCAAGGTGGATAAACTGTGAGTAGTTGACCAAGCTTTGTTTTAATGTTGTCAAATGCTTCCTGGCACTGTGAAGTCCATTCAAAATAGACATTCTTGCGTACTAACTGGTTCATAGGTTTCAACTTGTTCATCAGTTTTTCTATGAAATTCCTAATAAACTATAATCTACCTTGTAGACTGCGAAGTTTGGTAAGGTTGCTAGGTGGTTTTAAGTTTGTTATGGCCTTAACCTTATCAGGGTCTACTTGTATCCCTACTTCCAAGGCTATGAATCCAAGCATTTTTCCTCTTTTGACTCCAAAGACACATTTCTTTGGGTTAAGTCTCAGCTCATATTTTACGCAACATTTTAGTACCAAGTCAAGATCATGTGCGTGTCGTTCTGATATCTTTCATTTAACCACAATTTCATCTACATAATCGTTGAGTGAGTTGAAGATATAATCACTAAAGATAAATGTGATCACTCTTTGGTATGTAGCACCGACATTCTTTGGACCAAATGGCATCATTGTGTAGCAAAAATTACCCGATGGTGTCATAACGGTCATCCTAAGTTGATGCTCAGGGTTAATCCAAATCTAGTTATATCCTGAAAAGATAATAAGGCATACCTAGCGGTTGAGTTGACTAGTTGATTAATGCTAGGTACGAGAGGGGAAAATCGTCTTTTATCATTGCAACGTTGAGGTCCCGGAAGTCAATGCTTCTGTTCTGCTTTGGGACAATGACCTTGTTGGATACCTAGTCAGCATAGTCAATAGCCCGAATGAAACCAGCCTGATAAAGTTTTGTGATTCCATTACAGACTGCCAATGCTACCTCAGGCTTAACCTTACATGTTTTTTGTTTCACTGGTCTTAATTTTGGGTCGAGTATAATGTTGTTCTAGACTATTCAAAGGTCTAACCCAGGTATGTCAGTGTAAGACCAAGCAAATGCTTTTATGTTATCTTTAAGCACTTTTTCTATGTCATTGGCTAGTTGTAGGCTTAACAATGTACTTAGTTTCAGGATTTTAGCTTCATCATCTGGCATGGTAATGGGGAGTTCAGCCAAGGGGTCTTTGGTGATGCTATTTATTTCTAGGTTGAAAGTCTTGGTCATCGTTTCAAAATAGTCTAGCGTTTGTTGAGTTGATGCCACAAAAGCATCGTTTGTTGTTGAGCGTAAATCAATAGAATACATGTTAATTTCTCATGTGATCATTCCATATGGTCCATTAATAGACAATGGTAAGAATAGTTTCTTTCCATCCATGATGTTTGCTCCTATCAATAAACAGTGGGCAGTGTCAATCAGGTGGTTGGTTATTTTTAGATGTAAGTAGTTTATGTGTTTATGCATCTAAACTAGGCTAAGGTATGCAATGATAATTTATTTTCGTATCTGGATGCATGGCAGTTTAAGGCCTTATTGGGCCGGTTACAGTAGTTTAAGGCCTTACCGGGCCGATTGCGGTAGTTTAAGGCCTTACAAGATCTATTACAGTAGTTTAAGGCCTTACCGGGCCGATTACGGCAATTTAAGGCCTTACCAGGCTGATTGCAGAAGTTTAAGGCCTTATCAAGCCTATGATTATTCATTCATGATGTCTGGTTGATCGTACGATTTGTAATAATTATTGAGTGTGAAACTGCCAGATAAGGAGTTTGCGTTAAAATGTCCAGTATGGTAAGCAGGAGTTGCTTCACAAGAGAATATTGCATGTGGGTAGTGTTCATCCCAGTATATCATTGTTTTGTTTTTATTCTATTTAGTATCATTTCTTCTATGTAGTTATTATGTATTTACGCATTCTTTGTATTTTCATTAATTTTCAAATTAATTAAATAAATTATTTCAAGGCACCCTTGGTATGTTTAACGTGGAGGGTATAAATAAGGGTTGGCGTGAACCGCCAGATAGCTCAAGTTTGAGCATCAACGTCCCAACGTGAACCCCCAAAAGCTCAAGCGTGAACCTATTTTTGTAGTGTCGATGTGAAGGCGAAGGCCCAACATGCAAGGTTTGGCGTAAACATGGCGTGCACGAACGAAACCCCAGCGTGCAAGGTTAGGCGTAAACGTAGCATGCAGGGAAAAAACCCCAGCGTGCAAGGTTTAGTGTGAACACCACGATGAGCAAGGGAAAGCAAGTAGAAGGCTAGGGGAGGAAGGAGCCTAGCTTGACCTTCACCGAAGAGAGTGAAGCAATGCTCCAGTGTCTGCCTAGAGCCAAGATTCCCTCATGGTCAGGATCGGTGTGCAGGTAGGCTCTGACCTTTTCTCAAAATTTGCATTTTTTCCAACTATTCCTGTTGATCCTCCCATTGCATAGCGTAAATATTTCTATAGCATAAGATTTTTGTAGCATGAAGGATGGGGCAAAATACTCAGTGTGTGGGGTTATTGCAGCCATGTTCCAACATGCAGTGTGCAAGGATTTTTTTTTCAGCGTGCAGGGTCTACACGCTGAGTTAGATACTGGGAATTTTTCTAAGTTTTGGCCCCCTATTTGTAGAACCTTATTTTTACGTGATTTATTATTCTTGGTTCTTGAATACATGCAGGGATCCCAAACCTTTCCTTTTTATGGTTGAGCTTGTTGGAGTCTGATGTGGTTTGGTCCGATTGATTCTGACGAGCTAGTTCCTGATATGACCATTGATCGAAATAGGGTATGGTTCAGAGAAGGGGCTTGTGGATTCCTTGCCTTTATCTTAGAGAAATTCAACGTGGTAATATGGTTGCATCTAAGTGAACAATTAGCTTTGAGCATGCTTGAGACTATGTTACCAGGATCTTCTAATGGCATTGTGGCTTTCATGGTGGACATCAATGAGGGACCACTTACGATTGAGGACGGTCCCTTTGGAGGGCCCAGATCTACCCATCCATTATTGCGTGTGTGGGACCTCTTGTCACTTGGCTCTCACCACATCAATAACACACTATTCCTAGCTGCTCATGTGCATACTTTATTCCAAAACCCTCTTGGAATAGTGTACCAAGTAGGAAGGTAAGGTTGTTCAATTTACCATTTTTAACTTGGCTGCTTCGTAGTGGTTTATATTTTGATCGTCGCCTCTTTGCAGGCCTCAGTTTGATAAATAAGGAGTGTGCGTAGGCGATGATGGACTCACCTTGGCTCGTACCGCCTTAGAGGCTTTCATTGTGGGCCCCACTCTTCATGGTGCCGTGTTAGCCCAGACTAAGGGTGACATCATTCATTTTCACAAACGGTACTCGAGGGAACTTGCACAATGCGAGGCTAGGGGGCGGTTGCATAGGGATTGGTCACATAATGGGCTAGTTTTTCATGCCATGTCGACTTAGCTCCTAGCGATATAAATCCATCATGTGATGGTAAGTGATGGTATTTTCGATACCTCAATTTGTTTGTTCTGCTACATCATTGGTTATATTGACTACATGGTGTTATCATGTGTGTACAGTACATGTCCCATATAGTGGAGCCACTATCATAATCGAGTAGACTAAGAGCACCTTGTTTATGAAATTTGGGGAAGTCAGTGATGCACAGTGATGGTTACGTGCTAAGGCACCACCACATATCATTAGTTGTTTGAGTGATGCGGGCCTTATGGATTTGTTTACTGCTTTGATCCCTAATGTTTTTGTGATGGAGATGATTGGAATCGTTGATTCCTTAGACAAGTCTGTCACCTACTATAGCACTCGCATCAAGGGTGTGAAATTGGTTTTCCATCTGTTGGAGGAGTTCTTTTCGGACTTGTTTGTTGCACCAGCAGCTGGAACTAAAGTGATTTTGGATAGAGCATAGAAGGAGATCCATGTGGTTCATGAATTGGAGGACTGGTTGGGTATTCTTGAAGGCTCTAAGGGATTCCCTATGCAGGGGAAATTGAAAGTGGCAGAAGTTAATGAGTTGTATCCCTTGTTCAGAGCGCGGGTGTTTCCCAAGTCTCTGTCTCAAGTAAGAACTTTTGGAGTAGAGCCTGTGCGTATCATGCACACTATTTTAGAAACTGGTGTATGTTATAATTGGGTCTAGTTTTTGCTTTCAGGTTTCCATGGGGAGATAGTAAGGTTACATTCAAATATGGAGGCACAATCCCACTTCACCTTTGCGTTCTTTGTTGGTTACTTACGCCGACTGGCTGAATTTTTAGTTGTTCATGTGGATAACAAGTATGTGTTAATGCATCGCCACCAAATATCTCATCCATGGATTTGCCACTTATTTGAGGTGGCCAAATCTCAAGATTCTCTAGAGGGGATTGATGAATTGGTTTCTATCACAATGGAGGGGTCATCTGGTCATTCAATTCATATGCATGATAGCATAGGGTTGGAACCAGATAATGTGCCCTATATTGCTAGGAGAGCCAATCAGGTGATCCAGGAAATAATTGGGAAAGCAAAATCAAAAGTTCAGAAGCATGAACATCCTCAAGAGGTTGCTATAACTATAGATGAACCAAGGGTGAAACGTATATGGTTTAAGATGCCTATACAAGGTAAGCTTGATTCACTAATTTGTCTTTATTTTATTGTCATCATCGTTATTTTTACTTTGTTTTTCGGTTGTTTATACAAAATGGATGTTGAACCTATGAATGCCATTAGAGTTGAGTCCTGAAGTAAGAAAAGAGAGATTAGAGCCGATCATCGAGGAGGGAGAGGTCTCAACGAACCTAAATGAGGAGGACGAAATAGGCGAGGATGAGACGGGAGGAACGAAAGATCAGGAGGGATATACCACAAAAGAGGGTAACATCGATGAGGGTAACATCGATGATCAGAATGGAGTCAATGAGATGTTTGATGGCTTCTTCAAAGGGAGGCTAGACCTTGGTGATCCTCCGAATCGGGAGGAAGACAGAGATTTTGGTATATTCACCATATTATGTTTATTTACCTTTTGAATTGTACTTCTTATTATTCAGAGTTTTAATTTTATGTTTTTTACTGCTACTAGGCAAAAATGTTGAGACCAGGACATTTCCTAACGTTCGTTTAGAAGTCCCTATGATGAAGGCTCCTACAAAAATGACCACTGAAGTTAACCCGTCTCCTATACATGAACCCTTTACTTGGATCAAAATTCCAAGTAAAATGGATTTTATAACTAGTGTCATTGATGAAGTGGTTGATCGTATCGAGAAAGCTCACCCTGGAATAGGTACATATATCTTAAGTGTTTCATATCCTTCAATTTTTTTTTTGCTACTGTCCAATGTCTAATGCATATTCTCCTCATATGAGCAGGGGCTAAACTAAAATGGGATTCATCTGAGGCCACTAGTATTGATAGTTTTCCTGCACTACCTCTAGAGATTAGGCAAGTGCCATGATAGATTTATGATGAAGTGGCAAAGTGCATGGTGCAAAATGCCAAGTCTATTTGGAACTATAGGCCCTTCATTGAGAGGCTATGGCGGCAGATTCAGGCGGGAGGAAAAGAGATTTCCAAGCTAGCGTAGCGTAAGGCACAAATAGATTTACTGAATCTCAAATGTTAGGATTGGAAGTCTTTCACTTCTAAGGTGCAGAAATGGGGTCAAGATGAAAATACCCATAAGTATCATTATAAAAAATCGTTAAAGGAGGTATCTATAGAGAAGTGTCAGCTAGAGATGTTTGTTGAGGGTCTAGGCTTGCATTCTTCATTTGATGCATTTTCTAAGCATACTATGGTGGAGACAGAATCGCCCAAGAGAGTAATCACCACAGCTTCTAGGGAGGTTTCTATGGGAGAGTTTCCTCTGAAATGTCCCACTTGGTCTACGGTGCACAAGGGGAAGGCTTTGGCCAATGTTGATCTGGGCCTTGATGGGATTGACTAGGCAAGCGTCTCTAAAGAAGAAATCCTTCGTCGGTTGGAATTCGGTCTAGGAGGATCTTCTTCAGTAAGTCATTTAGATTTGTGAATTTTGTTTATTAGATAACTTTTGGAAATTTTCTCTTTTCCTTTTGTGTTAATGTGTTAATTATTTTCTGTTGTGTTTTCGTAAGGTCATGGCGATAACAATGTTCAAGAAGGTGGCCCTAGTGGAGTGGGGACCCATGGTACCGGAGAGTCTGAAGGGGACACCCCTCCCAACCCTAATGTTTAGTTTTCATTTTGATATTATCATGGCTCATGATTTTACATGAGTCATAAACAAAAGGTTTTCCTTAGGATTATATATGAACTGATGGATGGAATCAGTTAACTGTTATAATTTTCCCTTTGTATATGAATATATATTTATTATTTTTTTTCGATTGAGTTTTCTGTTATTCATCTTTTTTATTTGAATTTTGAGTCTGTTCGAACACTAATAAGCGTGAATTTAATGTGACAACCTTTTGGGCTAGAATGTAAACACGATGCAGTAGTGTAAAATTTTTTTGTTCATTTTGTGTTTTAAGCGTAATGCACGAAGTAGGAACAGAAGAAATGCAAGAAAATGTACTAGTTTAGGGCCATTCCAGGCCCCATGTACTAGTTTAAGGCCGTTTTGGGCCATATGTAAACAAGATGAGTTTCGAGTGATATTGGTGGGTTCCTTTGTAAACCGGCCATGTCTGGGCATGGCTAGTTTTATGTCATTGTGGACATATGATAGTTTAAAGTCATTTTGGATGAAGAATGTGGTTTAACAGTTTAACAATTTTTTGATTTTTCTGAATTTAACGTTAGGAGTGATACTAATAGGTGTGATTCTATCCTCAACGTCCCCTTCGCTGACTATGTTGAATGGTAATTCAGCCCAAGGGACGTCTGATGGAATAGGCTCTATGTTGGTATCTTCTAGTGTTTCCGTATGTACAGAAGTTTCAATGTTTGTTTTAGTTTCCAAGTTAGACGGTGTACGTAAAGTTTCAAGTTTGCGACTTTCTACGTTGGGTAAAGTTTCATTTACGTTTAATGGATCATTGCTTACTGGTTGCATGCAACTTTGTTTTTCGTTTGTGTCATCCCATTTAGGCTCTTCAAACTTAACCTATGAGCCTTGGTCTGTATCTGTATGCAACGAAATGGTAGGTGCAGTAGCCTCCTCGAGTATAATGATTTCACCACCTTCATAAGGTAGGTGAATATCTTGGTGTATGGGGGAAGAGACTACTTTGAGTTGGGCTAGCCAGGGTCTTCCTAATATTAAATTGAACCCTGGCATTTTGTCAATGACAACAAAGTTAGCTAATGTGGGGAATCAATCCCCAGCTATAAAGTTCATAGTTATGGTGCCTTTTACTACTACACGTGATCCACTAAATGATTTTAAATATGTGGTGGAGGCTGGTCTGATTAGTTTCATAAGCCCTAATTGTTCAATGATGGGATAGGGTACTACATTTGTGGTAGCTCCATCATCTACGTGCACCCGATGTATTTTGAATTGATTTACTTGTATTGTTATGAACATAGGTGCAGTTGTCACTTCTCCTATTTTCTCATCAATTTTGATGTTGTCATTGTGAAAACGTAGTGATTTAGAAGTCAATCCTTGAGGCAAATACATTACCGCATGAATTGAAGGTTCATTTGGAGGTAAGTCTTCGCTTACTGGGATTGATGCAACATGTGTACTAGCGCTTCATCATGAGTTTGAGAAGTTAATAGTAGGTCATATAGGCTTAAAGAAGTGTTTTTCTGTTTAAGTGCCTATGTAACTTGTGTTAGGGCTGTTGCCAGATCTTTACTGTTAGGTGTATGCTTGTTAATGGTCACTTGGTCCATCAGGCCCAATAGTTTTATCTCATGTCTAGCTGGTTTGACGTTCTCTTTCATAACTATTGATTTGGATGCATCATTTATTCCCAATGATTCTCCCTTAGCATTTGGTTTATTAGGAGGTGATGCCATGGGTATTGCACTTAATGGGGTAGGCCTGGGGGGTCTCGAGGCAAGCTATTGATGTTCTTCCTCCAATTGTTCTCGTGTGAGCCTGTTTTCCAAGCATTCCCGCACGTGGTGTAGGGGAACATTTGGTTTATGAACATTCGGTCGCTTTGGAACCCATATGACGTATGGAGTAGGACAAGGTTGCGATTGGACAGTTGAAGGTGGTTGAATGTCAGGCTGCCTAGGCACCCTAAAAACATATGAGGTCAGTTTATTTTGTGTTTGGGGGGTGTAAGGTTGGTGGTTATTAGGATGTTTGGGTGTCCTAAAAATGAACAGAGTTGGTCTAGTTGCTGGTTGTTCCTTCGTAGTTGCGACCACAGGTGGTACTCGGACTACATAGGGAGTAGGCCGGGTAGGAGGTTGCATGTTTGCAGTAGTAGCGATGGGAGGTACATGCACCATGTATGATTTTGGGGGTATGGTAGAGGCTACCACTGCAGGAGGTATCCGGATGACATAGGGTCTTTGGGGGGTAGGCAGGCTACATGAAGAGTAGGATGATTGAGATGCGAATGTTTGTGGAGTAGGAGGAATATGAACTAAAAATGGTCTCTTAGGTATTTTTTGTTTATTATCTAAATAAATAATGTTAATCCTAGGCGCTTCTCGTTCGTTGTCTAAGTAGATAGTGTTAATTATGTATGGATCTTCCTTAGTATTTAGAGGATCCTTATATATGCCCATGGCCTGGTTTTGTGGTTTGACTGATTTAGCCTAATCAAAAGTGATCTGACCTCCATCGATCATCCATTGGATATCTTTTTTTAGGGTGAAACAATAGTCAGTGTCATGCCCATTGTGTTGATGATAATCACAAAAGCTATCTATTCTAAAGCCCCTTGGAACTGGGGGCTCATCTAGCATTGCCAATCTTGGGTTCTCTACCAATTGACAGAATCGATCCTATCTTTCGATTGTTGTAGGGGAAAATTGTTTATGTTTCATTAACCCATCCTTCAAGAGTTGGTCAAATAATTGTGAGGGTTTCATGGGCAATGGTGTGTATTGAGAGGGGTCCCTCCTCTCAAAGTTTCTTGCACGACCTAGCATAGGATTTTGTGATGTAAACGGTTCGGGTATAGTAGCGGGAGTGGGTCTAGCATAGTTAGTAGGGGTAGTAGGTGGTTTATCTTGTTGTCTTGTACTCTTTTGTTGTGTTTTCGATACTGTTGCTATAGTTGCCTTAGCCTTTTCTTTGTCTTTTTTATTACGTTGATTTTTAAATGCTGAATAGGTGGGGTCATGGCTAGTTTGGGCTGCCTCTTCTATGTTCTTTATTTATACAAATGCTTGGCTAAGAGTGCACATGTTAAGGTAGTATAATTTGGACTTCACAAAATTGTTAATGACCCATTTTAGAATAGTGAGGAGATAAGTCTTTGGAATTGGCTCATGGAGCTCATTGAAGGCAGCACTCCACCATTGAATAAATTTTTGAACAGGTTCAAGTGGTGCTTGCTTGACCTGTATGAGGCTGTCAAGTGTTGCTTTAGGCTTCAAGTTATACTTGAACCTGGTAACAAATTGGTGTAATAAATCTTCTAGAAAAGATATTGTTTTTTGGGGCAAAGCCTAATACCAGTCAAGTGCTCTCCCTGTGAGGGACAAAGGGAACACTTGCAAAATGGCGTGTGGCTACACCTGAAGTAACATGCATTCTAATCTAAACGTTATAAGGTGGGCATTGGGGTCTATCTCCCCATTGTATTTAGTTAACGTGGGTAAGGAAAGACCCATAGGTAACATCAGAGGTGGAACCAAAGAGCTGATAGGGTCATCTTGGTAGAAATACACTATCTTAAGCTCTTTTTCAGTAGCTTTTTTGAGGCGCTTGACCTCGTTAGTTATCTCTTGCATCAACGTTTTGGCATCAGCCTAGTCTTGGGCACTAGGTGAGATAGCAGATTGATGATGTTGTGTAGTATACAAATTAGATTGTTGTACGGTTGGCTGGAAGGAGGAGAGTTATGTGGTTGGAGGTTGTGTTTGTGGAATATTCATAGTGAGTGGTACTAAGGGAGGCACATTGTACGAAAAGGGTTGTTGTTGTTGTTGCTATTGTACTTGAGGGATGTTAGTAGGTGGAATTGTAGGAGGCGGTATGTTGTAGTGAGAGGGTTGATGCAGTTGGACGCCAGTCACAGCCCATTTCCCAGTCACGTTTTGTGTAGGAACACCCTGAATTTATTTAGTTGAAGTGGTGAAGGGTGCACCTTCGGTCTGGATTCGTGGTATGTAGTACGCGGATGTAGAAGCTGGTATCACATATGGCATCCTGATCACTCGGGGTTACTCCTACATTATTTTGAGAAGGCTGTTGTTGGGGTTGTATATGCAAGAGAGGGGGTAACATGGTGACTGGGGGAATAGTTGCAAGGGGTATATTGAGATGGGTATCGGTCACCGGGGGTGTGGGAATAAGCATGGATGGTTCTTCTTGGGGTACATGTGTTTGGGTAATTTTAAATGGATGGAGGGACGTAGTTTCCCTATGAATGGGTGAAATAATGGGTTCACATAAGTTTGTGGGTTGAGGGTATAGTATGAATCTTCATGTTCGGACTGAGCCACGAAGTCATCCTCCTCTTCCAATTTAGGATTCTCCACAAACTAGTCTAGAGACTGACTCCTTAATAGGAGGAGCTGTGAGATGAGCTCAGAGTAGTGCTCTGGAAGAGGGATGATGTCATATGGGGAGGGGATGAACTCATGTCCTCCCCTATGAAATAGTTCATCTTGTCTCTTAACCTCCATTTCAGTTTGATCAACTGCTAGGCTGGATTGGATTTTTACACATATAAAATTATATTGTTCTTGTGTTATAATGTTAAATGAGGGATTTCATTCTTGCAGTATAAGAGACCAGCAAGGTCCCGCCGTTGCTTTGCACTATAGGCAATGAAACACCACAAAACTCGTTAAGTGTTGTGCCCAGCGTGCATGCCCAGCGTGTACGCCCAGCATGTACGCCCAGCGTGCACGCCCAGCGTGTACGCCCAACGTTCACGCCCAGCGTGCATGCCCAGCTTGTATGCCCAGCATGCACGCCCAGCGTGTATGCCCAGCTTGTATGCCCAGCGTGCATGCCCAGCGTGTACGCCCAGCGTTCACGCCCGACAGGATTCCCAATGGCAACATCAAGATTACGCCGAAGAGGAAGGATTGAAGCAAGTGGACATCCTTCAGCGTGTACGCCCAGCGTGTATGTCTGGCGTTCACGCCCAGCGTATACGCCCCAGGGTATACGCTAGCCTGTTGTATAAGATGTACACTCAGCGTATATCATGTTTCTAAATTGTAACACCCGGTCTATACGCCACATGTCCCCCCCGTCCACTTTTCCCGGTAACCCTACCCCTATAAATAGCCCGTTTTTCCACATTTACCCCCCGGAGAAATTTACAAGAGAGCCGACCCATAGCAATTACGCTGCTGAAACCCTCACACACTTACGCTCATGCCGGAAGCTTCGCACGCTGAACACAGTTCACGCTTCCTCCCCCCGCGTCAGCCGACTGCATCCCTCCGTCCACCGGGGCTTTACGTCTGCCTTGTGCCCCTACACAACTGCGTTAGACCGGTGCACAACATTTAAACTCAATAATCTATTATTTATCCTTGTTGCAAGTTCTCTTTACAATTTTATGTTAATTTGGCCTACGTTTTGTTTACGCTTGTTTGCGTTTACGTTCCGCGCTTGGTTCGCGTCTAAAGACGACCGCTATCTACGCTTGTTTTGAGTTCCTTTTTAGTTTTACGTTAATTTGTCCCCCCCTTCGTTCACGCCCGCCTGCATTTTCGCTCCGTCTCTGTCAGTATACGCCCACTATTCACGCCGTTCGTCTGTTCGCGCCCCATCCATTCACGCTGTTTACACTGTCACGCCCGCATGCTCACACTGTGTTTATTTCTGTTCACGCTGTCCATGCCCCGTTCCCTTTACGCCCGACACGCTTACATTGTGCACACCCGTTTCATTGTTTACGCCCCGTTTGCGTATAACCCAGCGTATAACGCTTCGGCGGCGCTCGGGGAAGTCCTTGTTTGATCTGCGTGTGGACCATCCAAGGCACTCTGCCTTCGTCCATCCAGCTCGCCCTCAAGCGGAGGCAGGGTCAACTGTGCTTGTCCGCATCTCCGCCGGTGCTCGTTACATTCCAGCCCTGCACCGACGATTTCGGTCGGCACAGTTTTTGGCGTTTGAAGGAGGGCCCTTCGCTAAACAAATTCCCACGATCGGCGTTCACGCTGATTAGCGTCCTCACTGCCGTTTTAAAACCAGGCTCAGTGTTTACGCTGTCGTTCTGGTGTTCACGCTGCATAGACCCTAGCGCATACGCTACACGCTTACACCAGCGTTTACGCTGCAGACCCTAGCGTAATACGCTGCACGCTCATGCTGCACACTTACGCCAGCGTCTACGTCGGACACTTAGCCTGTAGACCCGTCTGCACTGTCACATACATTGTCATATCAATTTCACACACTCGATCGCTTATAATTATGAATCCTGTCAACATAACCACCGCTGCTACCCAGAACGTTGACATCTCGGATGCAACGACTGCCCAACAAACGGCCACACAACATATGGGAGGGCAATCCACAACGGGGCCCCGTCGATCGTTGAGGCTCTAAGGGAGAGACCCTGCCGCTAACATCATAAGCCAAGACGAGTACAATTTCATTTGCATCAAGATGCAAGCTGGTCTAGCAGTAGACCGTGCTGAGTTGGAAGTAAAAAGACAATTTGAGATCTTTTACCGAGGGGGGTACGAATTCATCCCTTCCCCGTATGACGTAATCCCCATTCCGGAGCAATTCTCGGAGCTCTTTACGCAACTCCTTATACACTGGAGCCAATCATTAGATCAAGTTACGGTAGAACCGCAACAGGATGAAGAAGACGAATTCGCCGCACAATCTGAGCATGAGGACTCTTACCATACTCTTAGTCCACATAACCAAGTGAACCCCGCATTTAATCCGGACACAAGGGAGACCATACCTCTCCAACCCATTACCTCTGGCCACACCCAAGCGCTATTACAAGAAATATCCGTGTCGGCTCAACTCCCTCCCTAGGGCCACCCTTTGCCTAACATCTTCCCTTTCACGCCAGCAGGTTCATCCTCGCAAGCACCACCCTCTCACACCAACATAGGGGTGACGTTTCAAGCCCAGTCCCAAGCGGTAAGAATGCCACACGTTATACCTGTGTCCACACCTGCTCACTACATCCCGCATATCCAAACGCACGCGTCCCCTTTCATCGCTATAACCCAACAAGGGGCCTCCTCATACAACACCGCCGGACAATGGCCGATGATGGGCACGACATCGCACCAGACTTCCCACCATTACATACCACCCCAGACGTTGCCTTCAACTCATGTGCCTCACGTACAACCACGACCACACCAGCAACAGCCGCCTCCTTATAATGTAATGCCCCTGATGCCATCTACCGTACACTACCCACAAACGCAACCCCCAACAACGCAACTTTCAACCTTCCAGCCTACCGTTCAACAATCTAACCCATACGGTGCGCCACAAGCCCAAACCACCTTGCTCCCAAATGCTCAGGATTGGGCGGATGCCAAAAAAATGATGCAGGAATTGACAGATGAGGTAAAGCACCTCAAAACCGGCAACGATGGGGAGATGAGAGTAATAGATTTCTACAATGACGACCCAATCAGCTCCTCTGTCCCACCCTTAACTTTTCCCAAAGGCATTCCCCTGCCCACACTAACCAAGTACAACGGGGAGACAGATCCTAACGCCCACCTCATAACCTTCCGGTTGGAATGTGCCCTGCTCTAGGCTTGGCCCCACGCTGTCCTCCGGGTGTTTCCCATGTCCCTTACAAGAAGGGCACTCGATTGGTACCGCGCCTTGCCCAGGAACTCCATCTGCGCGTTGGATGACCTTTTACGCCAGTTTGTGACCTGGTTCAAGTATAACTTGAAACCCGAGCCAACGCTGGATAGTCTCATGCAGATTAAGCAGGGGCCTATCGAACCCGTACAGAAGTTTATTCAAAGATGGAGTGCAGCCCTGAACGAGCTTCATGAACTGATCTCCCCATTCTACCTGCTTACAATTTTAAAAGGGGCCGTCAACGACTTCTTTAAATCTAAATTGTATTACCTCAATGCGCGCGATCTCAATCAGGCCTTTGAACAAATTAAGAACATTGAAGAAGTTGCCCAAAACAGTCATGACCCAGCCTACACAGCTTTTAAGAATCAACATGCCAAAAAAGACAAGGAAAAGGCTAAAACTACTATAGCGGCCATAGCAGGGACACAACAACAGAAGCCACCGGCACCACCCGCTAACTACTATCACACCCAACCCGCAGCCACCACATAAGAATCATCGTCGCAACAGAATCCGACGAACCATATGTGGAATTTTGAGAGGAAAGAGCCCTCTCAATACACCCCCTGCCAATGAAGCCTTCCCAACTCTTTGATCAACTCTTAAGGGCTGGGTTGATGAGCCACAAACAATTATCCCCTGCGGCCATACAAAGACATAACCGATTCTGTCAACTCGTACAGAATCCGAGCCTAGCAACGCCAGATGAGCCTCCCGTACCCAAAGGATTCCGAATGGATCGCTTTTGCGACTATCACCAAAGACCAGGTCATGGGACAGATTATTGTTTCACCTTGAAACAAGACATCCAGCGGATGATTGACGAGGGCAGCATCACGTTCGATGGGGCTAACCCCGTTCAACCGCAAAATCAGACCATGGGGGTGTACCAAGACCCCCTAAACACTAAGGAAGCTCCATACACAATTAGCACGATTTACTGTGACGATGATCCTGGCACGCCCCACATTAACACGATATACCCCGAGAATAAGAGAATGCCTAACAAGCCATTTGTAGTCCAAATCCCTCCTACTGAACCCGCGCTAACACCACAAACATCTCGCACCCCGCAGCGGCCGTACATAGTCCGAGTGCCCTCGATTACACCCGCCTCTAACATGATGACGCGCCCACAACCTTACGTAGTGCGCAACCCTCCTGTAAATCCCACCAATGCCACGCCTCACGCTCGGCCTACACCCTTTGTAGTCCAAGTACCACCTGCAGTTGCCATGACAGAAGTCTCATCTCCGTCAAGACCAACTCCATACGTCGTCCGGGTGCCCGCACAGGCTCCTGCCCAGTCATACCCACAACCCCGCCCTGCCCCATATGTCGTAAAGGTCCCTGGGCAAACTCAGGTTCCGAGGCCGAATCCACCCCCACGTAACATGCGAGAACGCCTGGCGGACAAGCTCACACGTGAGCGGGTAGAGAGAGAACGCCAACGGCTAGCCATGGGGCCACCTAAACCAACACCTCTTAGCTCCATGCCCATGGCACCATCCAATGATCTACCTGACGTGGATGGCAACGGCGAAACTTCTCGGACACACGAACAACATGAAACCACTAACATCCGCAAGAATGATAAACCACAAAAATGCGAGATAAAATTCTTGGGCCCCATGGACCCGGTCCTTCTCAATCAAAATTCTCCTGACAGCAGAGATTTCACAACGGCCTTAACACAGGTCACTCAAGCGCTAAAGCAAAAGAACACCTCTCTAAGCTTATACGATTTAGTGCTAACTTTCCAGACTCATCGCGAGGCCCTTGTGCGTATGTTAACATCTATCCAAGTGAGCGAGGACTTACCTCCAAGTGAACCGGCAATCCACGCCGTAATGTACCCTCCTCACGGGGTTAGGCCCCAACCCTTGAGCTTCCACAATCAGAGCGTCAAAATAGATAAAGTAACGGGTGAGGAAACGACAACCCCTATGTTTATAACTATACATATAAACCAGTTTAAGATACATAGGGTACATGTAGACGACGGGGCAGCCACCAACGTTGTCCCATATCCAATCATCGAACAACTGGGGCTTACAGATTCGATCAAACCCACCACAACCGTGTGCTTGAAATCCTTCAGCGGGTCGCGTGTGTTAGTGAAAGGCACGATAACCCTTGACTTTATAGCGGGAAACCAATTCCCTAGGTCCGCTGATTTTCTGGTTGTTGATGAGATGCCAGGGTTCAACCTCATCTTAGGAAGACCCTGGTTAGCCCAGTTAAGAGCCGTTTCATCCCCCATACACCAGGAAATTCATCCGCCCTACGAGGGCGGAGAAGTCATTATTCACGGGGAGGCAGTCGCTCCCATCATCTCATCAAGCTCAGACGTGGAGCAAGGGTCGGAAATATGGCTCGAACAGCCCACCCAAAACGACGAGAATCCTCAATCACCAACACATTCCGAGCCCCCTACCATAGATTGAAACTCCCCCAAAATGAAAGCGCCATCACCTGACACGCCGCACCTGGGGCCTTGTGAAGAAGACATCACGAAGACAACGACCGATAGCGGAAGTCTCGAAAATACAATCACCGAAAGCATTCTAAAAAACGGCTCATGGGCCGAATTACCATTTAACGTAATCAGCGAGGGAGATGCCGAGTATAAGATCATGCCTATCAGTGCACCCTCTAACGTAAAAATAAAGAATATCAGAAAACAGTTAAAATAGAGAACAGACCTATGGTCCGAAATGACGTTAAACTACAAGAAGTCCGAAATGACACTAAACTACGATAAAATAAAATAAAAACAAAAACAATTAAAAGCCACTCCCTGTCCGAAACGACACTAAACTATTGTGTCCGCAATGACATAAAACTAGCCACGATCAGCAATGATCGGTTACCCGAAAAAAAAAAAAGCAAAAAAAAAAAAAAACCTACCCACGTTTTCCAAAACGTTCCTTAGTTACATTTGGGGCCTGAAACGGCCATAAACTAGTATCATTGCCTCCATCTTACTTTTAATCGCTTCTTGTATCGTACTTAAAATAGAAAACAACCAAAACATTTTACATTTCCATGCCATGATAAACCCAAAATCAACAAAAATGTGTATATATATGTATATGCATGTTATTACATACAATCAATCTCTGTTCATTGCGCAACGTTAGTTACAATTTCAGTACAAGAAAATTTTAAAACACTAAGCGCCGGGGGCGGGAGGGTCACCCTCCTCGAGCCCACCAACATCAGGTTCCCCTACCCCACTGGGGCCAGCTTCTCCGGTCTCGTCCCCACCTTCATCCTGAAAGGATCAAAGAAGGGATAATCAACACACGACGACAAAAAGGATGATGAAATGACAACGAATATAAAACAAATGAACGATGAGTAAAACGTCAAAATTTCAAACATCAAAAAGAGACAAAGAGCTTACCATATGAGGTCCTCCCAAACCGAATTCGAGCCGCCGTAGGATCTCCTCTTCAGGAACGCTCGCCCAGTCAGTCCCATCTAGACCTAGGTCTACATCATCCAAAGCCTTGCCCTTTTCAACGGTTGTCCAGGTGGGGCGCTTCAAAGGGAATTCACGCACTGACACCTCCCCAGAAGCTGTTGTTATCCACCGTTTCGGAGACTCCATCTCCACGATCGTATTCTGGGCAAAGGTGTCGAAAGCGGAGCGTAGACCAAGCCCTTCCACAAACATCTCTAACTGTCGCTTCTCAATCGAAACTTCTTTTAGCGACTTTTTGTATTGGTGCTTGTGGTTCTTTTCGTCTTGTCCCCACTTGCGAACTTTGGAGGCGAAGGCCTTCCAATCTTGACACTTGCTGTTCAACAGGTCAATTTGGGCTCTCCGCTCTCCCAGCCTCCGTATCAGCCCTGCATGACGGTTGAGAAGGTCCCAATACCTTGTATAGGTGACCTCGAATGTCCGCCAAGAGCGATCATTGTTTAACTTAGCTGCTGCAAACTCGTAGCGGGCCTTCAAATCATCACATTCTATTGACAAGGTAGAGTTCTCCTTCTCTTTGTCCTGAATTTGAAGCCATAGTTGTTCGATAGAGCGCCTGCACCTCCACACTGCTTTAGCATTATGGACAAAACCCTCTGCCACCTCTTCATATACGGGTCGGGGTACTTGTTCAATTTCAGGGGAAAGGGCAGGCAAGCTCTCCATATGGACGGGCTCAGATGGGTCCCACCTCAGTTGGGCGCCTGTTAGTAAAGGGTAAGTGTTAAAACAAATGGGACTAAACATCTAACTCTAAAATAAAAACGTTAGATACTTCCGTACCGATTCTGGGGTCGATCCTCTCGATTCGTTCGACTACCTCTTCAGCCACCCCAACCACGAAATCCCTTTTACTTGGCATTTCCATCCAAGTAAAAGGACCATCGGTGCGCGAAGAGCTAGCCTTCGGGGGCACTTCGGGAGGGATTTCTTGTTCCTTCTCTGACACAGTTTCGTCCTCCTCTGAATCAACCGAAAACACATCATGATAGGGTAGTCCAAAAAAACATATTAAGGCCGCATAACTGGGCAATGGGGCATACCGTTCCTTCTGATCTCCTCTTGGGTTGGAGGGTCTCCGAGGTCAAGGTCCCCCGTAAGAAAGCTTTTGAGCATTTCTTCGGTTTCCGCTTGGTCGTCTAAAGGCTCAGTCCCTCCGGTTCCGCCAGTTCCTTCCCCCAGTAGTTCCGTTCCTCCTGTCAGGTCAGTCAGCTCCTCATCCTCCGGTATGGTCTCCAGATCGTGTCTTTTAACTGCTCAGCTCAAAACAAACGGGGTCAGACACATACAACCTATAACAATTAAAACTATGTACAAGGCAAATAAAATAAAAATAAGAGGCTTACCAGGAATCTTAAATCGAATTCGTTTAACTCTGGGCTGCTCAATTGCGCTGGTCCCCTCGGTTGTGCTATCCCGCTTCCCTAGCTTGGACTTGGCTTTGCCAATTATCTCTTTTACTACTCGCTCCGCCTTCCTCGAAGTTGGGGGCACTCCATCGGGTTTTGCCCCTAAGCTGTCACGTGTGTGGAGCGAGGGCCTAGACGATCAACCCGTCGTGATCGTGTGAGACTCATCAATCCCCTCGGGGGCGTCTTGGGACTTGGCCGTGTCAAATAGGTGGTTCAACCAGGGGCGAGATAGCTGATACCTATCGCGCAAGACAAATTTGCCTTCCCCACGGACCACCAAGAATTCGGCCAAGCGGCGGATATAACCAGCAAAGAAAGAAAATGTGAAGTGAGACTGCGCCTCTATATTGGAGCGCATTCGCTCTATATCTTTGGTCATCCCCGCTAACAAAAACTCAGCCCATTTATAGCGCACGCCGGCCTCTAGAATGGTGTGCATGACTCGAATAGCTTCTACACCGAAAGTCTTTACTTGCGATAAGGTCTTTGGATATAAACGCTCTCTAAACAGGGGATAGAGTTCGTTAACTTCCTCAACTTTTGTTTTCCCCTGCATAGGGAATCCCTTAGCACCCTTCTTGATCCCCATCCAGTCCTCCAAACCACGGATCATATCAATTTCTTTATGCATCCTGTCCATGACGACTTTCACGCCAATGGCAGGCACGTCAAATAGATCCGAGAGAAATTGGGGGGACAGCTCAAAGGTCACTCTCATGCCCCTAATACTGGTGCTATAGCGAGAGACAGATCGATCGAACAAATCTATAATCCCTATCATCTCCGCTATAGAAATATTTGGGCTAGGAGCGAGAAAGAGCGTTGTGAGGCCGGCGTGCTCCAGACAAGCAACAATAGACGGCGGAGCCTTCTTCCGCAACCACTTATGGGCAGCGTTGGTCTCACCGAATTTCAACGAAAGGGTAGCCTCTATCCTCCTAGTCACAATAGAATCCCCACCCGAGGTAGCGCCAGCTGCAAGAACGAATCCACGATCATCATATCAGATTGACACTTAGCAATGGACCGAATTAAAACGTGACACTTAGGAAACATGTCTACTCACTTTCAGTATCGGACCTTGGAGTCTCAGCCAAATCAGAATCGGGCGGGAAAATTGGTCCATTCGGAGCCCAGTTAGCATGTAGCCAACTACGTGGGGCACATTGCGCGAACGCCTTCGAAAACGTCATAGGAAAATGCCTCATGGCATCCCTTGTATGAGCCAAGACGGCCCCGCGCAAAGTCGGACCCACCATAAATGCTTCAACAACCGTGTGTGCCAACCCGATCCCATCATCGCCCACATAGGCTCCATCTGGCGTAATTTTTGGCCTGCAAGAGACGAACATGTGTCAAAACAAGAGCGAGTATTTGAATGAGAAAAACAAACGGGTAATCAAGGTTAAGACGAGATCACCTTTCAACCCTGTAAACTGTGCCGGGCGGATTCTGGAATAAGGTGTGCGCGCGGCCAGATAAGAATAGTGTGCTGTTAATGTAGTTGGGTCCTCGCGGCAGTCGGTCCCACACATGTAACAATCGACGCGCTGATCTCGGGCCACCAGGAGGAACACCTTCAGTGACGAGCGGCCCCTCATCAACGTCCTCCATGAACATCCTGACGCCTTCTGATGCGCCAGGTAACATGGCCTCGATGATGCTTCGAGCCGCGTCTTCGCCTAGATGAGACCAGATTACGACTTCGAAATGATCTAGCAGGAAGGCCAAGAATTCACAAGCCCCGTCCCGGAACCAAACCCCATTACGCTCAATGGTTAGATTCGGTGGCGGATCACTACTGTCTAGAGGACCGAACCATGTCAAGACCCCGACCAACTCGATCACGAGAAGGGGAGGTTCAACGTCCCTGCAAACAATTAAACACCACGAAAAGTCAATTAACGAAAATTATCATTAAAAATTTTCAGACATTTGCGAAAAAGTCACGCTGAGCATATACGCCCGACGTGCGAAAAATAGTCACGCTGAGCGTATACGCCCGGCGTGCGAAAAATAGTCACGCTGAGCGTATATGCCCAGCGTGCGAAAAACAAGTCACGCTGAGCGTATACGCCTGGCATGCGAAAAACAGTCACGCTGAGTGTATACGCTCGGCGTGCGAAAAATAATCACGCTGAGCGCATACGCCCGGCGTGCGAAAAACAGTCACGCTAAGCCGGCATGCGAAAAACAAGTCACGCTGAGCGTATACGCCCGGCGTGCGAAAAACAAGTCACGCTGAGCGCATACGCCCGGCGTGCGAAAAACAAGTCACGCTGAGCGTATACGCCCGACGTGCGAAAAACAGTCACGCTGAGCGTATACGCCCGGCGTGCGAAGAACAAGTCACGCTGAGCGTATACGCCCGACGTGCGAAAAACAAGTCACGCTGAGCGTATACGCCCGGCGTACGAAGAACAAGACACACTGAGCGTATACGCCCGGCGTGCAAAAAAGAAAAATAGTTGCTGAAAATCAATAAGAACAGGGTCAAGGGCCTACCTGCTAGAAGATCTAGGCCAGGCGGGGACGCTCGGGCGGGGTAGACCCTGCAGCATCGCTTGACTCTCCTCGGCGAACGTTAGCTCAGGTCCTTTCTGACCTCGGCCCTCCAGTTCTTTGCCTCGGCCCATCTCGGCGTGTATGCTATCCGAGGCGTGTACGCTGGGTTTTCTCGAGACGTGTACGTTGGGTTTTCTCGCGACGTGTACGCTGGAGTTTCTCGCGGCGTGTACGCTGGGGTTTCACTCAGTTCACGCTCACGCTCAGACAACAGAATGACAAAATGACGCCCCTGCCTCCCTTTTTATAGCGCGTTCACGCTGACGCTGACGCTAACGCTGACGCCACCGCCGCCGCCGCCGCTTTTCCATTTTTCTTGCTTTTTGCCTCATTTTTCATGCTTTTCGAATTCACTTTGAATTTTTTTTTTCGAGAAAGTTGTAAAATTTACACACAGAAGCGGCATATACAACGTTCATCGCCCGGTAAGGCGTTAAACTGCCGTTCGTCGCCCGGTAAGGCGTTAAACTGCCGTTCGTCGCCCGGTAAGGCGTTAAACTGCCGCTCGTCGCCCGGTAAGGCGTTAAACTGCCGTTCGTCGCCCGGTAAGGCGTTAAACTGCCGTTCGTCGCCCGGTAAGGCGTTAAACTGCAATTCGTCACCCGGTAAGGCGTTAAACTGCCGTACACTGTCATGTTGACTCACTTTCATGCATATACACTAAAAGAATGCCGAAAAGCGTAAAATGACCTCCGCTATCTTACCAAACTCTCCGCTTATTGACAGGAACTCCCCTAATGGATTGCAACTGCTTAACCAGTCCGTTGGTCATGGACGGACCATACGATCCAGTTGAAAGGAATGTCGACGCGAGTCTCGTTTATGCAAGCTCATCGGCAAGCGACATGATCATAGCCTCAACACAACAAACAGTTCAGGAATATGAGGGAATGACAAAGTCCCTCGACATTGAAGCCGAAAACATCACTGAGGATCCTCTAATTGAGACTCCCATAACTGTGCCCAACGGGGAGGTCAGAATCCTAAAGTTAAGTGCGTTACTAGAACCATGTCTAGCTAAAGATATAGAAAACATACTTAAAGATAATATAAAAGCATTCGCGTGGTCCTATGTAGACATGCCCGGATTAGACCCTCGTATCGTCTAGCACAACATAATCTTGGATCCAAAACTAAGGCCAATAAAACAGAAAGCACGAAAAGTCAAACCCGAAGTAGCATTAGCGGTTCGTAGTGAGATTACCAAGCTCTATCAAGCTGGTTTCATTAGGGCTGTTGACTATGCTGAATGGGTATCGAACATGGTTATAGTCCCAAAGAAGAACGGAAGTATTCATCTTTGCATTGACTTCCGGGACCTTAACGTAGCAACCATAAAGGATGACTTTCCCTTACATAGCATCGATCAACTAGTTGATTCAACTGCTGGGCATGCCCTGTTATCCTTTATGGATGGCTTCTCAGGATATAACCAGATACGCATCGATCCAGAACATCAGCTCCGAACTACTTTTATGACACCTTGGGGAACCTTTTGCTATACGATGATTCCTTTTGGTCTCAAGAATGCTGGGGCCACGTATCAACGAGCGATGACATATATTTTCAGTGATTATATCTTACACTCGCTCAATGATTACATAGACGACATAGTGGTCAAATCGAAGTCGCCAAAACAACACATGCAAGACCTTGACTTAGTATTAAAGCGTTGTTTAAAATACGAACTCAGGCTCAACCGGAAGAAATGCGTTTTCGGCGTAAAAACTGGCAAAATGCTCGGATTTGTAGCCTTAGAGGCAGGGATACGGGTAGACCCCGATAAGGTTAAGGCCATTATGAACTTAAAACCACCTAGCAATCTGACTGAACTCTGAGGGCTACAAGGGCGGTTGCAGTTCATTAGGAGGTTCATAGAAAATTTGACTGGAAAGCTTACACCTATGAACCACCTACTACGCAAAAATACCCGCTTTGAATGGACATCATAGTGCCAAGATGCATTTGACAATGTTAAAACAGCGCTCGCTCGGTTACCCACCGTATTCCTACCCAAAAATGATAGGCCGTTTTACATCTACTTGGCAACGTCAGAATCATCGATCGCATCCATGTTGTGCCAAAAACGAGATGACAGAATCGAGGTACCCGTATACTACCTGAGTCATGCAATGGTTGCCCACGAAAAGAGATACAACGATGTAGAGAAGTCATGCTTGGCTTTAGTTTTCTCTTTAAAAAAATGGCGACATTATCTATTTCAAAATCAAGTTAACATAATTTGTAAGGATAATGTGCTTAGGGCTATAATCGAAAACATTTATGAATCAAGCAGGATAGCTCGTTGGAAGGCAATCATAGCTGAGTTCGATTTACACTATGTGACACAATCATCAGTAAAGGGTCAAGCCATAGCGAATCAAATGATCACGTCACCAACATATGATCCCGGCACGATAGAACCCGAGTTCCCGGATGAAAATATAAACGCGATAGACACGGTGCCGAATGATTACGATGCAGTTCTAAATTTTGATGGAGCATCCACCTCCCGAGGGGGAAGTGCCGCCGCTGTAATAACATACCCCTCTGGAGAAATTAAACCTTTCGCCTACTGCTTCGATTTTCACTGTACTAACAACATAACAGAGTATGAAGGTCTTCTCAGAGGTCTTGCGGCCGCACTAGCCTTAGACATTACACGGCTTGTAGTTAGAGGAGACTCGCAGCTACTCATAAACCAAGTCACAAATGTCTATGCATGTAAAGCGCAACATTTACAACCATACTGTGATTTGGCTAAACACCTTCTTAAACGATTTGAAAATGTCGATGTCCAACATGTCTCTAGAAATGACAATACTATTGCAGACGCATTGGCGACCTTAGCACTAAACATTTCCCCTGACACGTTTCATGCATTGCCAAGCTCCATAACCAGTTGTGCTGAACCCATAACCAATACTCTCGACGCATTTCCAGTCGCATCTGTCAGCACAACCCACGCCAACGAGTGGTACGACGATGTGAAAGAATACCTCCTGCGTGGTGAAACACCTCAACACTTAACCAATGCGCAAAAGGATGCAGTGCGCAAGCGTTCTAAACAGTACACGTTAATAGGGGATACATTGTGTCGTCGATCCTACGAAGGCATATTGCTAACATGCGTCAATAGTACTGAAGCCCAAACAATAGTTGAGCAGGTGCATGATGGAATATGCGGAGGACACATTGCACC
>MNCI01024382.1:121426-136437 GCA_015680685.1 Gnetum montanum | reverse complement strand
GCATCATTGACCTGGACTCGGTGGAGGAGGAACGCGTGCGTACGCTCGATCAGATCGAATGGTATCAGAAACAACAACGGCAGCGACACCGACATGACATTCATAAACGCCCCATCAAAGAAGGAGATCTTGTGCTTAAAGCCACTCGTGAACATCCAGATAAATTCTCAGTCAACTGGGAAGGGCCTTACCTTGTTACCAAAGCATTCGACAATGGGGCATTCAAACTAGCTGACATGGATGGAAACGAGTTTGCGAATCCAACAAATCATTTGTTCCTCAAACCATTTTACACATAAGTATGAACCCAGGTGCGCCATAGTCTGCTATGACTATAAACTGGCACAGAACAGTCCGCCATGACTATAAACTGGCACAGAACAGTCCGCTATGACTATAAACTGGCACAGAAAAGTCCTCTATGACTATAAACTGGCACAGAAAAGTCCTCTATGACTATAAACTGGCACAGAACAGTCCACTATGACTATAAACTGGCACAGAACAGTCCGCTATGACTATAAAATGGCACAGAAAAGTCCTGGATTAGGACTTAAAACTGATAGCACAGAAAAGTCCTGGATCATGACTTAAAACTGATACCACAGAAAAGTCCTGGATTATGACTTAAAATTGATACCACAGAACAGTCCTGGATCATGACTTAAAACTGATACCACAGAACAGTACTGGATTATGACATAAAACTGATACCACCGAGTTCGCTAAGACTATAAACTAGCTCGCCTCTTCGGGGTCCGCTAAGACTTAAAACTGGCAACGCAACGTCCGCCACGACGTTAAACAGGCAATGTCCAACGGGTTATGACACAAAACTAACCCATGGTAGTCCGCTAAGACTATAAACTGGTGTGTTCATCTCAGGCTCTTCATTCCATAGCCACATTCATTCATCAGAATCATCGCATCCCTCTTCATCGACTCCAACATTTGAAACCCAGAATCGCCCGAATAATTTTGTCCACCTGCAACCGGTCAAATCTAAGCTCACTAATTCACTCATGGTTTGCTTGTCTCTTTGGAGTTGTGTTTGCAGGATGACGCCCGGAAGTTCTCGTACGAGGTAGCACTTCATCGTAAGTAGCAAGATAAGGCAAGGTCCATTTGTTCACTTGGCAAGGCTAGATCGAACCGTTAACCCGCACATTCCCATTTCCCCGAAAACCCACTTTCTATCTACCAAATCATGGCACGATGTGAAATGTCATAGCGGTCACAGCATACAGAACACAAAGTTCGTGCATGAGCACAAGAACAAAAAAAAAGAGAGAGAGAAAAAAAAACGTATTCATGTTAAACGCAATCAAGAGACGCCCTATCGCATGGCTTTGGCTCTTCGCTAACAGTTTCCCCGAAGAAGGGAGTTGTTCTTCCAAAGAATGCAAAACATCACCCCGTGGCTTTGGTCGTGACAACTGGTTCTCTTGGAAAATCACCAAGAGCGTTGTTCTGCCAAAGGACGCACATCACATGCCTGAGTTCCGAGTCTGCCGGAAGACGGCTATCGACAAGGACTGGCACACTGCACACCTGAGCATCTTACATTCCCAGCATGTTCCCCCTGGGCAACGACCGATCCCCACAATCCCTTTCCTCCTGCCAGTTTCCAATCTTTCCCTTTCAATCCCGTTTACCACTAAATATGGTACGATGAGGTCTGGCCAAGTGGTAAGGGACAAGGCTTTTATCGAGTTGCTTGCGGTGTTTTGTGCTTCTTTGTCGATGCTTCTCGAGTCGATTCCTCCAAGCGTCAACAAAGAGGGGCCAATGAAACACCACAAAACTCATTAAGTGTTGTGCCCAGCGTGCATGCCCAGCGTGTACGCCCAGCGTGTACGCCCAGCGTTCACGCCCAGCTTGTACGCCCAGCGTGTATGCCCAGCGTGCATGCCTAGCGTGCATGCCCAGCATGTACACCCAGCGTTCACGCCTGACAGGATTCCTAATGGCAACATCAAGATTACGCCGAAGAGCAAGGATTGAAGCAAGTGGACATCCTTTAGCGTGTACGCCGAGCGTGTATGTCTGGCGTTCACGCCCAGCGTGCACGCCCAGCGTGTACGCCCGACGTGCATGTCTAGCGTATACACTGGCCTGTTGTATAAGATGTACGCCCGGCGTATATCATGTTTCTAAATTGTAACGCCCGGTCTATACGCCACGTGTCCCCCCCGTCCGCTTTTCCCGGTAACCCTACCCCTATAAATAGCCTGTTTTTCCACATTTACCCCCCCCGGAGAAATTTACAAGAGAGCTGACCCAGACCAATTACGCTGCTGAAACCCTCACACGCTTACGCTCATGCCGGAAGCTTCGCACGCTAAACACAGTTCACGCTTCCTCCCCCCGCGTCAACCGGCTGCATCCCTCCGTCCATCGGGGCTTTACGTCCGCCTTGTGCCCCTACACAACTGCGTTAGACCGGTGCACAACATTTAAACTCAATAATCTATTGTTTATCCTTGTTGCAAGTTCTCTTTATAGTTTTATGTTAATTTGGCCTACGTTTTGTTTACGCTTGTTTGCGTTTACGTTCCGCGCTTGGTTCGCATCTAAAGACGACCGCTATCTACGCTTGTTTTGAGTTCCTTTTTAGTTTTACGTTAATTTGTGCCACCCTTCGTTCACGCCCGCCTGCATTTTCGCTCTGTCTCCGTCCGTATACACCCACTATTCACGCCGTCCATCTGTTCGCACCCCATCCATTCACACTGTTTACGCTGTCATGCCCGCACGCTCACGCTGTGTTTATTTCAGTTCACACTGTCCACGCCCCGTTCCCTTTACGCCCGACACGCTTACGCTGTGCACACCCGTTTCATTGTTTACGCCCCGTTTGCATATAACCCAGCGTATAACGCTTCGGCGGCGCTCGGGGAAGTCCTTGTTTGATTTGCGTGCGGACCATCCAAGGCACTCTGCCTTCGTCCATCCAGCTCGCCCTGAAGCGGAGGCAGGGTCAACTGTGCTTGTCTGCATCTCTGCCGGTGCTAGTTACATTCCAGCCCTACACCGACGATTTCGGTCGGCACAGGCAGTGGGACGGTCATGGGGCCAACAGTATCTGTAATGGGCTTGGTTGAAATGTTAGTATTGGTAGTATTCATGGTGAAAAGGTCATAAATGTAACACAGTGGAAAGGACACAGTGTTAGGACGTACAAGTGAGGATTTGGCCAAGTATGAAATGGGTGTGCTTATAAGCATATACCCAAGTTGGCAGCGTGCGGCCTGTTTCTACGGCATGTGGACTGGGCCCCATCGTACAGGCTTTAGCAAACAGCGTATAGAGACTAGTCACAGAGTGTAAACTGAGGTTACAGCGTGCAGGTTGCAATAGTCAACATACGAATAGAGTGATAAGTGTGTAGGCACTAGGCAGCATGTAGACAAGGTCTACAACACATGGGTTGACTGTAGACAGGGTCTACAGCGTGCAAAAACTATGGTAGTGTGTAGATAGGGTCTACAGTGTGCAAAAACTGTGGCAGCGTGTAGATAGGGTCTATAGCATGCAAAAACTGTGGCAGTGTGTAGACAGGGTCTACAGCGTATAGGGAAGTTGTGGCAGCATGTAGACACTGAGATTACTGCAGAACAAGTTGCAAATTTAGAGAGGTGAAATCTAATTTAATGTTGATGCAATGTAAATTTGAGAAAACCATGTGGTAGATCAGAAACATAGGGGACATGTGTATGAGATCAGGGTAGATTTAAATAGTTTTTCCTTCTAGCGCCATTTACTATACTGTCTAAAATTGTGAGTGCACGGCTGGAATGAAATGAACACCGAGAGATCCATAGACAAACACAGACGATCCTACCTTCGCTTGAGGGTGAGCTAGAATTAACATAGGTAGAGTACCTTGGGTTGTCCGCACGCGGATCAGACAAGGATTTCCCTAACATATACTAATGCACAATGCATTGGGTTATGTGAAAATAGTGTAATAAATGCAAACAAGGACGTAAAGCGTGTAGGGATGTAAATGAGAGATAGACAAAAATGAATGAAATCTGTAACAAATATTAGCAAAAAATGTCACAATATTATTGCATGATGAAAATTACAATGCACTGATCTAAACACAGTTGTGGATCTAACACAAGGCAAACGAAGAGCCCCAGTGGACGCGGAGGGATGGTGGTATGCTAGTCTTGGCTACAGGCACAACATCAAGGCTATATGCTTAGCGTGCAGGGTTGAAGTCCAACGTGCAGGATTGGTGTGCATATTTTCTAAGTGTTCTTAGGCTTTTGTTTCCAATTTTTCTCAAAAATTGCCAACCCCGATCTAGTGAGAAATTTGGATTTTTATGAGGTTTTTGGGTGTTGGATTCAGATCCGAAAAGGTATAAGTGGCTATGGGTGAGAGAATTTTGGGTCGGATGACAAGTGGATGCATGGTTCGGGTGCAAATAATATTACAACAATGTAGTGTGCTACATGCCAATGTGTGCTGCTACACACCAGCATGTTCACACTAGGCATGTGAACTCAGCGTACAGACTTGAAAAAAAGAATTCATTTTTACAAACTACTGTTACAATAGGAAATATCTAATTTGGCCCTTGGGTTTGAACTCGGATGTTATGAGAATGCTACCTGTGGATGCTCAACTTAATTGGACTTCATTTGACATGGTTCTGAAAAATTTTCACTAATATATGTTGTGCTGCGCATTGGATGGAGCATGCCAGACATACATGCTAGGCGTACACGTTGGGCTTCCACGTGGGGCGTACACGCTAAGCATACACGCTGGGCATGTAGGATGTACACGCTCAATGTTTGAACCCCAAAGTGCATGATTTTAAGGTCAAAACCCAATATTCTTGAGCCCATGATGACACCTAACAATTGCCCTATCTCTAAGAGTTGATGCCTTGGGAAAATATTTCTCTGGAGAACTTGTTTTGGGTAGTCTTTGAACTCACATGCTGGGCATGTAGGATGCATGCCTACTAGAAACCAAGTATTTCGGGCTCAAAACTTTGGTAGGGTTCGATGCCAGATGTTGCCATAGTCTGCTGTGGGTCCCGGGGAATCATTTCTTACTCAGTTCCACTCCATTTGAAGCTATCTGTGAGGTTCTCAAGCTTTATTCATGCTGGGGAGCATCATGACCTAGCTTGATGCTTGTCAGAGAAGTACTAAGCTTAGAATTTTGTGGTGTTTCAAATGGGATCTAGCATTAACATTAGAATGTAGCCTGATGATGTCTCCACGGAGCCCTAACACAAGGAACTGCACCTAATTGTACCTCATACCCATCTCCAAGATTGAGCACATAACACGTGTAGACAGAACCCCAATTATTCTTGCCTAAGAAAGGGACTTCGGGAATGCTCATGCTCTAAAGGGCAGAGACAAAAAATTTAGCTTCATTAAGTGAGTATCAGCTTGCATAGCAAAACCCTTAGGACCCCATGGTACACCTAGCCAGTCTTCAAGTTCCTTGATCACACAGCCTTCTCTAGTTGTCCTATTCATCGCCACTTTAGCACCATCCACTGGTACACTAAAAATATCAGAAAAGAATTCAGCGATTAGGTGGAAAGATACCTTAACTCCCTGAACTCGTGTAGTAAAATAAGAGACATCATCATTAAAAGAGTCAATGATGGAAACCATTTTAGTCATGAGAATGTTAGGAGTCAAGGCACTAAATAGATCCATCAAGCCCGCATTAGTAAGGTGGTTGATGATTTTTTTAGGTGTCTTCTTGTGCAGCCACCATTGTAACTCCTCTGTCTCTTCAAACATCATAGAGAGGGTGGCCTCAGTGTGCCCAGATAGGATGGTAACCTCGTTAAGGGAAATGACCGCTATAGAAAAGACAAAGAAGACATTGAGTAAAAAGTTAAGAGTATGATAAGAAATGATGTAACAAAATTAAAACCAAGCCTACAACACAATCATTACCATTAGCAAATGGAGTAGGTACATTTGGTGCAGGATTAATCGTTTGAGGAAAAATAGGCCCATTAAGAGACCAATCCTCAAGAAGCTAGCCACAAACTTTACAATGTTCAAAAGCCCTAGGGAATTACCTAGGATAATTGATAATAGCACCCTTGGTTTGATCTAGAACCATAGCACGAAGAGTGGGGCCCATCATGAATGCCTCTAAGGTCGTGCATGCTAAAGCAAGCCCACTATCATCCTCATGCAATCCATGCTCATCAACACGAGGCTTGAGAATGAAAATCATTCATACGTAAGCAATGATATAACGTTAACAAAACCAAAATTAAGATGAGTATAAAATATCATACCTTTATACTCTCTAAACTGTTCCAAGTGGATTTTAGAATAAGGTATGCACACGGAAAGCTAGAAAGAGAGTACTACTACTATTGTAATGGCTACAAGATGGTAATCTCCACACATAGGTAAGAGTATGTGTGGACCTAGGACCTTCAGTAACACCTCCCTCAACTATATATAGTCCCTCATTTATGTCAACAACAAAGGCTAACATGCCTCTTATTGAGCCGGGCAACATAGTCTCAACAATATCACAAGTCAGCTGCTCACTCAAATGAGACTATATGATGATGCTGAAATTTTAAAAAATAAATGATAGAAATGCACCAACATTTGGAAAAAACCATATTACATGTGGCCCAATCCGCATCTCATAACTAGGCATTTTTGATCCCAAAAGGCCACACCAAGATAGCACACCCACAAGTTCAACCACTAGGAGAAAATGCTTAAGTGCCCTTCATAGTGCTAGAACCTGAGGTAAGTGAATAGAAATATATAAAACATATAAATTAAAAATATAATAAAATAAGGAAAATAAATAAACCTAAGTAGATAATATTCAACACACATAAGGTCACCTCATGAGACAAGGACATCAATGTTTATTTGATGTATTTAAGGCTCCCTCGGGTACATCTAAAAACAAATTTCATTTCATGATAAACCAACAAACAAGTGCAAATGCAAAACATGTACATTCACTATCTAGCCCAAGAAAATAAAAAAAAAAGGTACAAATAACCAACAACACCAAGAAAATAATTTACTCATGCGCCAGTTCCAGGGAATTCATGTTGTAGTGCACGTTGTAGTAAAAGTGATAGGGGAATTCATTCACGATGCAGCTCATGCTGCAACCCATAAACACGGATCATGCTACAACTCATGTAGTGGTAAAACTCACACTACAGAATTAGGTAATGCTAGAGAATACCTCACACCACCCATACTACAAAAATCATAATTTTCCCTGGGGCGCTCATGCCCACACTACGAAAATCAGGTCTTCTCTGGGCACTCATGCCCAGGAAAAAATCAGCAAAAATTAGTCTTCTCTAGGCACTCATGCCTAGGAAAAAATCAACAAAAATCAGTCTTCTCTGAGCACTCATGCCCTACCTCTCCTAGATACCAACATTCATACTACATCTTGCACATGCCCTCATCACTCATGCGCTCACTACTCATGTTGGCCATGCCCTGGTTAGTCATGCCAATGAATAAATCACAACAAAAACAAGAAATTTGGTAGGTTTTGGTGTGCCCTGGGTCACTATGGCACACATGCGTCCCTACAATTTAACTCACGCCACACCTATGTCCCTGCAATTCATACCACATCCACATCCCTACAACTCATGGAAGGGCCCAAAGAAAAAAAATAATTCCAAAAAAATGGCAAGCCCCAAAACCATGTAATGCCCTAGATATCCCCAATTTATGACAAAACTTGAAGACATAATGTGAAAAAAATCAAGCTAGGATATCCAACACCAAAATCAAATCATTCTCACTCCAAAATCTTATCAAAATAGTGGTCCTAATAGCTTACGTAGTTGCTCATGCTGCGTTAGAAAAGAGTGGAAGAAAACATACCTACGTAGAGTCTTGGCCCATGAAGAAATCCTGGGTTGAGGAAGGTGTTCGAGTAGTTCTTCACTCTCCCCCATGAATGGAAAGCTTTCCTGCTTCTTCCCTTTTCTACGTTCTTTCCCTCCCTTGCTCTTCATCCTTCTTATGCTGCCCTAAATTCCTATTGCTCACACTACACACCCTTCCCTATAACTCACGTTTCGGTATGCACCTAGTTACTCACACTCAGATGCTAACTCATGCTCCACACTCTTCAATCCCCTTTCACCTCGGTTCAACTTATTCCATGTGGCTGCATTGTGTTTTTTCTCATTGGATTTTTTATATTATTATAATTATTATTATTTCCTACATTGTCTTCATTTTCATGCTTTCAAGATAGTTTGTTTTGTTCATTTTTATGAATGCCATATGGCCCGGTATGGCCTAAAACTACCATAGGGCCCGATAAGGCCTAAAACTGCCATTTGGCTCGATAAGGCCTAAAACTGCCACACGTCCATGTATGACGTTAAACTACTCTTATATGCCATAGTTTCATCAAGACATAAATTAATTACACAAAGCTAGTTTATATAGCAACTCCCCTATCAGACAATCTCACTCACGGTGCTCCTGGATTAAATTGGCAGGAACAAGCATATGGACAACCAGAACCTCTTTTCAACGTTGTCTATCAATGGATCTCACAGGGCCATAAAACAAATAACTAATCTAGAATCCTTAGATTTAGACTCATCTACTTATGCTAATTCATGGCATCCACTCAAGAAACATCAAACTACCCCAATGGTATGACTAAAACTTTGGACTTAGAAGCCAACAACATCATTGAAGATCCCCTCATTGAAGTCCCCATCATTATGTCTAGTGGTGAAGTTAAAATATTAAAATTGAGTACTCTAATAAATTGACAACTTGCCAATGACATTACACAAGTGCTGAAGAACAACATCAAAACATTCACTTGGTCATATACCAATATGCCAAGACTGGACCCTCGAATCATCCAGCATAACATCATCCTCATTGAAAAAATTAGACCAGTAAAGAAAAAATCATGTAAGGTTAAGCCTAAGGTGGCATTGGTAGTTCGTAACAAAATCACGAAGCTCTACCAAGCCAGTTTCATCTGATCTATTGACTATGTCGATTTGGTATCCAACATTGTTGTAGTCCCCAAGAAAAATGGCAGCATTCACATATGAATTAACTTTCGTGACCTTAACATAGCAACTATAAAGGATTACTTCTCACTACCCAATATCGATCAGCTTGTTGACTCAGCTGTTGGGCATGCATTGTTATCCTTTATGGATGGATTCTCAGGATACAACCAAATTAGGATCAACCTAGAACACCAACTCAAGACAACCTTCATGACACCTTGGGGAACATTCTGTTATACAATGATGTCATTCAGTCTCAAAAATGCAGGTGCTACATATCAATGAGCAATGACATATATATTTAGCAATTATATACTTGATTTGCTCAATGATTATGTAGACGACATCGCAATCAAGTCAAAAATAACTGAGCGACACGCAAAGGACCTACCCTTGATACTCAAAAGTTGTCTCAAATATGACCTTAGACTTAACCTAAAGAAATGCATCTTTGGAGTTAAAATGGGAAAAATTCTTGGCTTCATAGTCTTTGAAATAGGGATATAAGTAGACCTCGATAAGGTTAAAGCAATAACTAGCATGCAATCACCTAAGAACCTTAACGAACTACATGGCCTACAAGGTAGACTACAATTCATTAGATGTTTTATTACAAAATTGACGGACAAGTTGAAACCCATGCAGCATTTACTGCAAAACAATGTCCATTTTCAATTGACTCAATAGTGCTAATAAGCCTTTGAGAACATAAAAATGGAGTTGGCTCAACTACCGATAGTTCATCCCCCGAAAAGCAATAAAACTTTTTACATCTATTTCATGACATACTATTTATTTATTGCATCTATGTTGTGTCAAAAACAAGAAGATGGAATCGAGATCCCTGCTTACTATTTAATCCACTCCATAGTTGCCTATGAAAAATGATACAACAATGTGGAAAGTTCATGTTTTTCCATTGTCTTTTCCTTAAAAAAGTGATGACATTACCTCTTCTGCAATCAAGTCAATATCATTTGCAAAGACAATGTGCTTCAAGCTCTTACCAATAACATCTATGAGTCAAGTAGGATAGCTAGATGGAAGGTGATGATTGTAGAGTTTGACTTGCTCTATGTTGCTCAATCCTCCACTAAGGGTTAAGTGATAGCCGATTAGTTGACTACATTTCTGACACAAGATCAAGTGACAATCTACCCCGAATTCCCTGATGAGAACATTAACAGAATAGACACAGTGCCCGATAACTATGATGCAATCTTGTACTTCGATGGAGCATCCACCTCCTAAGGAGGAAATGCTGAAGCTATCATAACGTATCCATCTAGAGAAATTCATCCCTTTTTCTATCGACTAAACTTCCCTTGTACCAACAATGTGGCAGAGTATGAAGGTCTTCTTAGAGGTCTTATAGCAGCACTAACTTCGGGAATCACACATCTTGTAGTTTGAGGAGACTCATAGTTAGTAATCAATCAAGTCATAGAGGTCTACGCATGCAAAGCTTCTCACTTACAATAATACTATGACCTAACCAAACACTTGCTAAAATAATTGATCAACGTAGATGCACAACATATTCCTAGGAATGAAAATACCATCATTGATGCACTTTCTACACTAGCCTTGAACATGATGCCTGAGATGTTCCATGCATTCCCTAGTTTTATAACAAATTGCACCAAAACTATAATCGACGTTCTTGATGAAATACCCATAGCATCCATTAGTACTACACAAGCAATAGAATGGTGTAATGACATAAAAGAGTATCTTCTACGAGGCCAACTATCACAACATTTGACGAGTGCTCAAAAAGACGTAGTGCAAAAATGCTCTCAGAAATATGCATTAATAGTGGATACCTTATGTCGTAGATCCTATGAAGGCATCCTATTAGTATGCGTTAGTAGCATCGATGTCCAAATGATTGTGGAATAGGTTCACAAAGGACTTTGTGGAGGTCATATACCACCCAAAGCAATGGCAATAAAAATTGGATGTTTGGTCTATTACTGGCCACACATGGAGCATGATTGCTTCTCCAAGGTTAGGAAATGTAACATTTTCCAAAGGCATGGTAACCTAATACACATACCACCTAATGAGTTTCATACTACAAAAATCACATGGCCATTCCAAAAATGGGAATTAGACATCATTGGGCCGATAATACCACCATCTTCAGTAGGACATAGCTTCATCATCACCACAATCGAATATTTTACAAAATGGGTAGAAGTTATTTCCCCTTAGCAAAACCTCATCTAAACATGTTTGCAATTTCATATTAGAAAACATCGTGACCCTCTTTGGTATCACGATGACCATAGTTACCAATAATGGATGACAGTTTAGCAGTGCAGATACTAAAAGCTTATATGAAAGCCTAAGTGTTAAACACTCATTCTCATCACCATACTACCCACAAAGTAATGGTCAAGCGAAGTCTATGAATAAAATGATCATCATGGTGCTCAAAAAGATATTGAATCAGATCAAGAGACGGTGTCATGAGAAACTAATCTATGCACTATGGGCATACCAAAAAACTCATTGAACATCCACATGTTAGAACAAAAAGTTGCACATTATTGATCTTAACTTGGTGGAAGAAGAAAGGGCACAAGTGCTTGATGAAATCGAATGGTACCAAAAACTACAACAACGATGTCATCAACACCATCCACATAAGTGGTCGATAAAGGAAGATGACCTAGTTCTCAAGGAAATCCATGAACACTCAGAAAAATTCTCAGCTAACTAGGAAAGGTATTACTTAGTCATCAAAGCCTATGATTGTTGGCACATTTCCAGCCACTACATGGAGCAGAAGTTTCAGTCTACTTAAAATGAATAAAAATAAAATAGTTGTAAAAATTCGGATGAGTTTACGGTGATGAAACATATATTTTATTTTAAACCTTACATTAGGTAAAGAATGTAATAGTTTAGCATATTACATTCTACCAAACTCAGACTAGTTCAGTAGCGGTGGTGGACACAAGATATACCTGGCCTGGCCATACAAATATATCGATGATAAACATTATTCTAGAATGATGTCGGTCCTACTTTCACAGATCTGCATTAAATCCAATGAATAGAGAAAATAGATTCTGTGGTAAGATGAAATAGTATAGTATACTACACTAAATATTTTCAGGGATAGGGGTACATCATGTGCTCTCAAACATAAAAAAAAAGCGGTATCAACACAATAACAAAAAAAGTGATGCTTTCCGCTAAATTTTGCCAAGAAAACGCCAGAAATAACTTCATATTCCTCTTTGGAATTTTATCAAATACTTGCTGCGCAGGTTTTCTTTTTCTGTTTCCACAGTGAGCCTAATTTCTTGGCCAGAGGCTACAGTAAAATGAATGAAATAGGGCTAAAACAAAGGTGGTTACCATGCCTACACCTATGCCTGCGATTCTGGACGGTTATCAGCAAAAATGAAAAAAAAAAATACAAATGCGCCGAACTTGAACGCTGCCTACGTACTGGAGCAGGACATCTTCGTCGAGGGTTTACAGTTCCAAGCCATTTCACTGCCGATATGGGTGAAATAGTAACTACTTCCGAGCTGTGCATAGAAGTGGTTCCAGCTGCCATCAATTTTGTGGGAGTTCAGTGGACAATGCACAACCATGGCGGATGTGGAAGATGTGGAGATGGTGGTAGCAGAATAGCAGCAGGGCTTCAGCGACGTCAGCAATGAACCAACAATCGTGTATTAATTGGGAAAGAAGACCTAGGGTGAATCCAAGGAAGAGCAGTGGCTACAAAATAGTGGACAAAGAAAGTTCATTAGAATGGAGTGCAAGCTGCAGGAATAGGTTGTGTATAGGAGAAGCAATTGAGCAACTCGATTATCGGCATTGGAAAATTATTTACTTTTGAAACGTATATTTTCCATCCCTTAAAATTAGTTTTATAACCGATTATATTCCATGTAAAAATGAATGATTACGTTTCTAAAGCCTCAACTTAACAAGATAAACATTGGATATAAATGCTAGATACCTACCTCTAAATTGAAGTGTTATTCAAAGACAAAATTCTTAGGATATTTAGCTAATATCATATATGAAGTAAACACTTGTCAGTTGCATATTTTTATATATGATGGTCATAACTATCCAAAATTGTTGTAACTTACCTAACTTGTTGAGCAAGTAACCTCCTAATTGGTTGGCCAAGTTACTTGGAGAAAAGTTAGGTAAGATATTTTTGAAGATGTAACTTACCTAACTACCTTTGAAACCTATAAAAGGGCTAAAGGGGGGAGAGGAGAAGACATTGAACATCATCACATTGAACATCTTCACATTGGAGTCTCATATCATCACTTGATATCATCATCACTTCTCACATCACATTTGGAAGATTTGTAAAGAAGATTGATTGTAATATGGCTTGCTAGAGTAAAGATTTCAGCCTCTTTGTCATGGTCCTGTGAGTTATGCATTTCATTTTTTGTTTTTTGTTTTTAAATAATTTAGCTAGTGGTTTAGATAGTATCATCCTTGGCAAGTAATTTTTGGATTTTTAGATTGCTATTACTGTTCTTGTTGCCCGATAGAAATTTCTATTAAAATTTTGTCATAGAAGTGCTTGTGTTTAAAGTCCTTAAGAGTATTTTAGTAGTAAATTTTGTTATTTTGCAACGTGTGGGAACTGCTATTGGAATTGTTGTAAGAGAGCCTCTATTTGTAGTCACGCCGTTGAACAATTCAATAGTCAAGAGGGTTCAGAAAATCTTTGGTATTTTGATGGGCCTAGAATAGCTTCTTTTTTATCTTTAAAGTGAATTCTCATGGTTTTTCAATCAGAAATTGTCAAGTCTTTTAAAGGTTCTATTTAAATCCAATCGTTGACATCTATTATCTACCCAAAATAGAGTCTCGTACATGGTAGTTTACATAGCTATTTTTGGCAGCATAGTAGGATTGTCTTGAAGATATTGCTTGTTTGAGCCTTGGAAGTTTGAACAATTCGTAGATATTGAATTTGGGATAGCTTTATTGCGAAGTTTTTACTCGTGTCATTTTACCTTGTTTAAATATTTGAGGTCTACACAAATATGCTTTCGTTTCTTTTCTACTTATTTCCATTGAATCTTGCTCTATTTCTAGTTTTCTTGTGGAACTATCTCTTTCTCTGGGGAAAATTAGGAGTAGATTGCAGAGTTGTGCTCAAATGTTTTTGCAAAATTTTATTTGTTAAAAGTAGGTATTATAATGACTGTGTAGACTAGGCAGTTGAAAAAAATAGGAAATTTTCAATAACTCACAGTACTTGGCAAAGTTGGCTAATCTCTTTAAAGTAAGTCATTTGTAGTTTACACACAACTCAATCGTTACATTTCTCACAACCACATGCCGCAACTGCACACACACATACTCAGATTAACTACTATGTTTATTTGGAGTTATTTGGGCCTTGGTGTTGCCAGAGACCAGCAGGCACCTAAATCCTATTCAAGGACACTCGTTGGCGGTCGCGTCCCAAATGGTCACCAACAGTTCTTTTGGTGCTAGATGGAGGGCTGAAAATTAAGCCTCCAGGTTCATAAGCCTTATACTTTTAGTACATCAACAATTCTTTGTTACTATAAAGGCTTAAGAAATTAGATACTATTTTCAGTTCATGACCAAGAAATTTCATAGTTTGGAAAGTTTCAAAGTTTCAAAGGATATTCTAGATTCTAAGGTTGATTCTTCATCAGAAGAAGAACAAAAGAAAGTTTCTGAATTGGGAACAAGTAGTGGAGTGAAAACTAGAAGATAAAGAAGATCACCCATTATCTCTAGTTTTTTAATTTTTATGAAAATATCTAGAAAGTGTAAGAGTTCAATTACCCAAAGGAATAGGATGGCAAATCCTTGGCAAGGAGTTACACCATTAGGATTTCAAAATTACAATGATATTCCTAAGGTAGTTTACAAATATTTGCCTGAGCCTTTCATTCCTGGAAAAGCTTATTTAGCT
>MNCI01024382.1:5931-112789 GCA_015680685.1 Gnetum montanum | reverse complement strand
TATTTGGAGATATCTAGGCCTTGGTGTTGCTAGAGACCATCAGGCATCTAAATCCTATTCGAGGACACTCGTTGGTGGTCGCGTCCCAAATGGTCGCCAACAATGATAATGGGGCATTTAAACTCACTGACATGGACGAAAATGAGTCTGCCAATCCTACAAATCACGTGTACTTGAAACTATTCTACGTCTTATAAGCTCAAGGTACATATCGGTCCTGGCATCATGACCTAAACCTGATACCATGTATTGGTTCTGGCATCACAACCTAAAATTGGTACCACGTATCGATCCTGGCATCACGACCTAAAACTAATACCACAGAATGGTCCTGGCAACATGACCTAAAACTGATAGCATAGAATGGTCCTGGTATTACAACCTATAAATTGATACCACATAACAGTCCTGGAGCTATGACTGAAAACTAGCACCATAGAATGTCCTGGCATCATGACAATAAATCGAAACCACAAAGATCTATCCAGTATGATACTAGACTACCACGCTTGTCCATCAGAGTCTACTAAGACTATAAACTAGCTTACCTCTTCATAGTCCGTCAGGACTCTAAACTAGCACTACACCATCCACTACGACGATAAACTAGCAACATCCAAAGAATTATGATGTTAAACTAGTCCATAACAGTTTGCCAAGACTACAAACTGGTGACATAATCAACAACCTGAGATTATTTGAAAAGACATGTTACTACAATCGGCTGTATGAGCTCACATAAAACCTGCTACATGATTTGTCACATAGGCCTTGATGAAATTGATGCTGTTCGATATTTTTCTTGCATTGAAACTACACATGATGGCTTCGTTCCATCGTCTATGTTCAAATTTAACGTTCTTTAGCTAACTAAATAATTTTTGGTTTCCTTGTACCCTTGGAGTTATGTTTGGAAGCTGACATGCTTGAGATGTTCAGGCATAGATGCATTTCATCATGATGACAGGGTATCACATTCTTCCTGATGCACACAACTGGGTTAATCAATCCGTTCATAAGTACATTCCTGACCTCTAATAGAAGGAAACCATAGTTCAAACAATGACACCCTTTGATAAATCCCTAATACCCTAGTTACAACCTTCTATACCTAAACTACATTTCCCTCAACCTAATGTACTTTTGAACTCAGTTTGATAACATCCAGCCAGGGGCCAACGGACAATTCTTGGTACCAGGTCAATCATGGTGTTTTGTACCTCTTTGTTGATGCCTATCAGGTAGATTCCTCCAGACGTCAAGAAAGAGGGGCCAATGAAATGTCATAAAATATCAGCTTAACACTTTGAAAAAGGAACAACTCAAGCCTCTTCTAGCATTCAAGAGAAAAAACTTGACTAAGGCATGGAATTCACACCTAGCTTGCTCAAGCTAGCTTGCTCGAGCCAGCTTGCTCAAGCTAGCTTTCTCATGCTGTCGAGCTAGCTTGCTCTCAATGTAACTAGCCCTGATAGCTTCCAAATCAAGTAAAAATGGTCCTAATTTGAACAATAAAGGTCCCCTTGAGGCCCATTGATGACTACTCCAAGTTTTAGCATCTAGAACCCAAGATTTCAAGTCCAAATCACAGAAATCTTACTACTCACAATGAGGTACCGCCCAGGTCATGCTGGCAGTGTGAGTCTAGCATGAGTAACAAAAAAAAGCTTCATAATAGTGTTAAAATGGCCTAATTTTAAGGCTACAAGGCCCCCTTAAGGTCCAATAATGATTGGTCTATGTCCCAACCCTCAGAATTTTGATTTCGGACTTGAAAATACAGCATTTTCAGCACTCACGCCTAGGTCATGCTGACAACATGAGCCTAGCATGAGTTTCCAAAATGACCTAGATCAAGGCATAAATAGGCTCAAAATCACCATGCAGGTTTCCCCCAAGGGTAGGTAGTAGGTACACTTGAAAAAAAGGTCTCAAAAATTAAAATTTGGTGTGAAATGAACCATCCCACATTGCTCATGCCCAGGTCATGCTAAGGTCATGCTCATAGTGTGAGCCCAACGTGAGCTACCAAAAGTGGTCTAAGGCACTTCAGACTAGATCAACTCATGTTGGTAGCCTTGATGAAGCAAAATCATCTCAAACAGCCATAAGATCACTCATGTCAGCATCCTGCAGCAACTAGTTCATGGATCGGGAAGTTCTGAACAAGCCAAAATCAAGATCTCTTGTTGTACACTATTAGTTTATTGTAAATTTGCAACATTCATGAGCTTGTCAAGCTCTTACGCTTCAAGTTGTATGCATGAGCATAATGTAAATCAATACACATTGTAAGATACAGTGCATTCGGTCTAGAACGTAGTCCGCCCATGTACACCTGTGACATGATTTGTTTTTCTCGCATCTCATAGCCATTTACCTCATTCACAAATCCTACTCCTGAGCCTAGCAAAAGGTATAAATACCCTATTCATTGACATAAACTGGGTTGGTAATTTTGAAGAAAGAAACCAACAATCCTGAGCTCAGATGCACGTGATCCCCAATGCCTGCAAACACCTCACATTGAAGCTTAATGTCTGACTTTCAATCCAGACACACAACTACATTTTGACCGGTGCACATCTTGTTAATTAATAAAATACGGTTCCATTTTTTCCTTCCATTATGCTATTCTAATTCATTGTTTGGATTATCCCATTTTATTGTGCATTTCTGCATACATTCTCTTTACGTTTGAAGCTATATTCACGTTTACTTCTCATTGCATTACGCTTTCCATTTTACATTTCGTGATGATAATTGCAACATCGGCTATAGAATATGCTCCAAGAAGTCCTTGGTTGATCTACATGTAGACCATCCAAGGCACTCTACCTTCATTTTTCTAGCTTGCCCTCATGTGAAGGTAGGCTCGGTTGTACCTCTTCGAAGATCTTTCGGTGTATTTTTTTCCTCCAACCTTATGCCAACAATTTCGGATGGTATAGTCTACATCATTTTCTTCCACTTGAAAAGGCAACTTAGCCCACGCATTTTCATTTTTAGAGCTGACGTGTTGAGCCAGATCTTTTGTTAAATAGTTAGTACTGATGGAGACAAGTGCCTTATTCTTGGTGGTTATGACCTCCAAACCCTACTCCATATCTACGTTGTTTATTACTTGTGTTGCTACCTCATCATCATGAATCACCACCTCCCTACCTACATAGGGTAAATGAATCTCCTGATGTATGGGTGAAGAGACGACCCTAAGTTGGGCTAACCATGACCTCCCCAAGATCAGGTTAAACCTGGGCATTTCTTCCACCATGATAAATGTTTCATTGGTGAGGAATTGGTCCCCTACCACAAAGTCAATGTGTAAAGTTCTTTTCACCATGACCCATGCCCCATTAAATGACTTCAATAATGACATTTTCAAGGGTTTGATCTGGTCTACCAAACCCAGCTTATCCATAATAGGGAATGGGATGACATTGGTTGCAGCCCCGTCATGAATGTGTACCCTTCAGACCTTATGTTGGCCAACCCAAATTTTGATGAATAGAGGCACTGTAGTCACCTAACCCTACTCAGGATCCTCCCTAATGGAATTGACACATAATGTCAATTGGGATGGCTATGATTCTGTAGACGCAGAAGGAAGCATAACCAAGTGAATTTCTTTCTCTTCTGCTGGCATGTTCTCGTCAACTGGTATTACCGTTAACATGTGAACTAGAGCCTCATAGTGCATGGTAGAAGTCATAATCAAGTCATATAGGATCAACATTATGTTCTTCTATTTGAGAGCCTACTTAACCTGAGTGAGAGTGCTTAATAGGTCTCTTCCACCCTCCTATTCCCTACTATCATTCTCCTCTTCCATTCATCCCAGAAGATGAATTTCCCAAGGAGGAACAGCTTCGAGCTTGGGATCAGACTCTTTCGAGTGGGGTGGTAGTGACCATGAGTGTGTAGCAGCGTTGTCTTTTGGTGATAAGGACAAAGATGTAGAGGGTGAGGGAGTAGGCTTGGAAGGACCTAGGGGGTACCTTCTATTGTTGCCTCACATATTGAATGCCCTTCTCATCTCCTTGGACGAGAAAGCTATGGTGCTGTCTTATGTGAGGAGGAGGCAGTTGAGTGACTTGGCCCCATGATGACAAATGGTGCTCTCGATGTTAGTGTAGGTGGTGGTGTAGTTTTGTTTATAGAAGGTGCCGAGGTGGATGTTTGAGGATAGACTTTTAGGATAAATGGTTACTATAGTGGTTTTTTAGCCACTGGTGGTGTAGGTGCAGTACGCGAAGGCACATGAACCAGAAATGGTTGTTGAGGTAGTTTCAGATTATTGTCAATGTCGATAGTGTTGATGATATAGCTTACATTCTTGGCATTAAGTGGGTCTATGTATACATCAAAATATTTATTTTCAGGGCTTACAAGGTTACTTTCATCTAGAACCAACTTCCCTTAATCAATCATTTGTTGTATGTCATCATTCAACGCCAAACAGTAATCTGTGTTGTGACCACACACTTGATGGTAGTGACAGAACCACTCTAGCATAAAATTCTTAGGAACGAGGGGCTCATTGAGCAAAGCTAAAGAGGGGTTCCTAAGGAGTCTACAGTGTCATTGATGTCTTTTGGCTACGTCCTCTAACATAATCTTGTGTGGAATATACCCTACCCCAAGTAATTGCTTCAGAAGTTCTAAAGGATTAATATGCAGTGGGCTCTACTTAGAGAAATATTTATGCTCAAAGCTAGGCTTGGATAGGTTGGGTGCCTTGAGTGTCAAGGTGAAGGCTTGAGTGGAATTTCTTGGTGTAGGTTCGGGGTTAGTCGGTGTAGTGGCCACCTTCTTGTTAACTTTTTTGTTGTTGGGCTTGGCTTCGTTTGCCATAGTTGCCACTGCGGCTATTGTAGCCTTTCTCTTATCCTTCTTCTTCTTTGTAAACGTGTTCTTGAATGCAACATAGGATGGGTCTTTGCTTGCCTCGGCTATGTCTTGTATGATCTTGGTCTAGGCAAAAGCCTGACTAAGAGTTCATGGAGCGAGGTAGTATAGTTTGGACTTGATGAAGTCATTCACTGCCCCGTTAAAGATGGCCAATAGATGGGCCTCCATGATAGGCTCACAGATCTCATTAAGGGTAGTGCTCCATCACTGTATGAATTTCTAGATTGGTTATAGTGGATCTTTCTTCATGCTCATTAATTGATCCAACGTAACCATTGGTCTCAAGTTATACTTGAAATGAGTTATCAATTGAGTCAACAACTCCTCTAGGGTTGAGATAGAAGAGCATGGAAGCACACAATCCTAGTCCAAAGATTTTCCCATCAAAGACATAGCAAATATGTGGATGATTGTGTGTGGCCACTGTTGCAAAAGAAGGAACCACTGTTGCAAAAGAAGGGACTCAGATCTAAATGTAACAAGATGTGCGGTGGGATCACCCTTCCCATTGTATTTTGTGAAGTGTGGGAGTGGCATCCTGGGGGGTAATGTTAGTTTAGGGCCTACCAAGCTAATGGGATTATCATGGTAGAAATCCATGACATGTACCATGTTAGAACCAGAAGCCTTGAGGTGTCAAATCTCTTCAGTAAGGGTTTGGATAAGTTGAAATGCTTGATTTAGACCTGAGGGTAGCTTAGATGGTTGGGGAGCTATAGGGGTAGATCCCATTGGTGGCATGGCAGGTGCAAAAGCTTGGCTCATAGGTAGTGTCATCGGGGCAGCCCCTACAAAGGGTGTTGGGGGTGTTTTCCACCACCCAGTGGGTCGTGCTATTCGAGTAACGGTCGCTAGTGGTGCTACAAGGTAGATCGCTTGTGTGATTGGTGGGGTAGACCAGAGTCCTGCACTTGGTTGTACCATTTGTAAGACTTGGTATGTTTGGTGATGAGCATAGTGGGACATTTTTGAAGGTTTCAAAAAAAGAGGAGAAGTGAATGGGGTCGACCACATGGGTGGGGTTAAGCCCATGGCTGACAGCAAAATAGGTGTAGATGCCGAAATGGGTGCAGAGACTATATGCGACTGCAAAGTAGGTACTTTTTGGATGTAGGGAAGGGTAGCCATGATCGGTGCATCATATGATGTAGGGATGGATTGGAGAGCAGATTGTAGGGGGTAGTGCTTGAAAATGAGACGAGGGAATAGATGCATTGATACCCCGAGGGTATGGCCTGGTTACCCATTGTTGATGAAAGTGTGGGTTGTGATAGATTAGACGTAATGATGAAGGGAGTAGTCATGAAAAGAGGGTTCAATCAGAAGTATGGGGAGGGATGGATAGTCGCAGGATTAGTTTGACCCCCACCCTTGGACTAGGAATCTAGGTCCTCTTGGCCATCCTAAAATTCATCATCATAGTGAGACGTCATGTATCAGTGCTCCCTAGGCCTACATGCTCGTATCTATTGATCTACAATCCACCAATATGTTTGCATCAAAGGAATGGAAATGCTAGAAGTGGGAATAAATTCACTCCCATTACAGTAAAGGAACTCAAAGTGACATTTATCTTCAAGTTCATGGGTAGATAAGGGTAGATTCGCCTGGACCTTAGTGCAAAGAAAATTGTAAAGCTTAGATTATTGTGTCAAGATCTCAAGTAACCAGTTTTGGATCCTAAGAGATTGGTGTGGCCCTAGCACTGGGCTACGATGTTGCTCAGCACATATGATGCATAGAACCGAAAAAGGGATCTCAAAGTTAGAGGTAGCAACAATAGTGGTTGAAGAAATCATTTTCATGAGGCTAAAAATGATTGCAAATGAGAAAAGTAAAGAGATCAAGTGGTGATCGAAGGCTTTCTATACTACAAGGTTTCAAAGGAATCGTCGTTGCAACCAGCCTGTACCACACGGTGTGTAAACAACCACAAGGGTATGACATTTCCAATAATAGGTAACAGGGTGTATAGAGCATGTAGGACTACCTATGAGACACTAAAAGGCCCTCCTTCTAGCACCAGAAAATTGTAGTGACCGAAAACATCGGTTGCTGAAAACACCGAGAGGTTGCCGGGTGAATAGTTTAACCCCAGATCCATGCGAGGGTTGTGCTAGATAAAATGAAAATAGGGTGCTCTGAACAGTCTGGTCGATTAGGCAGGGACTTAATCAATATGACTTAACCTTACATAAACATTATTTTAAATAAAAGATACGTGAGGCAAAACCAATGATTAATAAATGTAGGAATGCAAAAAATGATGCTAAACAGCGATAACAATGAAGAAATAATAGAATAAAATAGGATAAGAAAATGGACCACCACAAAGTTGTGGGTACTATCCTCTTCTTTTCTTGAAAATATATAATAAGTTATACTACACTGGAGGTGCATAGAGAATTCAAGAATGATTAGAATGTTCAAAATGCCTCAACTATGCTTTTGGGTGAGAACTTAAAGGCCAGTAGTGCAAAAAATGCCAATGGCAAGAGCCAATGCCAAATGCCAACTCAAAATCGCCAACAATTTCCAACCAAAAAAATTTTGCCAACCCTTTAAGAATTTTTTGGTGGGGTATTTATAGGGCCAGGAGAAAGTGAAAAATGAGGCCTAAATGCCACATGTCCTGGACCCCATGAGATGCTGACGTGCCCATACTACAAAGGTGTGCAATGTTGTTCATGAACCTGCTACGCTGTAACTATGCTTTCAAAACTACTCATGCCAACTATGCAAGCAAGAAATGCAGCATAATGAAGTAACATAGCTACCTGCTATGCTGTGCTATGCTATGTAGTGGAGCACATTGGCATGGCATAGCTTCTTGCTACATAGCACAACGTAGCCACCGTGTTAAAAAGACTTGCGTTGAAGTCAAAAGTATTTTCTAGAAGCTTTGGTGCATGTCAAGTTAGCTTTTTGAATCATTTTTTTAACTTGCATCTTTGCTATGCTATGCTACGCTATATAGCATACCATACCATAGCAGCTAGATCTATCTATGACTTGTGTTGAAGTTGTAAAAGTTTTTTTGAAGCTTGATCATGCTAACAACTGCAACTTTTGTCCCTTGCGAAGGGGAGCCTTTGCACTTGCTAAACTTACATTTGAAACAAATTCTGCTACTCTTGTCTTGTTGCTACATTGTGCTACGCTACACATAGTGTAGCACAGCCTAGTAGCCAGCATATCTTGCCTTTTTCTCAATCCTCCACTTTCTAGTAAGAAAATTTTTCAAAGGACTTGATGTCCAACAAGGCAACTAGTTTTGGAGGTCAAAGTGCTTGCTGAGTGTAGTTTCTGAATTGGAATCACTTGGTAAGCCAAGGTTTTTTTATTTTCCTTTGGTACATTGTGCTATGCTTCATAGCATAGCGTAGCATAGCACTTTGTTCTGCAATAGTTTGCACTTGATTACCTGAGCAACTGTCTTGCGAGGCCCGCTACACTACATAACGTAGCTTAGGGTAGAAAAATTCTTCATTAGAAAACTTGCAAAACTGTTTTTTCCATCCTAAGTATCACTCACAAATTCATGCACAACCTCTAGGTAGACTGTCAGTCAGGTGAATGGTCCAGGTGGGTAGGCCAGAGAGTCCATCAGGCTTGCCAGCTTTGGAGGAAGAACACTTGTGAAACTTAATAGTCTAACCTTAGTGTCTACACTTTCTACCAAACTTCCATGACACCACACTTGTGGAAATCCCTTGCCTAAATTCCAAGACCTTGGTGAAGTAAGAGGGCCTCAAAATGTTATGGTGTTTCAAAAAGTACTAAAATTTGTCTTAAGCAAGTAAACCAGTATTACACTTATCCTATTGGACAAGTAAATTATGTCTTCACAACCTTGGAGGGCTATTCCTACTCTACTAATTTTCTAGTAATCAAAATAGATACTAAGGTTGGAACTAATTTTCCAATGATTATAGAAAGAGCCTAGATGAGAACCATTGATGATAGGCTTGTGTTTCAAGGCTTACACTTGAAATTTGATTAGATGGCTCAGATAGAAAGAACTCAATACAAGTTTATATCATGTCATATTTTCCAATTTTGTGGGAAATAAGGATGTTCTTGTTGTGTTACAAAGATTCTCTATGTAGTAAGTGGCATAGTTTACCTTGAAGAAAGACTTGTTCATCATGCAATAAAGAAGATCTTAAATGGTTTTAATGAGCAAATAGATGAGGTACAAAGTTGCTTCTCCAAGCTTCAATCCATCATCAATCAAACTTCTAATCTCTTTACTTTTCCAAAATCATCCATTTGAATATTTAGAGTTTCTCAAAACAAACATGATTGCTATAGTAATTAAGCATGATCTTGAGTTAAGGGGAACTGTTGATTTATCCCAAAACAATCCTACATCATAATTGGAGCATAAACCATTTCTAGAGGGCTTAAAGTACATGTTCTTCATAGAAAACCATCATGTGATTATCAATGAATGATTGACAATCTAACAAGAAGAAGCTTTAAGAGAGGTAGTCACTAAATGGAAGTTTGCATTTGTTTGGTCCCATGATGAACTCATGGAATTTATCTCTACATTTTTCAATACTTCAATGACACATACCTAAGTGGAAAACCTCAAAGAATATTGTAATAATAGTTGAGTTTAAACATGCAAACCATTGTAAAGAATGAAATCATTCATCTATTGAGTGCTAATGATAGGGGGCCTCCTAGGTAATACCAAATGAGGTCTATCAATGATACATGTAGCAAACCAATCATAAAAATTGAAGATAACAAGAATATGAATTACAAAATTTACTTGTGTATGTATTGTTGTATTTATTAAACAAAAATATTATAATACAAATAAAGGAACCTATGTTGTTGCAATAGGAAAATGATGATTTTATAATTTTCATCATTTATAAATGTAAATAATAAAAAAATATTTAAAACCCTTACAATCGCTTATGGTATAGGTCCCTCAAAAAATAAAACACACCTCGACATTATAATCCCTTAAGGGATAGGTGCACCATGAATATCTAATACACATGCAAACTATATTGTAATCCCTTATGGCAAAGGTATGACACTAACACACAAAAGAGGTAAAATCTCATTATTCATACCCTTGATGGCTGAACACATTCCATATAGATATAATCTTCTTAGATAAGGGAGAATTATCATAAAGATTCACATAACTATGCAAGTCTATCTCAAAAAATTAAATTAATTATAATTTCTAAATTTACCAATAAGTTTTTTAATGAGATGTCCTTTGAAGGTTTAACAAAATAAAATTCAAAAATTTAAGTAAAACAAAATGGGCTTTATTCATCACACAAATTCTTGAATCTACATCGACTAAGCAATTCCACGCTATAGAGCATGGTAGCACTTTGACAAACTCTCATTGCATGGTGAAGTAATGACTCAAAAATAGCAAAGAAAATAAATTATACACATACTTGAGGAAAGATAAGAACCTTTTACATTAAAAAATTTGGAAATCAAAAAATAATTTTGGGCTTTTCATTTTTTCATTTTTTTATTTTTATTTTTATTTTCATTGCAATATAGTTAGGTAATATCATTAAAAGTAAAGGAAGCCATGAAGAGAAAAAAAAATTGTAGTTAATTCCATAGAAAGGACTTAACCCCATAGATGAAGAGTATATTTCCCCTTCCCCACTCTAACCCCCAAACCCCAAGATGAGAGGGAAAACATCCAGGAAAACAAAAAACACAAATAAAACAACAGCTCGAAGGTAGACATAAAGATCAAAAGATGAAAAAATAATTTCTAAACATCCTTCCAAAAAAATATAATCCATCCATAGGCCACCTTGGCAAACACATTTAAAGCTTAAACATACAAGCCCACCACCTAACCAAGGCACTCATGAACCATTCTAATAAAACTACTTATATGGCAAAGTGAGCATAGTAGGGGCAACCTGCCCATAGGCTTATATGCAAAGAATGAAGCACATCCTTGTGATTTTCTGTAACCACAAATCTAGTTGCTTCCTAAAATTCTTTGAACTTATACTCCTATTTACTCTACTCACTCATATATCTAATCTTGTTTGGATGTAAACTCACCAAAACCCTCTAGATGTGCCTACAAATATCATGCCAAGAAACTTGGCAGCTAGTTTCCATAACCTCATAAGGGCAATGTCTAGAATGGAAACACCTATAAATATTCGTAGAATGAGTATTTAGCTACTAAGTCAATATTTTCTCCTCTTATTCCACCAAATTTGCCCTCATAGCCTCCTCCACCCTTTCCCTTTGAGCTCTATCCATAGCTTCATGATGAAGGTCCTCCTAGATTTTCATCCACAACACTTCCTCTAAGCTACTATGGAGCGAAGCTTGATGAAACTCCCCCCTACACCATTCCTACAATGCAAGCTTAAGGGTATGTCATTCCATCTCCTACAAGCACGCCCATGTTGCCTCCTCCTACTTGGACATCTCCTCCATCCAACATAACTGCTCTTAAGACCATGACTCCTCCACTACATGCTATAAATCTAATTGAAACTAAACCTAAAGATCCTAATGTATCTACTCTTCAAGGAGGTAAACTTGTTCTTATTTCATAGGCTCAAAGAAGAACCATTGATCTAGAGCTGCAATCCCAGCAAGTAGTCACCCAGAATCCCTAACCCCTAAACCCTATAAAATGGATGAAGAGGACTCCCCCTTCACTGAAGGCCCCCATCATAACTAAAAATTTCCCACCAATAGAGATGGAAGAAGGGAAAAAGGCTTAACTTCTTTCCATAAGGCCAATATCAAGTCAAAGGGGTGCCCCTACTTCCCTTTCTTGAGAATGGCCAAGAAAAAATTTGGAAAATTAACTAGATGTCACATCTACAAGCAAATAAAGAAACAAAAATGAGAATCTTAGAGCTTCTAAGCATTCCTTGATTAGAAAAAATAGCACTCAATAAGCTTGGCCACATCCTACCATCAATCCAAAAAAGCAAATTTTGGGACCTGCCAACTAGGATTTTTTAGTACCTCACCCTAGAGAAAACCTTATGCATCCTATAAACCATGTCCCATTCGGAGAATAATCTCTCCACCTAATGTTATCCCTAGGTATTCGACAATGTCCTACTCTATCAATCTTATGACAACCCCCTAAAAGTGGTCACATCACCCCCTAATGTAAGAAGAATAATTCATTAGAGAGATCAAGATCACCTACAAGTTGGGGAAGAACATCATCCCAACCCACTCTTTGCACTAGCATCCATAGCTACTAATTATTTTGGAACTTCTAGAAATTCAATTCAAATGTGTGCATCTAACCCATGGTAGTCATGACGTCCTACCATAACTACAAAGCCTTTTGAAATATACAAGTTAGATCAAGAAGAGATTCATTACAAAAAACAAGGGCATTCCAAGCCTTCCACATGACCTAGAGAACAACGCTTGCAATAGAATCCCCTCAAAATTGATGTCTTATGGCTACCACCACCCACCCCACATTCATCATTGTGCATTGGGAAGAAATATGCATCACCATTTCCTTGACTGCATTGTAGACTAAAGAAGTGAAGGGGATCTACAAACCCTAATCTTGTAGTAGTGTCCAAACCAAAATAGCCTCCTAGGCTAACAACCACAAGAAGCATTTAACTTATTTCAGCAAGTGGCCTTGGAAAATCTACCACTAGTCAGCCATGGTTGGAAAATAAAAATATAATAATTGATGTGGTGGAATCCCCAATAAAACTAATGATTATAACATCTAGACTTTGTATAGATACCATGTCACACTCGAGAATTGTGAATTCCCACTTCCCAAACAAAGGATTTAGGTTGCATAATTAAAGTCCAAGATCTACCCAAGTCAACATTTAAAATTTTATTGATGAGTTGTTAATAGCCCATTAAAAGTGCATCATGGAATCTAACAATACCAAAGTTGTGCATACTACTTTATCCCATGAAACAAGGTGCATGTAATGTCCTCCCTTGCCACCTAACCAAACAAAGTTACAAATAACTTAATCCACCTTGTGAATCACCCCTTGCAAAGGAATAGCCATGGATGTAGTGCACTTGGTGATGGCAAATAAAATAGAAGTTGAAAAAAGGATGCATCATATCCTTGTAAGAAAATGGTTAGCCAATGTTGAATTCTCATCTAAAGCTTTGGAATAAGCCTAGCCCATGTTTCTTTTTTATGCTAGTTAAAACTGGGAAGTTCCAAAATATATCATGAACTGTACCCTACAAAATTTCAATGTTACGATAGATAATACTTCTTACCTAAAGAGCCATGTAGAAAAAATGAATAGTAGACCTCCCCTAGTTAATCATCAATATAGCCTCCTGAGACATCCTATTCAAGGCCTACACAATTGCATTCACTTGAGGAATAGCTCCCCAAGTAGAAATAATGGTATCATCAGCATAATATTTAGCAATACAAATAACCTCCCTAATCTTAAGACTGCAGACTCCTTCTAATATGTAGTACAAATTCATAGTATCCATAGAAATAATAAATAGATATGGTGATAAATGATTCCCTTTGCATAACCCCCTTTAAGGAAAGGAAAACCCCCAATAGTTTCCATTTATTTCAAAATAATAAGTGCCTAATTTTTAAATTTGAATGCAGAGTTCAAATTTTTTTTTAAAAAAACCATTTTTTAAGAATAATACTTCTTTGTGCCTTCCAAGACACCATATCATCAGCCTTGGCTGGCTATGTCAAGCTTGAGACACATACCTAGGAAATTCTTCCATATTACCAACTACATGACTTCTTGAAATAACAGGATCTAGTTCTGTATGGACCTACCTTTGTTGAAACCTGTTTGCTAAGACCCAAAAAAGACTACCATAAGAGGCTATAACTTGGCAACCAAAACCTTGGTAAACATGTAAAGGAGAGTGTTACATACCATAATCAGGTGAAAATGTGTAGGCTCCATTGGATTATCCACTTTTGGAATCAAAACAATCGTAGAGTAATTAACATCATTCCTCTCCTATCCCTATTACAACATCACATTAAATGCATTTAATAAATTATCCTAACCTATGTTGAAAAATAGCTCATTGCATGTGGAGGTAAAATATTTTCCACTAGAAGGTGTCCTGATAGCACAACAAAGCCTCATTAGCCACCACGTATCTAGAGGGGTTTGACTCAAATTGGAACTAATTTGCAAGTGGGTTATGACAACATGGGGTTTGGAATCTATGGGAATTTGATGTATTTATTAGCAATATCCTCCTTTTCCTATTTCAAAACATGAAGTATTATGATCAAGTCTTCTTAGGTGGGCCATAGTCCTTTAGGGATCAATGCCTAGCATTAACATCATGGAGGTGTAGGGCACATCATGATTTAGACCTATTCTCACAAGCACCAATTTGGATTCGTGTCTTGGGTCTCCCATGGGAGGCTTGTATTCTAGAGTTTATCTAGGCCTTTACTACTTTATTTGGGGAGTTTATCATGGTGGATAAATTCACATCTTCTCTAGAGGACATGGAGTTTGTGCTATTTTGTGTTTGGAGGTCTCTGGCTCCAAACGAACTACTTAAGGAGGTTGTTCTAGTGTTCCCCTTAGGGGAGAAATGCATCATAGTTGAACACAAGAATCTACTAATTGAGGTGCTTGACCTAGCACCCAAAGTGATACATGTCAGTTTTGTGATAAACGAGGTCACTCCATGGAAACCTATTGTTCCAAAGAGAGTGGGGACATAAAATCCACAAACATAGATCGTTAGATAAAAGTGCAAGGAAAGGGACATATGGGAGGTGCACTAGTTGCTAGGAAGATGGTTAGGGTTTGGAGCCTCCTCCACAAAATATGATTCTAAGCACCATTCCCATGGCTACACCAATGGAGGCAAGGATGGGGGCATCTTTTGGGATTGGAAAGGCTAAGGAACTTGCTAGTCTAGTTCCACAAGTGGCTTTTCCATGCCTCCATAGCTGGCATTGTAGGGGAAGTAGTCACAAAGGAATAAGTAAGCTTTTTCAAGTAGTTGGGCTACTATTGTTTGTGATGCTAGTTGGGGTGGTGCAAAGCCTGGTATTGGAAATAACAAAGGGTTTCATCTCTTGATGGACCCTACTAAAATGGGAAAACTATCTGCTACACTAGTGAGGAATCACTAGACACAACTGAAGCTCAATTTGGAAATCCAAAATACTTTGAAAGAAGTTTACCATAAATGCACTATTACTAAACAATGAAGATTTTCTCACAAAATTATAGAGGATAGGGAACCCCCTATATGTGACATGCCCTAAAAGAGTTTGTATAGAAAGATAACTATGACATCATTTATCTTCAAGAAACAAAGTTTTAGAGACAAGAATTTGATATTTTACATTAGGATGATTAATTGGTGCATCAAGTTACCTATCAACATAAGGTTGGGGGCCTAGTTGTGTTATCTAAAATTTCTTTCATCCTAGTGGATGCTTCCAACTAGAGCATTACAGTTCATCTTTCCTTGCTTAAAGTTTGGATTTCTAACTTCTATGGAGAAAAAGTTTAGGAGCAATAACTAGAGAAACTGAATAGACTTGTTGGCCTTGTGACCAACATAGAGCACTAGATTATTATTGGATATTTTATCAAATATGGTATTATTTGGAAAAAATATGAGGGGATTGCAGCCCACCTATTAGATTTGACCATTTTCTACAATTCCTACACCTACATACCATGGTGGACATGGGTATTGCTAATTGTAGCTCTACATCAAGCAATAGATGAAAAGGTACTACCAAGATCATGTCCAGGATTGATCGGGTATGGGTTGGTATGGCCATTTTGTTATAGAACATGTGGGTCACTAGAACTAAATGAAGAACCTGTGACCTCAAGTCATTGGTTTGTCAGACTGGAATTGAATCACATCGAAAGGTTTCACATTTTAGGTTTCAGAGAATGTGGCTCATGAAGCCTTAACTTTGACCACTTTCTCAAGCTATTTGGAAAAGACATTTCACTAGACATGAACAACATGAATTCCTCACCAATGGAATTTAGATCTTGAAAAGAGAGATACATCCATGGAGCAAAGATAAGAAATATACTTTTCCATCTCATCAATGGATATTCCAACAAAAGCTACTCAAAATTCAAGAACGATAAGAACTCAATGAGTCTTTGATTCAATATGAACAAGTTATTTTGCTAAAATAGTAGCATGCTAACCATGAAGAAATGAATTATTAGTGTTAATGATCATGTAACCAGTGGTTGAAAGAGGGCGACCAACCTACTAAGTTCTCCTTCATGACTGTTTAGGTATATAACATGGCAAAAGTGGTCCTATTTTTGGTGAAATAAGGACAGATGCTAGAAAACACTGAGGATGTTGCACAAGAGTTCTAATACTATTGGGGAAACATCTGAAAATGGAGTAATATGACCCCTTTGTCAATCCAAATTTAGTTAATTGTCATGATGAAAGACAACCACCATTTGCTCTTTCCATTTACTTGGGAAGATCTATAGCAAGCTTTGGATGACATGAGGCCTAAATAGGCACCCAAGACTAATGGATGACCAATGGAATTCTTCTAAGAATTTATAGAAATCCTAGGTAAGAATATCTTAGACACCTTCAACAACATGCTGAAATGGCATCAAATTCATAAGGAAATGAAGTACTCTTGCATTTTCTTAATCCCTAAGATCGAAGAACTATTAGAGGCTTCCTACTATAAATCCCTCAAGGTCTATAATATTCTCCCTATACTTTTTACTAATCTTATAGTCCAAAGATTGGGGACCTTGATGCCATGACTAGTCTGGAAAAATCAAGTTGAGTTTCTTTGGAAGCAGCTACTTCAAGATCAAATAATATTACTTCAATAGGTGCTTCACTCGCTATGAGTTTATCACTTCCTTAGATGTTTTCTTAAGATGGACATCATAAAGGAATATCACTGTGTTAGTTGGAAGGCATTACAAGGTATCATGATTGGGAAAATATTTAGTCATGGATTTGTTGATCTATGCTTACAAATCCAATTTTCATCTACTGAATCTATTAATCTCAATAAGGTTCTTTAGGGATTCTCTTCATCATGGTGAGGTCTTAGGAAAGGTGATCCATTATTTTCATACTTGTTCATTATGGTAATGGATACTATGTAGGATTATTTTTGCATTGAAGGGATTAGGAGAATTTAGATCAATGGGATGGACTATCTAGTAGAGCATTACATTGATGATACAATGCTCTTTACCCAATAATTATTGTCACAAGTGAAAGCCCTTGATCAAGCACTCTTGCACATGGCAAGGGAGATCAAGCTCAAGGTGAATAAAGCTAAATTGACACTTTACACAGTGAACACTAATCCCTAAGTTTAGGCTCATATCATGCAAACTATAGGGGTGTTGCCTAATAGTGATGAAGACTAATATTTGGGGTTTCCCATGTTTGCTTGGGGAAGAAAAAGAACTTGCGTGAAACTTCACAAATACATCCAATGATAGATCGAGCATTGGACCACATGTTTATTAACCTACAAAGGATGGATCTTGCTAGCTTCATCAATCCTATCAACTATTTCTAGGTTTATGACATCTATTACCACTCCCCCTCCCTCCCTTGAGTTCAGTAACAAAGTGGAACAATTGATTTGAGACTTCATTTGGTTGGGGGAAAAAGATGGGAATCATATCCATCTTATGTAGTGGGATAAGGTTGGATGGGTGAGGGTGGTGGGTAGTCAAGGGATATTAAAATTTGTAGATCTACTAATGGTAGGATAGCAATAGATGGTCCATTTCATAATGAAACCTAGCACATAGACCATTTCTTGGATACAGAACATACGATAAAAATATATCTATGGAATGTCAACATGTAGGATTCAAGGCTCTAGTGTTTAATTTACCACCACATTTATTCTATAATGCAAAGGAAGTGGAAACATATCAACATAAACACATCATCTCAAGGAAATTGCCTGTGGTGCTTGGATAATGGTAGGTGTTGATGGATGCTTATTTAAAAAAAAAAGTTTTTCTATGGCTCATTAATCATGCTACCATTCTAGTCAAGGTTGAATTAAGATGATGAGGTCTGCACATTGAGGACACTTGTCTAGCATGTGGGCAAGCTCCAAAAACTTGATAGCAGTTGGCTTTCTAGTGTGCATTCAATATTGTGATGTGGCAAAATGTTGGGATTGAATAGCCAATTATTTTAAGTGGAGACTCAAAGCAATGGATATCCATCAATGCTTTTGGAAGGCATGTAATTTACTGGTGTTCAGACAAGTTCCATCTCCATTTCCAACATAGGTGGTTGCAAACAGGTTTATACTATGAAGAGAAGTGGTTGCTATAATGGGTATGATGCCAACCTTCGAACCATCTTGCTACCATTTTTAGAAGAATACAGAGCTATGGGATCTAATGTAGTGGGTTTTTGGGCAATGTTTTTTCCATGTCTAATAAGGGATCCCCATTTACTAGATCACAAATTTTTTGCAAAGTGGTAGGATAATTTCATAGTTTTCTAAGGGGTGATCATTGAGTTGAATGAGGAAGTGCTAGCTAAGTTTTTGGGGGTGCCACTAGCTAATTAGATAATAGACCCAAAAATGCATGTGTTGGGGGATACCAAACATTTCTTTCTTGTGTTGTACCCAAGGGCATTTAGTGGTCAAATTCCTAGGTCTACACTACCATTGTTGTGGCAGCGAGTGGCTGAGTTGGTTGAAAGGTCCTTTACATAGATAAGTAACTTTGGAAACTCCAAAGAGTTCATTTTGCACTTTTGAAGTGCCTAAAAATTGGACAAACTATGAATATCCTTGAGTCCTTTTTAACATCAGCACACCAAAGAAGTCCTATAAGAGACTCAAGGCTTATCCTCACCCCGTGGTGTGCATCTCAATAAGCACTCAAAATATGAGATATAGATCTAGTAGATATGATAACTTACTATATGGTATATAGGAAATGCTAAAGGTCATCTATTATTTAGCAGACAAAGGATTCTGAGGTTTCTTTTGTTTTGGAGCTTATGACAACCAAACAAACTAGGTACGTTGGGGATGTGCCACAGGACATTCAACCCCACAACAAGTTTACAAAATAGCCCAAGAGGGATATAAAGGATGCTACTGAGGAAAAGAGATTATATGAGCATTGTGTCTGGGAGGTCAAATGGGAAGCACGGGAGACCATCTTCCAACAGCAAATGGAAGAACTCTATGTTCATCATCAAGAAGAGCTATGTTAGTAGGAGAGAGAATAAGCAATAGTAGTGGTAGAGCTAGAGGAGTGAATCTAGCAAGAATTGAATGAAGAGATGGAATAGAAGGAGGCACAATGAAAGGAGGCTAAGAGGGTGGCAGAGGAAAAAAAGGCCCAAGAGCATTGGGAGGAATAAGATTGGAAGAGTTGGCTAAATCAATTGCATGAATAGAATGCAACTACGTGGCTTAACATAGGAAACTACCACTACAGGCAGCTGGATATCAACTAAGGCACAAACTAGCCAAACCTAAGGCTACATATAAGGTTTTCTTCTGCAAGGTTGCACCTTGATGGAAGGGATACTAAAGAAGAACAAGTGTAGAAAGCTAATGCTTTTAAGAACTTCCAACAGGTGATTGCTTTTGTGGAGTCATTGAAACTCCATTAGCAACTGGACCTATTGCATGTCTAGACTTAGCCGCATTATAGCTATGCTTAGCTTCCTCATCAATCCCATAGAGTGGGGAATGTACGACATGTATTGAGTCTATGTGTGCGTTGTATATCCTACACTCCTGGATGGGGTCATTTATTTATTTTTTTTGCTTTCAAATTGGTCTCGTTTCTTAAAATTTGAGTTTTTGGCTAGTCGTCATCCCTAGGGACACTAGAAGGTGTTAGCTCAATGGGACATTAGTTGTTATTCATGGTTAATGTTTCTTCATTATTGAGAATTTCCTGTTTGGGGGTACTTGATTAACTATATTTTTTATGGGCAATCGGTTCTTCCCCCACACCCCATCCCTTTTATCTATTGTGGGGTGGGTATTCCTCCCATATTTTGTATTGATCTTCCTAAGTAGGGTTTATCCCTAGATTGTAAATATTTCTATTTTCTTTTAACATACATTCTAAAAAATTTTCTCAAAAAATTAAATATATATTATAATTTAAACCTATAAATCAATCAAGAAATCAAATAGAGGCAAGGAAAGAAGTTTCCTAATTGAATTGAAACCTATAGAGTTGCTACTACCTAATCATGAGACTAATAAAGTGTTTCATGCAATGCAAACACTGTCATCCTATAGGAAATTAAGCATTGAGCTCACTCACTCATAAAGCTAAGCCACAAAAAAATTCCGACTAGGTCATCCCATAGCAAAGTCCTACTTTTTGCCCTTACAAATCTTGTTAATGAGATACCCATGGATTCTCAATAACCAATGAGACATCAACATCAAACACAAGTCCACTCCTTGGATGGCCAACTATCATTCTATGATTCACCTTAGTCAACATGGTACATGTACAAAAATGACATAGAGATGGTCTAAAGAGGGAGAAGGAAATGGAAAACTTAAATGGACTAGAGAGGAGAAGAGGGAAATCCAACATCACTGGGTCCCAATCAAAAATTCAATTAGGTCATTGAAACCTATGAGGATTTACCACACTCCACAAGAGATCTTCTGATGGTTCCCTTCACCACTCCTCACCCAATTAGTAAGGATACTCCTTCAATTCTCCTTTCAAAGATGCAATGTAGGGCCACCACTTCAAATTTCATCTAGTCCTAATTATTTTATAGTTAGATCATTAATGATGATAGATTGACTGAAGTGTTGTAAATTCATCTAGAAGCCCAAGAATATAGTCTAGTTTTCTCCCCTCCTTACACAAATGTAAGGATTTCCTAACATGATCTCCTTTTTTTATATTTCAATGAGGACTTGATTGAAACACCAAAAATTCCTTTGAGAATGACTTCTAGGTATTCAAAGCATCTAGAGCTAGAATAGTGGAATGATTTATGGTCATAGATTTACAATTGTTTGGTCTTCCCAAGTAAAACAATGAGTTGGTCATAGATAAATCATCTTGTCCAAATGATAAAACTACCAATTTGAGGGCCATAAACACAACTTTTTTTCTTAATTATGAGCACTAAAAAAACGTTTCTAGCCCAAGATGGTAATGCAACTAGTTTTGTAGGCTAAAAATACAATATTCCTTTGTTCATATCTCCAACATCTCATCCTCTTTCTATTTTTTAATATTTCCTCTTTTTTATTCTCCTTTTTTCTTATTTTTTTTCATTACTCTATTCTTTTTTTTCTCTTTTGTTATTTCTTATTTATTTTCTCATTTTTGGATTTGAAAGGGGATGAGGATTGTAACTTTTGGAAAAATAAATCCTTTAGAGATGCTTGAGTGCTAGGTCACCACCTAGAGTCCTTAACATGTACTTGATGAATCAAGAACCTTACCCATGGCCTCAACATGATAAGCAATGGATCATGAAATAATGAACCTTGTCTAACTAATGTGATCAACCAAGCTAGCCACAAACACATGATCCAATCCGATTGATCAAGATGTATTCCTATGGCCATGTGATCAAGAGGAAGAAATGCAAGGTAGAGGAGCTATAGAGATAGATTGATTAGGCTCATGAACAAACTGCTAGAAGGTGGATAGTGGTGGGGAAATGCCCATATATCATCATGAACATTAACTACAATACATCCTAGATGGCATTGCATAGACACATTTAGAAGACTTTTGCTAAGCTTCACGCTGATGGGAAGGGAACTACAGAGGAGCATGTGGTCAAGGTAGAGGCTCTAAAGGACTTATTGCAAGCTATAGTGTTCATTGACACTAAGCATTATAGGGTCGTGCTGAAAGCTATGAATGATAAGGAATGGGCAACTTGTCCTTGTATGAGGCTTTCTAAGCACCTCTAGATGTGGGTTGTGGGTTTGAGTTGCATAGTGGTTTTGTCTATATTTTAGTCTACATTTTCTATTTTCTTGGTTCTTTGTCACATTCAAACCTTTGGGTCTTATTTTTTCCTATTTCATGCCCACAAGAACTTTGTCATTGCTATCTAGCAACAAAAAGATTCACAAGTTCAATGAAGATAGTTGGGCTAGTGGACTTTGGCCGTGGGGCATTTTCCACCCCCCTCCCCCCTTGCCTATTTCTTCTTAGGGATAGGCTACTATGGGTGATACCAAGTGTGTATCTCCCCAAGATTTTTTTTGTCTCTTTTGTACATATTTCAATCTTGTTAATATAATTTTTTTGTAAAATTTACTCAAAAAAAATGGACTTGTCCCTACTATGGTTGATTTAAAATTTCCTTCTATAATGGTATAGAAGGCCATGATGGACATTGTTGGATCCATGGCCACCAAGATAGTTGTGGTGGATACGGATAATATTGTTGGGACATTACTTGAGATAAATGGTCCATAGCCTATGCAGTTTCTTAGTAGGAAGAACGATGATGGAACAAGATTTTTGCAATGTAGAGGTGGCACTCCAAGATGATAAGTTCCAAGGATTAGGTTCCATCCATTATTACTATTATTTTGATTGAAGAAATGGACCACAAGAATAAGAAATTTGATCATGATAAGGCCTTTCACCCTTTTTCGTGCTTTCATAAGTCATACCTTTTGGTGTAACTACTTTCACAACTATGTCAATAATTTTCTTCTATAAATCTTTGATATCCAATGTCATCATTTGATTTAATACATCCCAACCCTTATCAACAACATTGGAAAGGTTTACTAAAGGCTTCTTAGTTCTCATGCTTTCTTGCACAAGGACTTAAAAAACATCAAAAGGTTGAATCTTACATTCAACATTTTTTACATCCTTTTAACATTGGAAATTTGTATTTCCTTCCTCTACATTAGAATGCTTATTTCATTCATAACCTATTATAGCCACAACATATAACACAATTTTCCAAGTTTACCCATGACATACATATCCACACTTTCATGAGTTTGCAACGGTGGTCCTTCTACCATATGCATTAATTGGTCACATTTGCTAAACCCATGGTTTGGATAGTAATTGAGCATGAAATTGTGTCATTGTATGGTACACCCATTAAATCATAATATCATGTTAACTTATTTTTAAGGTCTAGAACTCAAGAATTATATAGAAATCTAACATTGAAAGATTTTAACAGATCTACCCAAGAGGATATGGAATTGGGTGGAAGAGCTTGATACAATGTTTTAGCATGATCAGTAAGTATGTGGGAAAAATGATGAAGTTTTTTCCACTTATTGTTTAACACTTGCAACTCACAAGCAATGACAAATGCTTGAACATGAAGCTGTAGAACATCATTCAATTTCTCTTGAATGTCAAACTGTCAGCCATGTCAACCTTTTTAAGTTTTCTCCCCTCAATGCTTTCAATTAAGATGCAACCTGCTTCATGAGTTTGACCTTGGAAGGTCCATCAAAATAATGACTAATCCAAGCTATCAACATCTCCATTTAAATGAATATAAGAAAAATGTGGAATGATGAACTGTTTTATATCCCCATAAGGTTTAGGCACCATAGAAAAAGATGCATGGACCTCCTTCCCCTAGAATTATTCATGTAATAGCAATAAGAGTCTCTAGGAGAAGGCCCTACTTGCTTCTCAACATGTACAAACTCATAGTCCTACTCTGCAATCATATCAGAAAGTTCTTGCTTTTCATGAGCAACATACTCTAGTTGTTAGGGAAACATGCCTTCATAATTTTCCAAATCCTCAATGAAGCCTTTATTGGACATAGCCTTCTCAAAGGTAGTAAGTGTAGCTTCCCTAGATTCTTTACAAAATTCTCCATGTTCATTGCACCATCATCCTAGTTTGTCTTAATGAGATTTCACTACAATAGGAGGCGTTGTTTCATTTACCATGTTTTTAAAAGTTATTTGAACTAACTGAGGCTTCTACTTTAATCTATTTTCATTGTTTAATTTAGTCATGGCTACTTCAGTATTTTATTTTTGATAAACTCAGCAACTGAAAAATGAAAATTATGAATATACAAGTAAAACAAGCAATTTACAAATACCTTCCCTAGCAATGGTGCTAATGATAGGGGCCTCCTAGCCAAGACCACAAGATATTTATCAACAGTATGCATATTGAACCAGTCATAAATATCGAAGATGATGGGAACGTGAATTGCAAAATTTACTTATGTATATCATTATGTTTAATAAAGAAAAATACCATAATACATGTAATATAAGTGAAGGAACCCATGTTATCATAGTAGAAAAATGTTATTTTATAATTTTATAATTATCAATGTATATTACAAATGTAAAGAATAAGATAATAATTAAAACCCATTGAAATCCCTTGCAAGAAAAGTGCAACATTATCACATGAAAATAAAATAAAACACTTCTTCATGTTACAGTCCATTATAGGACATGTGCAACATGGACATCTAACACACATGCAAACTATGGTATAGTCCCTTATGAGACAGATGCAAAATTAATACAAAAAATTCATAAAATATCCTTAGTCATGTAGTGACCAAAAACATCGGTGGATGGAAAAACACCAAGGGGTCGACGGGTGTGACAACCTCAACCCCATATCCATGGGAGGGCTATGCTGGGTGTGTGTAGATACAGGGTGCCCTGAATGGTCTGGTTAATCAAAAAGAGACTTAAATTAGTGTCTATATAGCCTTTTGCAACATATAGTTTTGAAAATGAAAATGAAAATGCTAAGTAATGCTTGCAAGTAAATAAAGTAGAAAATAGTGCAAAAAATAGCAATAAGCAGGAAATGAAGTAAAATGTAGCTAGAGAAGTGCATTGCTTTGAAGCTACAAGTTTGCTTTGCCAAAGTGGATACAGTTGGTTGCACAACTTGGTGGAGTGCATAGATCTTGAGAGTAACCAGGATGTGTGGAGCAACATAGATTGTGCACTTGGGTGTGGACTTAAGTGTTGAAAATGCATGGATTCTACCAAGGTGGAAGAAAAGCGACAGAAAAAAATGCCAATTGAAAATGCTAACTATTTGCATCATCAAACAAAGAGCTTACAATGCTTGATGTTACAATGTATTGGAAAAAGGACTTGAGTGTGAGAGAGAGGAAAAATCCAAGAGTTGGAACCAATTCAAACATTTCAAATGCTACTCGTTGGGGTATTTATAGTATCAACGACACACGAAAGGGGCAGGCTGGATGGCATGTGCCCTGGGCCTTTGTTGAATTGTTTGTGCTACATGTGCTAGTATGACCATTGGACATATATGACCATTGTGACTGTGAGCCTACAATGCAGCAACTATGAGCCTACCACACTGTAATTGTGCCATCAACATTTGGATACATGTGCCAATGGCCCAATTAGGTGAAGTGCATTGATGTCGCACAACCACTCGCATGCTTTGCTATGCTTTGTCGCATAGCATGCTTGGCATAGAATATCACCTTGTCGTGTGTGCTGCTACATGTGTGTTACATTATTTCTATGCTATGCTACGCTATGTAGCGTAGTGACTAGCCTTAGTTGCAAAAACTTTGCTGATTCACAAACTTTGCTTCCTATGTTGCGAGGCTGCAAACTTGCTAATTCTACCCTTTTAGCTGCCTTCTTTCTCTTCCATAGGATTGCTACGCCTTGCTGTGCCATGTAGCTCAGCGTAGCGTAGCAGCAGACATGGTTTGTTACTTCCTGATGGAAAGGGACATTGTTGTAGGACTTGAAGCTAGGTAAGGGAACTAGTTGTATAGTTGTTGCTATGCTACGCTACGTTACGTAGCGTAGCTTAGCATGGCACTTTGCTCTGAAAATGTTTTCTAAAGTTTTATATGCTACATAGCGGGGTGTAGCATAGCGTAGCAGACTTTGTGACTTAGAAAAGTTGTTGAACTATTTTGCGCATCCAGAATGCTGCTTCCAACTCTACACATCATTTCTAAGCAGGCTGTCAGCTGGGAAAAGTACTTAGGTGGATAGGAAGGATGACCCATAGAACCTTTTCATGCCTAAAGTAGAAAATTTTCTGAACTGGCGAACCTGAATTCAGAGTGTTCTCCTATCAGAGAACTGTCATAGAGCTACACGAATTACAATGCCTGGTGAAGCAAGAGTGACCTTGCATTTTTTGGGGTGTTTCATTGGCCCCTCTTTTTTGACATCTAGAGAATAGGCTCGATAGATGCCAATAGAATAAAAAACACCGCAGCAAGAAAAATGCTAAGGTTTTCACTTTGTGAGTGTCAAGACATCGCTTGGCTACACTTGAGAGTGTTGCATTGGTTTAGTAGAGGTTAAGGTAGACAACAAAGATGATGTTTAGCAGAGTCCCTCATCGGAGTGCTCATGAGGAGCTCATTCGCATTTTCATATTTGGTTGGCACTTTTCTTCAACCTCTCCTAGAATAGGTGTTTCCTTGCAGGATGAGTTGCATTACATCAGTGAAGAATTTTGACCTACCTACAGATGCTTTCCATACTGTGAGTTGTGTTATGCACATCATGTCATTTTCACTCTGAAGTAGATGAGCTAGTCGAGGCACTCACTTTGTGATGCGACAACATTTACTGCTATCGCAAGCTGTGTCCTTAGGGGCAAAGGTCTTGCTGTTGGTGTTGTTGAAGTTGTTGGACATCATTGCTGGTGCATGATGTTTAAGGTAGGAAGGTCGGTGGTGACCTTGACAACATTGGCATTGAGGAGCTGGCCTCAAATGCATCAAGAGTTGTTGTGAGTGCGGATGCTTTGGAATCCTTGCCAAAGGCACGCATTCTCAGTTCAGCTATGTGATTAGCCACCACATAGCTAAACGTCATGGGAGCCGAGGTGTTGGCAGGGGGATAGAGAGTAACAATATTATGGTTGGGTCATAATACTGGTAGAACTCTAGCTGTGGGAACTAGCTGAGGAACTACCGTTAGGGCGGTGGGCCATGGAGATGGTAGGCCCAGAGGGCTAGTGTAATGCCATACAACATCTCTAGAGGGTCAGCATGATGCCAAGGGTGGTGATTCCACATATGTTCTAGACTATGTTCCCATTATGTTGTGAACTACATCCTGGAGCTATGACGACCCACCCGCACGTCAGCACTGTGCATGCTTTTTTGATGCATTCTTGGCATGGATGCATGTTGGGGATGTGACGCGAATCCAGTTTAAGGTCCCAATGGACTGTTGTGCTGGTTTAAGATCCCAACAGACCATACATGCTAGTTTTTCATCATAGAAGACTCTGCTTCTTATTGTTACTAGTTTAACATCATAGTAGATGGTGCTCAATGTAGCTAGTTTAACGTCATTGCAGACACTGATTTGTGTTGTTACAAGTTTATCGTTGTAGCAGAGGGTGCTTGATGCCAATAGTTTAACATTGTTGCAGATGCTTCTCGGTGTTGTTGCCAATTTATCATTGTAGTGGACGGTTCTCAATGCCAGTAGTCTAATGTCGTTGCGGATGCTGCTTGGTACTATTGCCAGTTTATCATCGTAGTGGATGGTGGTTGACGCCACTACACCTCAGAAGTAGTACGACTTAAGGTATAAGAAATTCATCAAGTTGGCAAACTCATTGTCGTCCATGTCCACCAACTTGAAGGCTCCATTCTTGAAGGCTTTGATGACCACATAAGGACCTTCTAAGTTGGCTGAGAATTTTCTCATGTGCTCACGGATGACCTTGAGGACGAGGTATCCCTTCTACACTGGCCGCTGATGTAGTTCTACATGGTGTTTCTACTACTACTTTCTCTAGTAGTGCTTGATGTATTCCAAATTCTACAAGTGCTCCTCCTCTATCGAGTCGACATCAATGGTCCGTGACTTGTTGTTTTGGGCTTCACTTATGGCATCAACAAGGATCATCCGGAGTGATCGTACCTGCAAGTCAAGAGGAAAAATAGGTTCAGATCCTAAAACAAGGCTATAGGGAGTCTTACTTGTTGTAGTCTGGCACGTTGTTTAGTAGGCCCATAGGATGAGGAGGATTTTCTCGTGCCACTGCCTCTTACTATTATTAAGCATCCACTTTAGCAAGCTAATGATGGACTTATTTGTAGCCTCTACTTGCTCGTTTTCCTATGGATAATAGGGGGAAGAGAATGATTATTTAATACCCAAGTTTTTGCAAAAAGTTTGGGTTTCCGTACTGCTAAACTATGGCCCATTATCGGTCACAATAGTCATTGGAAGGCCAAATTTGATTACAATGTTGTCTAGGATGAAGTTTCAAATTTACTGAGATGTCTTCTTCCTTAGGGGAATAGTTTCCACCCACTTGGTAAAGTACTTAGTGGCAGTGATTAGGAATTTATGCCCTGTGGAGGACTTAGGCGTGATAGGCCCTATGAGGTCTAGTCCCCATTGTTGTAACAGCCAAGTGATCTGCGTTGGGTGTAGATCTACAGGTGCTATGTGTATGAGATTTGCATATCTCTGGCATGTGTTACATGTCTTGACTTTTGATAGGTAGTCATGCTCCATGTGGGGCCAGTAGTACCCTAAGTGTCTGATCTTTGCAACCATAGCCTTGGGTGCTATGTGTCCACCACAAAGCCCATCATGCACCTCATTAACTATCTTCTGCACCTACTCCCCACCCATGCATGCTAGCGATATCCCTTCTTAGGAACATCGACACAAGATGTCATTTTCCATGAGCACATATTATCAGGCATGCCTATGGATCGCATCTTTCTGGGAAAATGTCAATCCATCTTGGGGCTTGGCATGATGTAGATAAGTTTTAATGTTGGCATACCACTCCTGGGTATTTGCAATACTGACAGAGGCCACATGTTTCAGCTAAGTGATGGTCTCTACGCAATCGATAATCAAAGTTGGTAGATTTTCCAGGGAATGTGATGTAATCTTTAACGTGAGGGTAGCTAGGGCATCTACCATAGTTTTCTCATTGCATGACACGTGTTGCACATCTCAGGTTGCAAACTTCTTGAGCAGGGTTTTTACTAGGTCATAGTAGGGTTGCAGGTGCATAGTCTTATAGGCGTAGACCTTGGTGATTTTATTCACAACTAATTGTGAATATCCCCAGATTGCCAGGTGTTTTTTACATAGCAGTTGGGCAGTTTAGAGGCCTCTGAGTAACCCCTTGTATTCTCCCACATTGTTGGTGCATGCGAATGAAAAATGATAAGCAGATGGATGCATTTCCCTAGAAGGGAATGTGATGATGGTGGCTGTGCTACCTCCTTGCATAATTGATGCACTATCGAAGTGTAAGATGACTTCGAAATGCGATGGGACAATGCCAATATTGCTAATGTTCTCATCTAGAAATTCAGGGTCTATGGTGGCGTGGTCATCAATGGGCGAGGCTGTGAGTTGAGAAACTATGGCTTGACCCTTTGTCGATGATTAACTTACATAGTGTAAATCAAACTCCATAGTTCTTGCCTTCCATCGGGGTATCCTACTACTTTCATATATGTTTTTAGTGATAGCCCAAAGTATATTGATTTTGCAAACAATGTTGGTTGTACTATGGAATAGGTAATGCCTCCACTTTTTTAGTGTGAATACCAGGGCAAGGCAATTTCTTTCCACTTAATTGTATTTCACCTCATGCACTATTAGTACATGGCTCAGGTAATACATTGGTATCTCAGAACCATTGTCTTGCTTCTGGCATAGCAGTGCCATGATAGATGTGTTGGAGGTGGTAAGCTAGATGAAGAAGGGTTTGTCCCTTTGTTGTTGATGCATGGTTGGGAGGTGTGTGAGTTCCTTCTTCAGGTCATCGAAGGTTTGCTAACATTGGGATGTCCAGTCGAAGGTAACCCCTTTCTTTAGAAGATGTTTCATGGGATGTAGCTTGTTGGTTAACCTCGCTATGAACCTTCAAATGAATTTCACTCTACCTTGTAAACCACGTAACTCCTTAAGGTTTGTGGGAGGTGCCAAGTTGACAATGGCCCTGACTTTGTTAGGGTCTACCTGTATTCTAGCCTCTGATACTACAAACCCTAACAGGTGCCTAGTTTTTACCCCGAAGAAGCACTTCTTAGGATTGAGGTGTATGTTGTGCATTTGATAGCACTTGAGGACTATTCCTAGATCATGTGGGTGATCAACTGCCTCTTTGGACTTGACAGCTATATCATCCACATAGCCATTTATCATTTCTAGGATATGGTCACTGAAAATGTAGGTCATGGCTTGCTGGTATGTTTCACTAGCATTTTTGAGCTTGAAAGGCATCATGGTGTAGCAAAAGGTACCCCATGGAGTCATGAAGATTGTTAATAGCTGGTGCTCTGGGTTAATGCAGATTTGGTTATATCTGAAGAAACTGTCCATGAAGGACAGTAGGGCATGACCAACCATGGTGTCAATGAACTGATTGATGCTCGGGAGTGGGAAGTTGTCCTTGATTCTTGCCTTGTTCAAGTCCTTGAAGTTTATACACATGTGTATTCCTCCCATTTTCTTCAAAACCACAATAATGTTGGATACCCACTTTGAGTAGTCAACTGCATGGATGAAACCAGCTTGGTATAGCTTGGTGATTTCATCCCTCACAGCTAGTATGATTTTTGGCTTAACTTTTTGAGCCTTCTACTTGACTACCTTCATGTGTGGGTCTAGGACGATGTTGTGCTGAATCAGCTATGGATCCAGACTTGGCATGTTGTTGTACGACCATGCAAAGACATTGATATTTTCTTGCAGAATTTTTGCTATGTTGTTGCACATTCATGCATCTAAGAGGGAGCTAAGTTTCAATCTTTTTATCTCCCCTTTTGAGATGGTCAAAGGTGTTTCGAGGAGAGGGTCCTCTATTACATCCCTAGCCTCTAAGTCTAGGGCTTTGACTAGATGCTCAGGCTAGTTTGGGGATGCTTCTAAGGCTTCTATAGTACTAGTTATGGTTGACCCCCAGTCAATCATGTTGGGGTTTAATGATCTTGCGAGCTTGCCCTATGGACCTACTAACGCTAAGGGCATGGAGAGGTCAGAATGGATTTTCATCCATTGCTTGACCTGCCAACATGAGATAAAGGCTTGGTTAAGGGACATCTGTTGGCAGATGTTGTGTATAGCGAAAATTTGCAAAGTAGTTGTGAGATGCAACTTGCGAAATGTGATAATGTAAAGGTTGAAAATTATCCTGTCTAAGATCATGGCAGACCGCCAAGACAAAATAGTGTAGGACTGCTAGAGATGTTAATATGCAAATGTTAAGCTACAAATGCCAAACTACTAGTTTAGTATCATTTCAGACTACCGAATCATAACATGAAAAATCTTAGTATGCATAATGATAGTATGTGAAATAGGGAATTGCAGGTATGATAAATGTAAAATCGTTAATACCAAAATGTGGATTACTGATATGGAGATGTGAAACTGCTAGTTATTGTGACATTGCCAATGCAAGAGTGTGAAATTTTGAGAGAAATGCAGAATTAAAAAGCTAGGATTGCTATTTTAAGGTCTTTTCAGACCCTTCAAGCCCAAGATCCCCCAAAAGTAATTAGGGAGTTTTTTTCTATAACGATGAAGGATCGGGGNGGGGGGTGGGGCGCAATGTTCATGGCCAATATAGCATAGGAGAGATGTCCCCTGCCGTGGATAGTAGCGTATCACAGGATGGACATCTCATAGCTGAGCTAGTTTCCAACACATTGCAGAAGAAGAGGCCTCCCCCACCTCTTCACGTGGAGGAGGATGAGGGGCAAAGACTGCAACTTAAATTGCAGAGGATGCAACCTCCTATCGGTAAGCACTTTTGTTTAGTTTTTGTTTTGTTGTTTTCTGCTATGCTATGCTATGCTAGGTGGCATAGCGTAGCTTAGCATCTGTCTTAGGCTAATCCTTTGAACTAATGCCAATGTGTCTAACTATAACAAGAAAGAGAAGAAGAAGAAGGAGATGAAGAGGTGTCAGCCACTAAGATGGGGGCAATGAATAAAGGCACAGGGACCCCAGTTTTGTAGAGAGGGGCTCTGGTCAAGGAGAAGGGAGCTCCTACGGCTAGGGTAGGGGCTCTCATCATTAGGTAGTACCCTCCTACTGGGGAGTCTCCCTTGAATAAAAAAGATGCTAATTTTCTCAAAGGAAAAGCACCAGCGCATGAAGAGGAGGTCTATAGGGACTTGGCAGGAACCTCTGTCTAGGCCATGGCCATCGTCTTGCATCAGCCGGACAAGAGACCACAACCAGACGTTGGTGAGTTCAAAAATATGTCTACCTTATCATAGTACATTTTGGTCATTTCTAATGTGTTTAGTTATACGATAGATGCTATTGCTGATGGCACAAGTCCCAGTCCGGTTCATGCTGGGCCTTGGGCTAAAATCCCTAAAAAATTCATGTTTATGCAAGGGATTGTTGATGACATGATTAAGTGCCTTCATTAGGTGGACCCTAAAGTGGGTAAGTAGTAGTGATATCTACTCTCGCGTTGTTATGCTAAATTTTCTTGTGTTTGCTACTCATGCTATGCTAATGCGACTAATGTGCTCTTTGTTTCATGGCAAGTCCTCAACTCAAATGGGACCTGACACAACCTTTGAAAGTCAGTGTTGTGTCCACATTCCTGCCAAAAGTAACCGAGGTGTCTCATCATGCATATGAAGAGGTCTGCAAATGTTCTTTGCACTTGGTGCACTCCCTATGGGAGTCCAAGTGTATCAATGAGAAACCGTGGAAACGAGCCCAGAGGGAAGAACAAAGGGAACCTGACCTAAGGGATAAGGTAGAGGATCTTAAGTTGAGGAATGAGTTCCTCATGGCCTGCAACACTAACAACGAGGACTGGTGCACAACTATGGTAGACCATGCCAGGTTTTGGACAGTTGTGTGCCAAAATGTTGAGACTACCCGTGAACTGATAGAGGAGCAGATGCAGATGGGCCTGGTAGATTAGAAGTGTTAAGATCTAAGAGACATCAGTGCCAAGATTTATGGATGGGGGAAGACCCAAAGAAACCATAAGCATATGTATAAATATTAAAATTCCATCCATCGCAAGTTATACGAAGACACTGCTGTGGAGGCATTTACGTATGAAGCATTCATAAATGCCATTGATGCTTCTAAGGCTTATACCAGGTTTAAAGAGGAGGTTAAGGTCATGAAATCTCCTAACTCGAAGATGAACCTTCCCACAGGAGAGGCTGTGGACATCTCCTATTCTCTGAGACCGCCAAGGTGGACACCTGCCCAAAGGGAGAGAGGTACCGTAGCAAATTCTGCACCAGACAGAAGGCGTTGGGTAGATATCATGGCAGAGGAGTTCTAGAATTTCCTTAGGCTTGGTCTAAGCCAAATACCCTTCAAGAGAGACATAGGACGTTCTCAGGTTAGTCGCCTCCTATTGTGTTAATATTTACACTCGGTTGTAGCTTGCATTTGTTGCCCTAACTGACCACTTCACCTCCACGATGCATGCCCTAGGTGGTGGCACCACACTCGTAGACGAAAGGGATGAAGAGCTGGCTACGGGGAACATCGGAGAAGGCAATGCATAGAGAAACGATGCAGGAGTGGATGGAGAAAAAGATGTAAATAGAGAAAACCTAAGACCACATGGGATTTTTTTTTTGAAAATTTGAAATTTTGGGTTCCTGAAATTTTGTGTAACGAATTTTGCAAACATTGAAAGGAAAAATTTTTAAATGAAGCAAGAGGATTTTGTGTTAACTTGCATATTTCATACATGAAATTTTGTATAGAATGTTCATGCTTTTGTGTGCTACTTTTAGGCAATTTCGGGCTATTTCATATCACTAGTTTTAGGCCTTTTCGAGTCATAGCGTTGCATTACTAGTTTTAGGTCGTTTCAGGCCATTGCCTATTTCTAGTTTTAGGCCATTTCAGGACATAGCATTGAAGCATATGAGTAGTATGTGGATAGGAAGTAGTGGGGTTGCTACGCTAGGTGAAGTTGCTTCTTGACCCGACGTGGGTTGAGCGAGACGTAAGCTTGAGGCGATCCATCAGGGCCTTCATTTGCATTGTCGCCTCCCACTTGAAAGGGTAACTCAGTACATGTGTTTTCTCTCTAGGAATCAGCTTATTCAGCTGACCCGTCTGCTGGGTAGTCAATGTAAATTGCAACAGGTGCTTCATTCTTAGAAGGTATGACCTCTGAGCCTTCTTCCACATGTACGTTGTAGATCGCTTGTGTTGTTATTTCATCACCATGAATCACCACTTCTCTGCCTGCGTAAGGCAGGCGGATCTCCTAGTGTATGGGTGAGGAGACAGTCCTAAGTTGTGCTAACCATGATCTTCCTAAGATTAGGTTAAACCTAGGCATTTTCTCGACTATCATGAGCATTGCATTTATGGGGAAGTAGTCCCCTACTATGAAGTTTATGTGAAAGGTGCCTTTCACCATGACTTGTGCCCCATTGAATGACCTTAGGTATGCCATTGTTGTGGGCTTGATTTGTTCGATCAAGCCTAGCTTTTCTACAATGGGGAAGGGGATGAAATTCATGATGGCCCCATCATCAACATGTACCATTCATATCTAGTGTTGATCGATCCGAATTGTGATGAATAGGGGTGATGTGGTCACCTGACCCTTCTTAGGGTATTTCCTAATGGTGTCATCATGAAAGGTTACTTGAGGCTATTCTAACCCTACAGGCATGAAGGGAAGCATGACCGAGTAGATTGCTTCTTCCTCCATTGGCATGTCTTCATTGACGAGAGTTGTTGTCAACATGTGGATCAAAGCCTCGCGGTGTCAACTATATGTCATTATCAAGTTGTACAAGGTCAAGGTAGTGTTTTTTTGTTTTAGAGCTTGTTTGACCTGGGTGAGGGCATCTAAGAGGTCTTGGTCACCTCCTAGTTTGGCACCCTCCTACTCCCCTATCCGTCCCAAAAGACGAATCTCCTGAGGAGAAGTGACTTCAGATCCTTATTGGTAGAGTGATGTAGGCTGCGTGGTTGGGTCGATCTTTTTCTTTGGTACAAATGCAGGGAGCAAGGACTTAGGCTTTGGGTTACCTGGGAGTGCATATCCCTTAGACATCTCACTTATGAAGTGGGCTTCTTGCCTTGTGGGGCAAGAAGGCTACTTGGCCGTTTTGTGTGAGATAGGGGTCGTCAGCCCCCTAATGAAGAATGAAGCTAAAGGTGTTAGCAGGCGGGACCGTGTGGCCTTGCCAGGAGGTGGTGCAAAAGTGGATGTCTATGGTGGGACTCTCAAGATGAAACATTTTTGTAAGCTCTAATTAGCCGCTCATGGTACTAGTGCACTAGGCTGAGGCACACGAACTACGAATGGCTACTAGGGTGACCTAGGATCACTGTCAATGCCAATGGCATTGATTATGTAACTAGCATTTTTGGCATTGAAGAGGTTTGTGTAGACATACATATGTTGGTTTTCCGTGAGTACTGGATTGCTTTCATCTAGCACCAATTTCCCCTAGTCAATTAACCTCTGGGTGTCGTACACCAACGCCAGGCACTAATCCGTCTTGTGACCACACTGTTGGTGGTATTCACAAAACTTGTCTAACCTAAAATCCCTAGGAATAGGAGGCTCATTGGGCAAGGCCAAAGAGGGTTCCTAGGGAGCTCACAGTAGCATTGATGTTTCGTGGTTTCTGCTTCCAACATCTATTTTTTTTGGATGTATCCTACTGCCAATAGTTGCTTTAGAAGTTCTGAAGGCTTAAGAGGAAGTGGAGTGTACTTTGAGCAGTCTTTGTGCTAAAGGTTGGGCTTTGTTTGTGTAGATGTATTAGGTGTAGGTATAGCAAGTTGCATCATGTGGGCCAGTTTGGGCATAGGGTTAGGCACGGGTGTGGCCAGTTTCTTGCTGTTCTTGCTACCATTGTTTCTAGTTTTGGGCTTGGCCTCGGTTGCCACAATGACCACTGTGGTTGTTGGGGCTTTATCCTTTTCCTTATTTGTGAAGGTGCTCTTGTAAGTGATGTAGGCTAGGTCTTTACTTGCCTCAGCCACATCTTGTATGCTCTTAGATTTAGCAAATGCCTAACTAAGAGAGCGAGGAACAAGGTAGTATAGTTTGGACTTGATGAAGTCATTCACTATGCCATTAAAGATAGCTAGTAGGTGGTGCTCCAAGATGGGCTCGTGGATCTTATTAAAGGTTTCGCTCCAATGCTGGATGAACTTTTGAACTAGCTCTAAGGGATCTTGCTTCACACTCATCAACTAGTTTAGCATGGTTTCAGGCTTCAAGTTGTACTTGAAGCATGTCACAAACTAGATCAACACCTCTTCCAATGTTGAAATGGATGAGCGTGGAAACACATAGTACCAATCCAAATCTTTCTTGGCTAAGGACATGGTGATGATGCAAATGATCGTGTGCGGCCATTGTTGCAAGAGCAAAGACTCTGACCTAAAAGTGACAAGATGTGCATTGGGATCTCCATCCCCATCATACTTCATGAAGTGTGGAAGATACATCCCTAGGGGTAGTGTTAAAGTAGGGATTGCAGGGCTGATGGGGTCATCCTAGTAGAAGTCTATGACTTGTACCATGTCAGACCCAATAGCTTTAAGACATTTTATTTCCTCAGTGAGGGTCTGGATAAGCTAGAATGCTTGATCTAAACCCAATGAATTTATAGGTGGTTGGTGAGCTGCAGAAGCAGCTCCCACATATGGCATGGTGAGGGTCGTAGCATGATCCATCAGTCGTATCACCAGGACATCCCCTACGAGCTGTACAACCTGTGTTCTCCACCACCTGGCGGGTGGTGTTTTTGGGGCAGCAACCACGGGCTGGGTTGCTGGATGAACTGCTTGTGTCACTGGAAGCATAGACCGTAGCACCATGTTATACTGTACCATATGTGAGGCTTGGTGGGTTTGAGAGTAAACATAGTGAGACATCTATGATGGTTGCAAGGTAGGTAGAGAAGCAAATGGGACCCACCATTTGTATTGGTTGGGGCCCACCATAGTGGGTGGAAGTGACGTGAATGTAGGAATAGAGACAAAAGTTGCGTATGTTTGTGAATTTGGTATGGCATGAACATGTGGTAGCATAGCCATGGTTGGCATGTTATGTTCCACTAGAATGGGTTGCTGAATAGCCTGCAAAGGGATGGTGGTTGCTAACGGAACAAGCAAAACAAGTGAAAGCAGGTTTTGAAACACCGCAGGATTGGCATGGCTACCCATAGCAGCTGTAATTGCAGGTTGCAAAAGTGTGGGCATAATTACAAAGAGAGCCATAATAGATGATGGCTTGGCCCAGAAGGACTGAGTAGGAGGGATAGGAGAAAGGTTGATGTCATCTCCCTCGTCCAACTGGGAATCAAGTTCTTCCTGTCCATCCTAGAAAGCATCATCTTGGCTAGATGCTCTGTCTTGTTGTTTCCTAAGCCTAGCCAATTGGGTCAGTTGGTCTAGAAGCATTTGATATGATTTTGTTAAAGATAAAGAAACACCGGGAGTAGGAACATATTCCATCCCGTTGCAGTAAGAAAACTCAAAGCTACGCTTATTCTCGAGTTCATGTACATCTAAGGGAAGATTGGCCTACACCTTTGCACAGAGGAAACTGTAACACTCGTGTTGCTGGGCCAATCCCTCAAGTCCTTGATTTTGGATCCTGAGGGATTGACATGCTTGCAATGTTAGATTTAGTGGTTGTTTAGCACCAGTAGTGTCGTGAACCATGATGGGAACTTCAATGTTGAAGGCATTGGCATAAGTAGTTGAAAAAGTCATTGTTAAGCAAGTAGTTATGCAAAAATGTGTAAAATTTATGAAAAAGAGTGTGAAAGAACAAGGAAATCAAAAAATAGCAAAATGAAGGCTTTACATCTTACCGAATTCCATAGGAACCGTTGAGGTGACTGACCTACACCACACAAGGCGTAAAAAACAACAAAAGGGTGTCACATTTACATTAGTGCATGATAAGGTGTGGAGAACATGCAAGACTACCATAAAACTAGTTTAGTTAACGATATAAGGCTTTGTGTCTCGCAGGGTCCCCAAAGGACCATCGAACTGACTGATCTGTACCACGCAAGATGGGGTACAGAACACATGCAAGACCACTTTAAGATGGGCAAGCTAACTAGTGATCAAGAAGGCTTTGTGTCTTATTGGATTCCTAAAGGATCATCAAAGAAACCGATCTATACTACATGAGATAGGCTAGTTAGCTAGTGATCAAAGGCCTTGTGTTCTGTAGTGCTCTTGAGGAACTGTTGAGGTAATCGATCTACACCACACAAGGGACAAACAACTACAAAAGGGTGTCACATTTACACTTATGCATATCAGGGTGCAGAAGGTTCGCAGAACTACTATGACATGCGAAAAATGCACCAAAAGGCCCTCCTTCTAGCGCCAGAAAACTATAGTGACTGAAAACGTCGGTGGCTGGAAAAACACCGAGGGGTCAGCAGGTGCAATAGCCTCAACCCTGTACTTGTGGGAGGACAATGCTGGGTGTGTGCAGATATAGGGCACCCTAAATTTTTTGGTCGATCAGATAAGGACTTAAATTAGCATCTATATAGCCTTTTGCAACATATAGTTTTGAAAACAGAAATGAAAATGTTAATTAATGCTTACAATTAAATAAAGAAGAAAATAGTGCAAAAAACAACAATAAGTAGGAAATGAAGTAAAATGTAGTTAGAGAAGTGCATTTCTCCGAAGCTACAAGTTTGCTCTACCAAAGTGGATACAGTTGGTTGCGGAGTGTAGAGATCCTAAGAGTAACCAAGACATGTCAAGAAACAAATATTGTGCACTTGGAAATGGACTTAAGTGTTGAAAATGTGTGGATTCTACCAAGGTGGTAGAAAATGGATAGAACAAAATGCCAGCTAAAAATGCTAGCTATTTGCAATGTCAAATAGGGAGCTTACAATGTGCTGGGAAAAGAACTTGAGTGCAAGAGAGAGGAAAAATCCAAGAGTCAAAAGCAATTCAAACACTTTGAATGCTACTCATTGAGCTATTTATAGGACCAAGGGCATGCAAAAGGGGTGGTTTCGATGCCATGTGCCCTGGGCCTTTGTTGACTTTTTTGTGCTACACATGCCAATATGATCATTGGAAATATATGATCATTGTGATTGTGATCCTGCAATGCCACAACTGTGAGCCTACCACATCGTAATTATCTTGTCAGCATCTGGAAACACATGGTAACGATCCAATTAGGTGAAGTGCATTGATGTCACACAACCACCAGCATGCTTTGCTTTGCTTTGTGGCATAGCATTCTTGGCAGAGCGTAGCTCCTTGTCATGCATTCCTCTACATGTGTGTTACATGCTTGCTATGCTATGCCACACTATGTAGCATAGCGTAGCATAGTGACTGGCCTTATTTGTGAAAAATTTTCCTATTCACAAACTTTACTTCCTGTGTTGCGAAGCTTTCAAAATTGATGATTATGCCCTTTGAGCTACCTTTTCTCTCTTTCGTAGGATTGCTATGCCTTGCTACGCCATGTAGCTTAGTGTAGCATAGTAGTAGACATGGTCTGCCACTTCCTGATGGAAAGGGACATTTTTGAAGGACTTGAAGCTGGGTAAGGGAACTAGTTGTATAGTTGTTGCTATTCTATGCTACGTTACGTAGTGTAATGTAGCATGGCACTTTGCTTTGCAAATCTTTTCTGAAGTTTTCTATGCTACATAGCGGGGTGTAGCATAGCGTAGTAGACTTCTTGACTTAGAAAACTTGGTGAATTTTTTCGTACATCCAGAATGCTATTGCCAACTCCACACATCATTTTTGAGTAGGTTATAAACTATGTAGACTACTTAGGTGGACAGGCAGGATGACCCCTAGATCTTGTTCATGCCTAAAGTAGAAAATTTGTTGAACTAGCTGGCTTGAATTCAGAGCGTTCTCCTCCGAGAGAACTGTGATAGCGCTGCGTGGATTGTAATGTCTAGTAAAGCAAGAGCGACCTTGCATTTTTTGGGGTGTTTCAAGTCACATCCTCAAGGCCCAACACATTCTGTACAATTATAACCTCCTTGGGCAAGGCAAAATCATCGCAAAGGTCCACACATAATGCCAAACTATGTAAGCGATATGAATTGATTATAATTTCTAAATTTAATAAATAATTTCATTAATGAGATGTCCTCATTAACAAATAAAATTAAAAAATTTAAAGAAATCAAAATGAGCTTCATTTATCATGCAAATATTTAACTGTATGTTGATCAAATGGTTTCAAGATATAGAAGCATTCCAACATTCTAATGCAATCTTACTACACAATGAAGTGAATACCTAAAAATACCAAAGAAAATAAATTACATAGTTACCCAAGGAATGAGGAGAAGCCCTTATATCAAAGAAAATTTGAAAATCTAAAGATAATATTTAGCTTTCCCTGTTGAGTATTTATAGTTTTTGGTTTTGTAACGAAAGTGGTGAGGTGGTATCTATGCCCCTAAAATTGTTAGTATTACCATCTGGTATTACCATCCTAGACTAGATTTTTTTTGTGTTCCTCACAGTTTCTAACAATATGAGTCATATCTAGGCCCCTCAAATTGGTAGTATTAGCATCTAGGAAATATGATTTGTCTATGAAAAACTCATTGGGTTATTTGAGAATATCAAACAAGTGTAAGTCTATGACCATCAATCGTGGTAGTACTTTAGCTCTAGTAGCTTTGAAGACCTAGAAGTCATCCTTGAAGGAAACTCTAGTAAATTTAAATGTTGTTTTCAATCAAGCTCATTTCCAAATGTCAAAATCTTATTTGACCAAAATTGACACATCCATATTCATTGCTCAGTCAAATCACAATGTATGGATTTGATTGTCTAGCATAGCCAAAGGAAGTGAAGAGAGGTTTTTAATAACATTAAATTTAGGAAGATACCCTACATACATGAAGTAAGGGAAGGAAAGAAAACCAAATTCCTAGGCTTCTAGATGATTTTGCAACAATTCACTAGATCTAGCTCCATCAATGATCAGACCATGGAATAATTGGGACTACATGGTACTAAAAGTGGCAATACCACCTTGCATCTCTGAAGGGAGAGTTAGAGGTGTATCCTCATTGGTTAAGAAAGTAGTGGTGAAAGGAATTAGTGGAAGATCCCTTATGGAGCGGTGAATGATCTTGTTATTAAAAATCTAATTGAATTATTAGTTGGGTCTTGGTGATGTTTCATTTCTCTTTTCTCATCTCATTTTTATTAGTCCATTACTGTGTGTGCAAGAAGTTAAATACGATAAAGAAAATGATGAGATTTGACCATCTAAGAGGTGGACTAATATGGAAGCATAATACAATTCTTCAAGCAAGTATGGTGAATTTAGAATAGAATTTTTGGAGATTCCAACTATTCATTACAAGATATTTAGCATTTTCCTAATTCATAGTATGCATACTAGGATATGTTTCACCATAACTACTACCACCATGAGCTTCTTGAGGTGGCAGGTTTATGATCTATCATGTACCAACAGTTTGCTGAAAATCATCCACATTGATCTTATATCATGTCAAGTCCCTTTTGTATGTGTGTGTGTGTTTTCTTTTTGGTCTTAAAGCTATGGATCTAACTTTAGTCAATCATTGGAGAATGATGAGGCATCCAATGGTAATTTTTTATCTTTGTAAACTCTTCAATGTATTAAATTTTTTATGTGTAATTAAGCCAATAATTTAGAGTTATTTTGAAATTGATTAGCATGCCTTGTGTGCTATTGAATTTAGTACGCTACTGCACATTCGGTGTCACCTTACCTAGTGTGCTAGCATGCTTAGTATGCTATTTCACTTTGGATGTCACCTCACCTAGTGCACTATTGCATCACTTCAATTACAATTTTGAAAACTATAAACACCCAAAGAAAAGAGCTCAAAAGGGGAATTCATTTGGAAAGTTTTCTTTTAACATTTCTTGTGAACATCCACTGCTCGAATAGGTAAGTATGTATTTCCTTCATTGTTTTTGTTATGTGTTTTGAGTCATCACTTCACCATGCAACAAGACTCTATTAGACTGCTGCCATGTTTTCATAGTCTAGAACCATTTGGTAGATGTATAATTAAGTGTTATTATAATGAGTAAAGCTCATGATTTTCCCTTTTCGTCTTAAATATCAATGTGCATTAAACATTAAAAATACTAAAATATGAACTACATAGAATATCATTAATTAATTAATGCTCTAAAATTATTAATTTTTTATTTCAATAATTATTTATTAATTAGTTAATTTTTTAGAGCTATGATGATTCTACCTTGCATAAGGAGGTTCTATTTTTATAGCATAGTGTTGGGCCATTTAGGATATAACTAAGAAGTCATTTATTTTATTTCTTATGTGCTAGCATTGCACTTGTTCTGCTGAGGATTACGATGCATATGTATGTGAGTTTGGCATTGTAACTATTCCTTGAGGATTGCAATGCGAGTATGCCTTTAATTCTATTGGATGTGTAAGTGCTGCATCTATTGAGAAAGGGATTGCATTGAGTGTTTATTTATTATTTCATTCTTAAGAAAAAATATGTAACAATCATAAAATTTTGAAAAAAAAATCTATATATCTCAATTTCTCATTGTGGAAACATGGGTTATTTTGTATTAAATATACAATGTGTATTATAATATATTTTATATTTTTTAGATGTGATAATGATACACAAGTAAACTATGTGATTCACTTATATTTCTTCATGTTGTTAATGAAAAACTCACCATGTGTACCAATTGATACACTCATTATGGTTTCAACTAGAGGGAGTCCATATCAAGGTCCATTGAAAGCCAACTTGATTCCATTCTAAATAAAGCTTTGTATGCTTTTACCAAATCCATTAGTAAGATAGACTACAACCTACCAAAATCTTAAAGACAGGTTGAGAGGATTCTTTTATTTTCACCTATATTTTTTTGAGTAAATTTTGAGAATATATTATCAAAAAAATATGTTCAGTCAAAAAATAAATAATTCCTACAATTCTTGCACTAGCATGAACTAGTGGATATGGAGCTTGCTAATTGTAACTATACTTGAAACAACCATAGGAAAGGAAGTACTAGGGTCATGTCTAGGATTGACCATGTTTGTGTTGGATCTCCTATTATGCTTAACAATGTGTAGGTTTCTGGAACTGAGTGAAGAGATTTAGATCATCAATTTCTAATCTACCAGGTTGGGAGGAAGTCTCATTCTAAGGTTTCTTAGTTCCATTTCAGGAAAAGCTAGCTCATGAAGCCATGGCTCTAACCACTAGTAATAACTATATGGAACCAGTATTCTGTTGCAAGGGATACACATGAATTCCTTACAAATTTGCTTAATATCATAAAAAAAATATTGGCTCTTATCGAAACGAGGAGAACTACTCATTAAGAAGTCATCAAGGGAGGTTGCAATATAAGCTACCTTGGATTCAATATAGGCACGAGAGAGGAAAATTTTTGGTTTGGGAAGAATAGGTTATGGTTATTTAGCTCCAACAACTTGACTATGAATAAATGGAATACTAGTGGAAACGATCATGTAAGTAATGGATGAAGGATGATGATGACCTAATGAGGTTTTTCTTTGAGGCCACTCAAGCTAACATGGCAAAGTTGATGCACAGTTTGGTCAAGCAAGGACAAGTGCTTGAGTAGACTATGGATATTGCTCATGAGTTTTAGTCTTTTTGGGGGCCTATCTAGAAGAGGTTTGATAGGGCTCCTCTATCGATATAGATTCAAATAATGTTTACAAAGAATGAAAACTAATAATTGTTGGAAACCTTTACTTGGGAGGGTTTTGATACTACTTTAAGGAATCTAAAGACAGGGAGGGCATTGCAGACAGTTGGCCCAGCAAATTTTTCTAAGTCTTTGTAGATGTTTTGGAAAAAAAAAATTTGATGTGTTTAACAACATGTTATGTTAGAAATATATTTTCTAAGAAATACATTATTCTAGAATTATCCTTATCCCAAATTTTGATAGTCCATTGAAGGCTACTCATTATAAGCACATTGGGGTCTATAATACCTTCCTCAATTTTGTTTACAAAATTACTTGTTCAAAGGTTGAATCCCTTCATGCCACATTTTATGAAACATAATCATGCTAGGTTTGTGATAAATATACTCCTTAAGGATCAGGTTATTCTTCTATAGGAAATTCTTCACTTCCTTCAAGTTGAGCATTTCCCTAGGATTTGTTTTAAGCTTGACATTCTGCAAGCTTAGGACACTATGAATTGGAACGCCTTAATAGATATTATGATGAGGAAAGGTTTCAATAATACTTTCATTGACTTATATCTTCAAATACATCCTCTACTACTTAGTCCATCGATATGGAAGAGGTTCCTTGAGGGTTCTCATCACCATGGTGAAGTCTTCAACAAGGGGACTTGTTGTCTCTCTATATTTTCATTATGGTTATGGAGACTTTGCAAGATCACTATAGGGTTGAAGGGATGCAGGGTCTAGACATCAATGGGGTTGACTACATAGTGAAACACTATGCAAATGATACCATTGTTTTTATACATGATTTGATGCTAGAAACTACAACTTTGGATTGGATCTTATTATGAATGGGAAGGGAGGTGGGCCTAGAGGTGATTTGTGCCAAATCCATACTTTACATATCCCATACTAATCCCAAGGTCAAAGTGCATATCATGAAAATTGTGGGGGTCCTTCCTAGTACTAATTATGACCAGTATCTAAGATTTCCCATATTTGAATGGCATCATAGGAGAGTTTGGGTTCAACACCTTAAATGTATTTAGCAGCAGATTGGTTACTAGACTACACACATTCTAACCTGAAAAGGATAGATCCTATTAGACACCTTAGTGCTTTTGTTAATTTCATGATTTATAGCTTCCATTACTATCCTACCCCTCAACATTCAAGACATAGTAGATCAATTAATTAAAAATTTCATTTGGTTGGGCAGAAGGAGGGAAAATGTTTCCATCTAGTGGCCTAGGACATGATTGTGTGCCCTTGAAATGTAGGAAACCTATGAATTTTGAAAATCAAAGATCTAGTGATGATGGGACAACAATAGCTAGTTCACTACATTTTGTGAGATGATATGAATATGGTGTCATGGATTTGAATCATAAACCATAAGTATCATCAATGGACCACAACTACATAGGATTCTCTTTTATTATGCTCAATCTATTGACATGTTTACCATATTATGGTGTTTGGATGGTTCTCTATACACCCTAGACTCATAATTGTAGTGATCAAAAATGTTGGTGGCTAGAACACTAAGAGGTTACTGAGTGTACAACCTAATTGCGGATCTGTGCAAGGGTCGTGCTGGAGTAAATAGAAGCGGGGCACCTTGAACACTCTGGTCGATTACACAGGGACTTATCTAGTGTACAATAACCTTTTGTGAACATTTGTTTTAATATGTTTTAATAAGTAACCAAGTAATAAATATAAACTAGTGTACAATGATGAAAAATATATGTAATAGAAAAATGAGATGAGCTTGAGTAACAGAATGCACTACCCCAAAATCAAGGGACTTGGTCTTTGTTTGCCTTGGAGAAGATGTACAACTAGTTGTAGTACTAGATAAGAATAGTCTACAATGAAATGGTATGATCATAGCTCCTTTATTGCTACCAAAGGCCTACTAATAGGAACTAATGAGCTAGTGCTTGCTGGACTAGGAGAGATCTTGGAAGTACTACCATAGGGGTTCGCTCTGATCACAAGAAAGCCAAGTGTAAGAAAGATGATTCCCAAAATTCAACCCTTTGAACATTGTTCTCTGGGGTATTTATAGGGCTATAAGTAGGAGAAAGACATTGTTCAAATGCCATGTGTCCTAGATCCCATAGGGTGCAAACTATGAATATGCCATACTGGTGTAGTGCTACATTGCAGTGTCATGCTGGTGTGCTACACTGCAATGTTACGCTGCTGGTGTGAAACTTGTGAAGCTGTGATCATACCATTCAAAATTCGTGTGCCAGAACCCATGAAACTACCATGTTTTTACAAAAAATGCCAATAATGAATGCAAAGTGGAGCCTATGCTCCAAGACTGCATCTTCCCTACTCTTGTGAGTAGGGTCAGGCATAGGGACAACTTTAGGGGATTGACAAGGGGGTGTAAAACAAAGAAAAGTGTTGATCTTGTCTACTAAAGAGGTGTTTGGGTAGAGATGAACATTGTCAAAAAATTTTGGAGCTAACCAAAGACTTCCTAAGGCTTCCACATGCTATGTATGCTACCCAACATATCGGTCTAGCGTAAACACCCACGCACTACACTGTGCTACCCTGCATAGTGTAGTCATCAATTTTGAGATAGAATTTGCCTGAAAGTTAAAAATACCCCTTTGATACCTAGCTAGGTAAGAAACTGCAATAATTTTCAACCCTACATTCCATGTTGAAAGGTCTTGGTATGTACGGAGTTAATCCTTGGGATACTTTTAAAGATTGTATCCTTGCTACATTGTGCTATGCATAGCACAATGTAGCAACTAGTGTGACATGCATCCTTACTTGATTTGCAATGCTTTGTCAACAAATTTTGGTTGGAACTTGAGGAAAAGGAGGGATAGGTGGTTTCAAAGATCAGAGCATGGCCAAGTATCATTCTTTTGCTAGGGTAACTTGGCAGAGGACCTCTATGCATTATATCCTACTACATTATGCTATGCTATATAGAATAGCACAACATATCACCTTGGTTGGCTCAAATTTTTTCTCATTTTGCAATCATTCTATTATGGGATGTCAATCATGTGTTGATGTGGATGTAGAACAAGCATGTTTGATGGTTACTCCATCAGAGTAATCTAAGTAGGAGTGTCTTCACAGTAACTCCCTACTATGCTATGCTAAGGTGCATAGCGTAGCACAACATAGCACTCAAATTGAGATGATTTCTAACAAAATTTTACACATATTGCTACATTGCATTTCTTATGCATCAAGGATGAAACAAAGAAGATATCCCAAAGGACTGAGTCATTGTTGATTTGCATCTTTTGTGCCCGATCAGTCTTTTCAAGACCTACTACACTATGTAGCATAGCAGGGTCCTATGGTTAGAAAACATTCCAAACTATTTAGTCCATCCTAAACACCTTTGATAGCTCCTAGCATGGTCCCTTCGTATATCATCAGCTAGGTCAAGTGTCAAGGTGGGCAAGCTAGAGGGTGTAGCAAGCCTATAGCCCCAGGAGATAAAAAATTTGCTTAACTATTCAGTCTACCCCTAGTGTCTCTTTCATGAAAATTGGCCCTGTGACTAGGTCCTATGCTGACTATGCTATAGAGGATGGTAGGAAGGCTCGGATGTAGATTTGCAAACATTAGGAATTCTAAGGTGTCATGTATCTACATGGTTCAACATGACACAACACTTGTAGTGATCCTTGCCCCAAATTTCAATAATGTGCTAAATTGTTAGAGTCCCAAAATTTATGGTGTTTCAATGGCCCCTCTTTGTTGAGATTTGGAGGATCTACTTGAGAGATGTCAATAAAGAATATGAGACACCATGAGGATCAAGATTCCAACATTACTATTCAGTGTCCTCTTGGATGAGGCTTCACTACGTTTAACAGTGCTTTGAGGATGATGTAGGATAGGGGGCCAAGGGATGGATTTGTGGAAATAGGTTTGGGAAGAAAGGATGTAGAATGCAACACCATGCTAAATATTGTCATAATGTGATCTATCATTGAAATTCTTATGAGGGATCAACATGCATGGGTGTCTTTATTTTTTTGGATTTCAACCTCTCACCAAAGTGCTTAGAGATGGTTGATCCATAGCTAAAATGTTCATGAAGCACCTATCATGCCATTTTTTTTAGGCACTCATCTCTTTTTTTTGTTGTGTGTTTTTTTGTGCTTTTCTACTTTTCTGCTACACACCCACATGCACATGAAGATAACCTTGTTGTTGCTATAAGATAGGCGTTTCCTCCCCAATATGAGTTGTGTTATGTCCATGTGGGGCTTTGACCTACCTACAAAGGCTTCCCATTGGATGAGTTGCATTATGTCGATCATGGACTTGGTAGTTGGGCATGTGGAAGGGATTTTTTCATCAAGTAAACTTGCAAAGAGGATATGGGAAATTGTGAGTATAGGAAATGGAGATTAAGTGGCTAAAGGAAGAGTAGAAGATGCACTGTCAAGTAGCTAGGCTAATCAAAGCAGGTACTTTTGATCAATGTAGTGCCTTTCTGTCACGGTGAAATGCATCCTTGAATGACACTATCTTAGCTTTTATCCTAAAATTGCAATAGAGAGAAAACTAGAAAGAAGAAACCATTGAGTGAAGTGTGGACAAATTTCTACTCACTCTGGACACTACAAGGATGGGAAGTGATGTGTCTAACATGTGCAATGTTCAAAGTAGGAAGGCCAACATAGATTCTAGCAGCGGTAGGCCAAAAAGGTAAGCACTGAGGAGGCTAGGAACGTTGGTGACCCAGGTGCTCAGGATTCCTTGTCCAAGGAAAACATCATGTAGTCTAGCCATAAGGTGAGAAGCCTAATAGTTGAATGCCTTTTGGGCTTCAATGATGGTGAGGGATGGGGGATGGCAACCTTGTGGCCAGGCCAAAATAGTGCTAGGACTCTAGCAGTAGGTGTTGATGACAAGAGCTACTAGCAGCATGATTGCCTGTGGTAGCGGTAGCTTCGAAAGCTCAGCAACATGTCAAATGACATCCTAAAAGATCAGCAAGATGTTAGGGGTGATGACATTGCATGTTTTCCAGAGGGTTTTTCCTTCGCAACATGAACTACATTTTGGAACTACAACGTCCCACCTCATCCACCTAGGAAACTTTAATACATGCACGCTCGCTTGTTCACAAGTGTTACATGTATGAGGTCAGAAGTGTTGCACTGTTAACCTAGTTTAAAATATTGGTAGACTATCCAATGTGCTAGTTTAAGGTCCCAATAGACCAATGTGCTAGTCTAAGGTCCTAGCAAAATGCTATGCTAGTTTAACATCATAGAAGATGGTGGATTTCCGATTTAGGATCATAGCAGACCATGCTGTGGATGCCAATTTTACGTCATAGCCCAAGGATGTGTTGTACTAGTTTAACTTCATAGAAGATGTTCTATGCTAGTTTATAGTCATAGCGAACTAGTTATATGAATTTATAGTCATAGCAGAATATCTATGCCAGTTTCATGTCGTAGAAGATGTCTTACTTACCTTGCTTTGCATTTGATGTAATCCTTTGTGCTAAAAATAGTATGGATTAAGGTACACGTGGTTGACAAGATTTTCAAACTTGTTGTCATCCATATTAGATAGTTTGAATACCCCATTCTCATAGGCCTTTTTTACTACAAAGGGGCCCTCCCAGTTAGTTGAGAATTTTCTCACTAGTTCACAAAAGACATTGAGAACTAGGTTCCATATTTTTATTTTCCACTGATGTAAGTTGCAATGATGCTTCTACCATTGTTTTTCTTGGTACCATTTGATGTGACCAAGTGTTTGGGTGTTCTCCTCCTTCATGGAGTCAAGATCAATGATCCTTGACTTGTTGTTTTGAGCCTCATCTACGATGTTCAAAAGGACCATTCGAAGTGATGGAACCTACAATTCAAGAGGGAATACTTCTTTAGATCCATAGAAAAGATTGTATGGAGTCTTACTTGTAGCTATTTTTCATGTTGTGTAGTATGCCCAAAGCATGTAGAGGATTTGCTCATGCCATCACCTCTTGTTGCTGCTAAGCATCCTTTTCAATAGGTTGATGATGACTTTGTTTGTTGCCTCTTCTTGGCCATTTTCTTGGGGATAGTATGGTGATGAAAAAGAATGCTTGATACCAAGGTTTTCACAAAAATCTTTGGTTTCAGCATTACTAAATTATGACCTATTCTCAATCACAGTGATCATGGGAAGGCTAAACTATATCACTATGTTGTCAAGAATGAAGTTGCAAACCTATTAGGATGTAGTTTTCCTAAGGGGAATAGCCTCTACCCACTTAGTAAAATACTTGATGGTAGTGATAATGAAGCTATGCCCTACAGAAGACTTGGGTGCAATGGCTCCTATTATGTCTAGTCCCCAATGTTCGAATGACCATGTAATTTTTGTGGTGTGAAATTTGGTGGGTGACAGATGTATAAGGTTCCCATAGCATTGACACACGTCACATTTTCTAACCTTAGCAAGGCGATCATGTTCTATGTAAGGCTAGTAGTAACCTAGACGTCTGATTTTAGCTACCATATCCCTGGTAGCAATGTGCCCTCCACAAAATCCCTCATGGACTTGGTGCATGATTTGTTGTGCTTCACCCTCACTAATGCAAGCTAGTAATATCCCATCATAGGAGCGTTTGGATAGAGTGTTGTCTCCTATGAGGACATATTGTCAGGCTCACTTTTGTATTGCATCCTTTCTAGCAGATGTCAAGCCATGCAAGGGCTCGCCATGTCGGAGGTATGCTTTAATGTTGTCATACCACTCTTGGGTTTGAGCTACGCCTATGAACGCAATGTGTGGAGTGTGAGTGATAGGATTGGTGCATTCTATTATCGAGGCAGGCATGGTAGCTAACATGTGTGATGGCACATTCAAGGCTAACATGGCTAGTGCATTAGCTATAGTGTTTTCATTATGGGACACATGTTGGATGTCCAATGTTGCAAACTGCTTTAGTAGACTTTTGGCTAAATCACAATAAGGTTGCAAATGTGGAGCTTTGCAAGCGTAAACGTTAGTAATCTAGTTGATAACTACCTATGAGTTGCCTTGGATCACTAAGTGTTGGATCATAAAACCTTGAGCTACTAGAAGGCCCCTAAGGAGTCATTTCTACTTAACTATGTTGTTTATGCAAATGAATGTAAAATGATATGTGAAAGGTTGAATTTCCCCAAAGGGAAATGTAAGGACAGCGGTAGTACTACCACCTCATGCAATTGAAGCATCATCAAAATGTAAAGTAGCCTCGAAATCTGATGGTACATGACTCACGTTATTGATATGCTCATCTGGGAACTCAAGTTCTATTATTGCTAGGTCATCAACAGGTGAAGTTGTAAGCAATGTGGCTATTTCTTGACCCTTTATGGATGCTTGTGCCACATAATGTAGATTGAATTCTATAGTTATGGCTTTCCATAAGGCTATTCTGCTACTCTCATATAAGTTGGTTGTAATAGCGCAAAGTATATTGCCTGTGCATATAATGCTTACTTTATTGTGAAATAGGTAATGCCTCCACTTTTTAAGTGTAAACACTAGGGCAAGATAATTCTTCTATACCTCATTGTATTTTGATTCATGAGCTATCAATGCATGACTTAACTAATATACTAGGATTTTAGATCCATCATCTTTCTTTTGACATAGCAGTGTAGCAATTGATGTATCGGAGGTGGCCAGATAGATGTAGAAATGCCTATTCCTCTATGGAGGGTAAATAGTGGGAAGGTGTAAAAGTACTTTCTTTAGTTTATTGAAGGCTTCTTGGCATTGATCAGTCCACTTGAAGTTGTCTCCCTTCTTAAGAAGGTATTGCATCAAGTGTAGTTTGTCTATCAACCTTGTGATAAACCTTCTTATAAATTGCACCCTACATTGAAATCTACATAAATCCTTAAGGTTTGTAGGTGGTTTTATGTTAACAATGGCTTTAACCTTATTGGCGTCCACTTCTATCCCTATTTTTAACACTACAAAGCTTAACATGCATTTGGTTTTGACGCTAAAAATGTATTTTCTGGGGTTGAGGTGCAAGTCATGCCTATGACAATGTTGGAGAACTATGTTTAGATCATTGGGGTGATCAATAGCTTCCTTAGACTTAATTTCTATGTCATTGACGTAATTTTTTAGTTTTTCTAGGAGATAATCACTAAAGATATATGTCATCACTCATTGATACATCACTCTAGTGTTTTTTAGCCCAAAGGACATCATTGTGTAACAAAAAGTTCCCCAAGGGCTCATAAAGATAGTTTCCAATTGATGCTCTAGGTTTATATGGATTTGATTATAGCCTAAGAACCCATCCATGAATGATAGCAAAGAATTACTAGCCATAGCATCGATAAGTTGATCGATACTAGGAAATGGAAAGTCATCTTTGATTATCATCCTATTCTATACAAATTCATATGCTTCTAGTCTTCTTGGGCATGACTACAATGTTTGAGATCCAATCTGAGAGTCAACTACCTAAATGAAACCAGCTTGATAGAGTTTGATGATTTCATCATGTATAGCAAAGGTGATTTCTAGTTTGATTTTGTGAGCTTTTTTCTTAACTACCTTGATGTCTGGGCCTGGGATAATGTTGTGTTGTCTGAGTCATGGGTCTAGGCCCAACATGTCTTCATATGACCATGCAAACACTTTAAATTTGTCATTAAGGACTTTTTTAATGTTTTTTTGCACCTATGGCTCTAATAGAGAGCCAACTTTTAATGTTTTCGCTTCACCTTTAGGAGTAGTCATAGGGATTTCAGAAAGAGGATCCCTAGTTAAATCCCTAACCTCTAAGTCTAGGGCTTGGACTAGGCGTTCAGGCTAGTCCAAGGGTATTTCTAAGGATGCTATGTAAGTGTCATGAGAGGATGGTTCAAAATTTACCAATTCTAGACTCAAGCATCTTGTAAATCTATTGTGGGGACCTATCAAGGTCAAATTTGAACAAATATCATCATGCATAGCATTTTCCAACTAAACTTGCCATAATAAGCAAACAAGCCAAGTCAAGTGATACCTGTTTGAGACAATGGCCTGTAATGAATATATGCAAAGTAATAATGCAATCACTAAAGAGTTTCTAGTTTAAGGTCTTAGTGGATTGTAACCATGAAAAATCATAAGTTAATGTTGTTATTTTAAGGTCATAGCTGACCACAAATATGAAAATTTGTAAGTTAAAATTACCAGTTTAAGGTCCTAGTGGACAACCACTAGGTTAAGGTCAATGTTGCCAGTTGAAATTTAAATGCTAAAATTACTAGTTTAAGGTTGTAGTAGATCGTAGTCATGTAACATTGTAAGTTAGAGTTGCCAGTTTAAGGTCATAGTGGACCATGACCATGTAACATTATAAAACAAAATGAGGTGAAAATTTTGGTGGATCCACTTACTACGGTACAGCTGAATAATATGCTACAATGGCGCCATGCTACGCTATAGTAGTGCTACACTATCGAAGTTAAGGGTATTCTTCTTTACTCGGGACATGAAGTGACAAGTGTTTTTACTGTGTTGGCTATAAATAGGGGATTACCCCTTGGGAATCCTGTCATTTTCATTATCAGAGCTAACACCTAGAGCGTAGCGTGACCAAGCCGAGAGACAGTGTAACAGGCATAGCATAGTAGTTGATACAGCCAATTTGTAAGCAAGAAAATGGCACATAAAAGTGAATGTAGGCATTAAAGACTTATCAATCTAGATGAAGGCAAGTGCACCCTACAACGTCTTCCCAAGGCATGCATTGAGACATGGCAAGAGGTTCCATACACCTGGTAAGTCACTACACTACTCTTGTTTTCATCATGTAACTTGTTGAATGGGATTATCATTGTGGTCATCATGTCTTAGTTGTCATAGTAATTAACACTACTATGTTGTAACTGTTGTGATTTTATTGGCCATCAATTTGACTGCTATGCCATGGTTATTGCCACTTCAGCTGCCATGACCATGGCAGTTGCTGTGCTATAGCTGGTGCGTGGCACTGTCCCAACCACCATTGTTGGGAATGGTGTAATTGTGGGATTTGGGTGTTTTTGGGTGACTTAGTGTTCACTCAGCCTAGCATAGCACCTATGGTGAGGGTTTTGTCTTGCCAAATTTCTTAGGTGGCAGAGCATGTGTCTAGCGTAGTGTAACATTTGTAGGTGGAGTTTCCCTTTTGATTGCATTTTATTTTATGTATTTCATGCATTGTAGTAGGGTTGGGGCAATGGGAATGCTATAAGTTCTTTTCCGTGTGTACCATTTTTGTCATTTTTCTTGAATTGTTACATTTTGATTTTCTATTATGCTACACTCTTATGTTGGCTATCTTGTTACGCTGCTACACTAGTAGAGTTGCTACACTGTTAATTGTGTCTTTCATGCTAGGTTTTTACACTTGTTACATGTTACTACTGCACTTGTTGGACTTGTTACATTTGTCATATTCACTAGTTTGCTATGCTATATGGGATTGGTTGTCCTGCTATGCTGTGCGTAGCATAGCCATTACCCTCATGCAAAGTGTAGTTGCTAGACTATGCTATACGTGGTGTACCTATTGTGCAACATTGTGCGGGGTGTGCTTGCTACACTACACTATGCAGGACATTCATGTGATGCTACGCTATGTAGGGCATAGCCGCTAAGCTATGCAGGGTTTACCTGCTACGTTGTGCCAGGTGTAACACCTTGCTATGCTACATGTAGTATTCGGTTTGGTTTTACTATGCTGGGGACTTAGTACTTCATGCCTAAGGGAAAAAAATTGCAAACCAAGGGTTATGCTATGCTACATCAATAATTGTCACTTGAACATAGTGCTAACATTTGATTCTTTATCATGCAGCATCATGTTGAAACCTGTTCTAATTGTGCTTGAGGTAGTAAGCATCCCATGTTTCCTGAGTGAACCTATGACCAACATCCACCCTCCCCATCTGTAGGTATAACATCATGCAATTTTTTCCTAGGAGGGTGCATGGAGTTTCTTGAGTTCCTCCTTCGCCACTTCAGTGGGATAGTGTGGTCACACTTATCGGCCGATATAGTTGCTATACTTGTTGAAACATTGTTACCTAGGGGAAACCAGGGTATTTTGAAGTTCATGGCTGACGGGTTGATCTAGGGTAAAGGGGTGGAAGGATCAAATTAATGTCCAAAAGGGTTAAGATGCTTATGTTGGATTTTGGGTATGGTCGAATTCAAGTGCTACCACCAATACAACATGTTTTTTGTGGTCCATCACATGGGCATCTACCTCCATAACCCACCTTGTACCATTTATTGTGGTGGCATGCGAGTCCTATGAAATATGTTTTAAGCATGTTGTATTGTTTGCCTTAATTTATTCAAGATTCTTACCACACTCTGCATGTTACCACATTTGTGATTGATGAGAATAGTCTTCACGGTAACAATGGAACATTGGCATTGGTGCAAATAACCTTGCAAGATTTCTCTTCTACTGAGAATGTACATGCCAACATTATAGAACAACTTGGGGCTGACTTCAAAGCTTATTCAACCAGGTACTACAAGTACTATAGGAGATGTGAATAACTTGGATGGTTGGATGGTGAGTGGGAATCCCACGGAGCGGTTACCGTAGAAGATGATTTAGTGGAAATTCCATCGTTTCGTATGCCATTCAAACCCAATATGCTAAGTTGTGCATTTTTTGTGTGTGTTCAAGTGATGATTTTTCTTTTTACTTTCTGCTAATTTTTTTGTTGGTTACTGTAGTAGCTAGCAAATCCCAAGAGGTTACAGTGATCAGCTCTAGGTGAAATGAAACCAACCTCTTCTTCAAGTATATGAAGGTGGATAAGACTCAACGTTGGCTTTGCAATGGGGACCTAGCCACCCTTGTTCACAACATTCAGGAGGCTAGGATCATGGATTTGTTCCTGGTAGAAAATCCAAGTGTCCTACCTGCAGAAATGCTTTCCCTAGACAACTTGCTTTTCAAAATGCTGACTACTTCTGCACATGGATTTACAATGTGTGGGTGGTGTTTGAGATTAATGACAAAGTTTTTGCAGATATTTTTGGTATTCCCTTAGATGTTCTACCTATAGGAGAAAATTTTAGCTAAGATGAAAATCATCAATGAGACATAGAGGAATGGCTAGGGACAAGAAAGGACTGAAAGGGGATTTATATTCATAAGGTCAAGCTACCGATAGCCCAAATAGTTTACCCTATCTTTTAGGCTCATGCTTTTCCCAAGCTAATCTCCCAAGGAAAAATACTTGGAGTAGGAAAATCTTGGATCATGTGGGAGGTCATGGAAGAAGGGACCCATTATAACTAGGCCAAGTACCTTTCCAAAGGCTTGGGTGCTGAAATGGTTAAGCTCTATGAGAATCTTGAGGCTTGTTTCAACGTACACTATGCCTTATTCATAACTTACCTGTGATGGTTTATGGAATTACTGGTGGTTTGTGAGAATGATGCCTAGGTGTAGTATCATTACACCCAAATATCCAAGCTATGGATTTTCCCAAGTCTTTCGCACCACCCGATCCCAAGACCGTCCAGAAGCTATAGGGGAATCACTTTGATAACTAAGATGGATTGGGTGGGGGATACATTTCATGCCCCAAATAGCATTGGAGAGGGACCTCTCGGTACCATAGGCAATGTGTTAAGGGGGTCACGCCTCATTGTAGAAATAGTGAATACCAAGCTACAATGTAAAAATTCTTGTCCTACAAAAGAACCTCCCCATACTAATGAAGAACAAGGGAGACAGCTATGACTAAAGGTTTGAAGAGTGCAGCCTAACTCTGGTAAGTGTGTTTAACTATCTTTACTAGTTAGCCCCTACTACGCTATGTAGTGTAGCACAACGTAGTAGCATTTTTGTGTTAGAGTATCGTACTTATTTTAAATGTGTTTAAGAGAAGAAGGAAAAGAGGAAGTATTAGGCCCTAAAGCAAGGGCGTGCACTGTAGAGGAAGAAGTGGCCCCAGCAGTAGAGGAGAAGGCCCGCATCATAGAGGAAGAGGCCCTTGCTTTCGATGATCCTTTTTCAGAGTGTGCCCTAGTACCTGAGGGGCACATGAGTGTTCAAGATGCTGCCACAATTTTGAGCCAGTTAGAAGGGGAAGGGCTACAATTCGATGCTGGTGAATTTGACTGCTTGCTATATAGTCTGTCGATGGGCGATCCACCCACTATCACCCCGAAGGGTTTGCTGGGTAGGATCTTTGCACTATCATTTATGTTGCTTTTTGATTTTTTTTTCCTCCTCTTCATCATTGCTTACTTTTTTTATTGTGCAGCGGACACCACCATTAAAGCCCCCAACTCTTCTTCTTTGATTTGCCTCCAACCATGGACCAAAACCCTTGATAAATTTCCTTTCATGGAAGGGGTGATCAATGACATGATTTATCACCTAAGGAAAATTGATCCTAAGATAGGTAAGTTCAAGTTACAATGTTGGGCTCTTTGATTTTTTTTTCTTAACTAATGCTTTTTCATGTGATTAATAGCCTCCCATCTTAAGTCGGATCCTAGGTAGGCCATTGAGGTTGACATTGTGCTTTAACTTCCTCTATAGGTAGCCAAGGTGCCTTGTCATATATATGAGGAGATGAGTAAATTTGCATTGTACTCAGTGCACTCCTTGTGGGAGTGTAGGCATGTTAATGATGACCTTTGGAAGAGGGTGCAAAAATTTGGGAAAGAGAAGGCTAGCCAATTAGTTGAGTTGGAGGATCGTTAATCCAAAATTGGATTCTTGTTGGCCCATGATGCTCCTGATGGCACCTAGCATATGGCTATAGTTTACTATGCAATATATTGGTTAGTTGTACATCGTAAGAATGAGGCCACTTGGGAGATCATAGAGCAATGCTTGTAGATGGACTTATTGGCTTAGAAGAACCAAGACTGGAAGGACTATAGCACAAAGATGTATAAATGGGGGAAGGCACAGAAGAACCATAAGTGCATGTACAAAATGGAACATGCTACCTATTGTAAATAATATTGGAATGCCTCAATTGAGTTTCATACCCATAAGCTATTCATTGATATCATTGGTGCTACTAGGGCCTATGAAAGTTCAAGCAACAGGTGGTGGTCAGTGAATCCCCCAAAAAGGAAATGACCTTACCTTCTAGGGAGATGACAACCACCACCTTTTCTCTGAGACCACCTAGATGGATGGCTATGGAGAAAGGTAAAGTTGCAGCAAGTATTGATCTAAGTGAGGAATTTTTGGCTAGCTTGCCCAAGGAAGAGATCCTGCAACATCTAGTGGCTAGCTTGCACAGGATACCCTCTGAGATGGACACGGGCCCATCTTAGGTTATTAAATTTTATTGTATTATAATTTGTTTTGTGATAGCCTTATTGTAATGTATCTCATTATTTCATTGTTTTTATTGTAGGATCCCAACAATAGTGTAGGACCTAGTGGCACAACGAATGGAGGTGCTAAAAAAGACTTAGTGTGGCGGTGAAATAGTTTTATTTTTGTTGATTTTGAATTTAATTTTTGTAAAAATTATTGTATTGCATAAAATTTCATGAAGAACATAATGTGAAAAATTATTTTATTTTTTTTAACTAATAAATTTTTAATTAATGTGTTTGGGCCCCTTGTGGGCGTCTTGTTTAGGTTTAAGACCCTTTCAGGCTATGGTAATAGTTTAAGGCCATTTTTGAGCCATTGCTAGTTTTAGGCCATTTTGGGCCATTTCTAGTTTTAGTCCATTTTAGGACATTTCTAATTTGAGGCCATTTTGTGCCAATGATAGTTTTAGGCTATTTAGATCCATGGTTATAGATAATTAATGTAAACATCAGCCATAAGATAATCAGTGGATATAATATAAATAGTGAAGATGAAGCAAAGTCAAGCAGTGAACATGATGTAAATCATAATCATAATGTAAATAGTGAGCATGCTACTAAAATTGCCATAATGTAAATAGTGAATGCAATGCTAATGAAAATAATGAATCATGATGCAAATAGTGAACACAATGATAAAATTAATACTAAAGAAATAAGTGTGTTGAAGCCAAGAATTTATGGAATTGAAATAGAGATAGTCTCTAATTACGTAGTTGTTTCCTAACCCATCATGGGCTAGGCAAAGCATATGGTTGAGAGGCTTTATTGTGATATTCTTCTATGTCACTGTCTACTGTCTAGAAGGGCAACTCAGCCCACGTGGTTTCTTTATCTAAGTTGGAATTTTTCACTGGCTCCTTAGTCAAGCAAGGGGTTTTAGCATGAATGGATGCTTCATTCTTAAAGATTACTATCTCAGAACCTTGCTCCATGTTAAAATTTTTCACTTCCCTACTTGCATAGGGTAACTGGATCTCTTAATGTATCAATGAAGAGATAGCCCTCAATTGGGCTAATCATGATCTCCCCAAGATTAGGTTGAACCAAGGCATCTATTCCACTACAATGAATATCGCACTTGTAGAGAACTGGTACCCTACTACAAAGTTAATGTGGATAGTCCCCTTTATCACCACACATGCCCCATTGAATGACTTCAGGCACAAAGCTATCATGGGCTTGGTTTGATTGACCAAGCCCAGTTTATCCACTCTGGGAAATGCAATGACATTGGTAGTAGCCCTATCATCAACATGTATCCCTTAGATCTTGTACTAGCTAACCCGAATTGTGATGAACATGGGTGCAGTTGTCACTTGACCCTTTTCAAGGTCATCCTTAATGGACTCAGAGTGAAACCTCAACAAGGCTGACTGTGGTTCTTCAACAATAGAGGGAAGCATGACAATGTGAATGGCTTTTTCTTCAGGGCCTTTTTGACCTGTGATGGGGCATTGAGAAAGTCTTTCCTACCATCTTGTTGTTTGCTAACCTTATCCTCCTCCATACATCCTAGAAGAAGAATCTCCCTAAGGGGAGTGGATTTGGGCTAGTTAACAAGCTTTCTTAGATTGGCAAGCATCAGTTGTGTAGGTAGGCTACCACTAGTGGCTAATGATGAAGAGGCCATGGGAACTACACACAAGGGGATAGGGTTATGGGGACCTAGTGTAGTACATTCCTTAGCTAGCTTGTTTGCTAGATGTTGTTCACATTTCTTTCAATAGGGAGGCTAGGGTTCATCCTTCGTTACTTGATTTTATGTTGGGGGAAGGGGGGAACTTGCTTGCTTTGCCACCCTAATGATGAATGTTGCTTGCATTATTCCAGTGGGTTGCAGTGCGATTTTCGGCACAAAAGGTGCTGGGGGCATCTATCAAGGGGTCCTAATGACAAAGGGGGCCTACAACTTAGTTGTTGTTGTTGGCATTTCTTTGTTGCGAGGAGGTACCCAAACCACAAAAGGTTGTTGTGGTGGTTCAAGGTTATTTTGAATTCCAATGGTGTTGATGTTGTAATTGATGTTTTTTGCATTCAGAGGATCTTTGTAAACATCCATTGATTGGTTTTTAGGTCAAATGGCACTACTCTCATCCAGGACTAGCTTTCCCTAATCAATCATTCTTTGAATGTCATCTTTCAATGCTAAGAAGTAATCTATATCATGATCGTAGAGTTGGTGATAGTCACAAAAATGCTATAACTTGAAATTTTTTGGCACTGGTGGTTAATTCGGTGTAGCCAAGGAAGGATTTCAAAGAACTTCACAGTACCTTTGATGGTGTTTAGCAGTCTCCTCTGACATCCATTTGTGTTGTACACACCTAGCTACCAATAGTTTCTTCAGGAGTTTTAAAGGCTTAATCGGTAACAGAGTATACTTTGAGTGATCCTTGCTCTCAAAGTTTCACCTTGGCCATGTTTGCATTGTAGGTGTTGATGCCAAGGACTAACTTGTATTGCTAGGGCTAGGTTTGGTATTGGTGGAAGCATTGGGTGTTGTGGGGGAAGCCTTTTTGTTGTTGTTAGGCTTAGTCTCATTGGCTATAACAACCATTGTAGTTGCTACAGCCATGCCTTTTTCTTTGTCTTTTTTAGTATGTGCATTCTTGTAGGCCATGTAGGTTGGGTTCCTACTAGCCTCCACTGTGTCTTCGATGCTCTTAGTTTGAGAAACTACTTAGCTGAGAGACTACAAGGCCAAGTAGTAGAGCTTAGACTCAATGAAGTAATTGACCACTCCCTTAAAGATGGCCAACAAGTGGGCCTTAGCAATTAGCTTGCATCTCTCATTCAGGGTTGTACTGCACCACTCTATGAATCTTTGCACATATTCTAGTAGGTCCTGGTTAACACTCATGTGCTAATCCAATGTGACCTTTAGTTTCAAGTTGTAGTTCAAGAAGGTCACGAATTAACTTAGGAGATCTTCTAAGGTTGAGATGGAGTCATGTGGAAGTGCACGGTACTAGTCCAAAGATTTACCTATCAGATACATGGAAAAGATGTAGATGATGGTGTGAGGCCATGGTTGCAACAATAAGGATTTGGACCTGAAGGTTACCAAATGTGCATCTGGGTCACCCTCCCTATTGTATTTTGTAAATTGTGGGAGTGGAAACCCTGAGGGAAATGTGAGCATATGGACATCTAGGCTGATCGGGTCATTATGGTAAAATTCCATGACCTAGAAATTTTCGGAACTGGCAACCTTAAGCCATTTTATTTCTTTAGTCAGGGTCTGGATGAGCTAGAAAGCTTGATCTAGACTCGAGGATGTTGTAGGTGGTTGCGAGGCTACCTGAGTAGCCATCATGGATGATGCTATTAGGGAAATGGCATGTCCCATGGGAGGCACTATTGGGGCCACTCCAGCAAGCGGTGTTTCCTAGGAAACCCACCACCTAGTGGATTGTGCTATTGGGGTAGTGGTTGTTGGTGACACCATGAGGTTGGCTACTTGCCTAGTTGGCAGGGCTACCCATAGCCCTGTGTTTGGTTGTACCACATGTGGGACTTGGTATTCTTAGGATTGGATGTAATGCAACATCTAAGAGGGTTGCACAATAGGGAGGGAAGTGGTTGGCACCCACCATGTGGTTGGGCCTAGGTCTACTATTGGTGGTGGGATGGATGAATATGACATACAGTTGTGACATAGGCATAATGTGCACGTATGGCAACATAGCCATGATTGATGTTGGGTATGATGCTAAGATAGATTGGGGAGGAAGAGTGACTGGCAATGAAGTTGAAGCACCTTCATGTTGATAGGTTGAAAACATGGGATGGTTGCCAATTTCTAAAGAAGGTGTGGGATGTGGCAAGGTTGTGGGGATAACAAAGGGGGTAGGAGTGAAGAGCAGGTTTAGCCAAAAGACAATAGTGTAAGGGATAGCTATGATGTAGATCTGGCCACCACCTTCAGAGTGGGAGTCCAACTCCTCCTACCTGTAATGATAAAAAATTTCGATGCCTAGAAAATGTAGAGGGGTCATTGGCCATTGATAGACTCCACCCCATTTATGCGAGAGGGTCATGCTAGATGGAATGGAAACGGGACACCGTAAATGGTTTGGTTGATCAGATAGGAACTTCGTCGTTGTCTATATAACCTTTTGCAATGTGTAATCTGAAAAGAAGATTGATAGTATGAAGTAATGCTTAAATGTAAAAGAGATAGGAAATAGTGTAAAATGAAATAGTAAATAAGAGATCATGTAAAATGCAATTAAAAAAATGCACTTCTTTGAAGCAATGACCTCACTCTGTCAAGATGGATACAATCAATTGCATAATGCTGAGAAGTGCAAAAATCCCGAGAGTAACCAAGATGTGTAGGGCAAGATGGCTTTGTGCTTGAACGTAGAATCAGTCACTAACAATGCAAAGTGCTACCAAGGTGGTAGGAAAGAGCAAAAGAGGATGCCAATTGGAAGCGCTAACTATTTACAATGTCAAACAGAAAGCTTACAATGCCTAGGGTTATGATGCTAACTTTTGCTTGTCAGCCAAACGAATTGTTAGCCGACCAAATTGCTCAGAAATTCGGGGACCTAGGGGCCTAGAAATTTTAAAAAAGGAGGATGTGAAAATTACAAAAACCATTCTTTGAGTGTCACTCATTTGGGTATTTATAGGATCAAGGGCATGCGAAAGATGTGGTTTGAACGCCACATGCCTTACACTTATGCTGACTTGTCTGTGCTGCACATGCCTGCATGATCATTGGGCAAGTTTTCCATGTCATAATTACAAACTTGCTACATCATTATTATAGTGTCAGAGCAATGGTCCAGTTAGGTGAGGTGCAATAATGCCGCGTAACTACTCACATGTCTTGCCATGCTTTGTAGCGTAGCACTTGGCGTAGCATAGCATCTTGTCACGTTGTGCTACGCTATGCAGCGTAGCATAGCGTAACCATTATTTTGAAGCAAAAAATCTATGTTTTGTCCCATTTCATGTGTTGGGGACCTCCGCAGTGTTGTGACTGCTAGTCATAGATTTGCTACGGTATTCTATGCTACGTAGCGTATCATAGCGTAACAACTGTCCTTCGACTCAAAAACGTCACCAATCTACAAACTTTGAATTTTGCACTGTGAAACTTATGAACCTACTAATCTTGCGCTTTGAGATGCCTTCTATCATTTCTACATAATTTCTATGCCTCGTTGCGCCATGTAGCTTAGTGTAGCATAGTAGCAAACATGGTTTACTTTTGCCAATTTCACCACTTTCTAATGGAAGGGGACATTACTGAAGGACATAAAGTCGGGTGAGGGGGTTGATCATCCAGATTTTGCTATGCTATGCTAGGCTACGTAGCATAGCATAGCGTAGCATTGTGCTTCTAAAAAAAACTTTTAAAGTTTTCTATGCTACATGGTGTAGCGTAGCAAAACTTCTTGACTTAGAAAACTTTCTCAAGTAGACAGTCTAAACTTTAGATCATCCATCTCCTGAAGAACTACAGTAATGCTGCACGTTTTACAAAGACTTGGTGAAGAAAGCATGCCTTCAAATTTTTGGGTGTTTCACTGCCCATCTTGAAACACTTCATCGTAGTGGGATGTTGTGTCCTGTTCTCTAGACCTACTTACTTGCATCAGTTGTTTTAACACCCTTTGATATGCTTTAGTCAATGGGATGGTGACATCAGGAGCAGGGGTGAACTCCCTCCCATTCTAGTGGAGGAACTCGAAGTTATGTTTATCCTTGACTTCATGGTGGTCTAAGGGTAGATTCACATAGACTTTTGCAAAGAGTAAATCATATCACTTTGCGTCTTATGCCAAATGATCGGGTTATGGATGCCACAGCCTAAGGGACTATCGTTGTATCAGCACAAGGCTAGGTAGTCTCTTGAAGCCTACCATATTCTAGACAAAGTAGGACACCTCCAAGTTCAAAATGGGAACAACAATGGTAACAAGATTCAATTTTGGTTTTTTATGAAGAAATCGTAAGTGAGGTAGTAGAAATAGGATATGCTTGGAAGCGTTGGAAATTGGTTTACTTCATCATTACACCTGCTATGCTAAGTAGGGCTACTACATTGATAGGGTTAGGATGCTACATAGGATGTAGATAGCGTAACACGATGGGTAGCATATAATGGTGGGTAGTGTAACATAATAGAGGGCGTAACACTATAGATGGTGCTACACACTAGGCAACATAAGACTACAAACGGTTTAGCAACTACTACGTAAATAGAGTCGCTACACTGTATGGAACCTAGAAAACATGGTAGAGTAGACGCGAGAACTTAGCACAATGGCCACTTCTAGGCCTTTTGTCTTGAAAGGTTTGAGGGGAATCATCGAGGCAACTAGTCTGTACCACCTAGTGTGTAGCCAACCACGGGGGTGTCACATCTATGCTAATAGCTGGCTAGTAATAGGGTACAAACAACACATAAGATTACCTGTGACATACGAAAGGGTGACAGAAGGCCCTCCTTCTAGGGCCAAAAACTATAGCAATCAAAAACGTTCATGGCTGTATCACCAAGAGGTTACTGGACAAATAGCCTAACCATTAATTTGTGTGAGGGTCGTGCTAGAGTAAATGGAAGCGAGGTGCATGAACGGTCTGGTCGATCAGATAGGGACTTAGCCAGTGTATAATAACCTTTCTTGAGTATTTGTTTTAATATGTTTCAATAAGTTACCAAGTAATAAATGTAGTGAGACAAGGGCAGGTTAATTTGGAGAGGGAGGTTGATGCTAGTGAGGCAAGAGTTGATAAACACCAGGTGTGGAACTCCAAGTGGGAGGCAAGGGAGGAGGATTTTATAAGAGAGTTGAAAGAGATACAGTTGCACCATCAAGAGAAAATGTAGTGGTAGAGGAAGATTATGGAAGTGGTAGTGATGGCGGATCTACAGGCTTGTATCTGATGAGAGCTTACAATGGAGTTGTAGTAGGAGGACCTATAATGACAAACCCTTGAACATGAACTAGAAAAACAATGGACCAAGGAGCATCAGGAGGAAGATGTGTTGTAGTTGCAGCTAAGGCATGCACATGAACAAAACACCACCACATGGCTGAGAAAAAGGAAATGTCCCTATGTGTAGATATAGATTAACTATAAAGTTACATGGCTAGAATTGTGTTTGCACATTCACCTTACCTCTACTAAACTGAATTTGGATTGCAAAGGTTCTACTATTGAAAAGGAAAGAAAAGTTGAGGTGTTTAAAATTTTTCAACAGGAAGTGGCTTTTGTGGATATGTAAGACCTTTTCACACAAATAGACTTACTAAATTCTCAGATCCAACCAAACTATAGGTATGCACATCTACCCCACTGGTGGACAACATGAATGATTTCTTTGTTTCTTTTCATTTCTATTAGTGCTTCTTGGTTTCCCTATTTTTGGGGGAGGAGAAGCACTTGTTTTGACTATTAACAATCAAGGAGAACTATTTTCTATTTTCCTTCTATTTGTTTTCATGATTTGTCTTAGTTTGTATGGGGGTTTTATCCCCTTTTCTATGTTCTTGCAAGGTGATCCTTTATCCCTTTTGGTGGGGAGGTGGATACAAGCCACCTTAGCTTTTGGTTACTGTGGTGCTTAGGGGGTTACTTCCCCTATTTGTTCCTTCTAATTTGTACATATATTTTTAATACATTTCTAGAATTTTGCTTAGAAAAAAATATGTATAGTCATGAAAAGAGGCAAGGGGAGAAACCCCCACTACACCTACAAGTCAAAATTTGGGATTCTTGTCAACCCTAATAGATCCATTTACATACCTAATAGATCTCCCCTATCCAATACTAAAGTGAACAAAAATAGCCCTTGGACCCTTCAAAATAAATAGAAAGTTCAAAAATAGAAGTTGACTCCCTTCCCACCAATCTAGACCATCAAAATAGATAGAAACCAAACAAGATAAACATAACCAAAACATAATGAAATAGTTTTCAAAAACCTCAGAGGTGCTTTGGCATATGTGTGCACTTATAATTAGCCCTATACTACAAGTGCAACATGTCAAGCCATGCATGATGTGCTTCAATATCTACAAAGGTAGCCAACTATTAAAATATCTTGAAGGCTTTGACCTATTACACCTTGATGACCACAATTCCCTTACCATCAAGGTGTAGCTTAGCTAAAGTAAGCCAAATGTGCTAATGAAGCTCTAGCCAAGTCAAATTTTGATTAATATCTAGTACCTATATTTTATTTGCAAAAATAAAAGACCATAATTGCTAGTAAATAAATAAGGTTAGCATATGGAAACTAGTAAATAAATAATATTTTACTTTTCATGAAAGGAAAAATTGACTATAAAAAAATGTATAAAATATTCACTGTACATTAAAGGGCTTACTCCAAGGAGGCTTCTAAAATTCCAAGATCCACTATCTTCACTTACAATAGAGGGAAGATAACTTCACATTTCTAGCATGTTCCTAAATGCCATATAAGAAACTAGTTCATAAATCAACAATGATGAGTTATAACACATCTTTTATATCAAAGAAAAATGGTGTTACTACCTTACACTAGTGGCGCTAAATGAGTGTTCGCATGTAAAATTAACCAATATTTCCTTCAATTTTAGGCATCCTAAATTTGGTAAACAATGTCTAAAACCAAACCCTAAATTTTTAGCAAAGAAATCTAAATATATAGGACATTGAGGACCAAAAATAAATTTGAAATTCTAATTATCAACATAGTTCATGGAAGTTAGCATTTCACAATGTTATTCTTCAGCCCAAGGCAATTTCATTCTCTGGAATTCTTTTAATTTTAAAAACAAAATCATGGGGAATAAGGCACCAACCATTAAAAAACGGTCTTGTCATTCCTTTTCGTAGGCTAAAACAAAGGGTATACATGGGATATAATAACTTCCAAAAAATGAAAGAAAAAGAACAAAGGGTTGATTCCATCAGTGACTATTTATCATCATCATCATTAACATTATTTCTGGAATCAAAAAATTATAAACAATAAATAGTAGATAACAACTATAATAATTAAAAAAGGTAGTAGTCTCCAAACTAGGGAAAGTCATCATTTAAGAATTGAAAATTCTGATTTTTAAGTAAAATAAAATAACTATATGAGCCCAACTAAAAAATGAAAAGGAAAGACAAGTAAACACTAAAATATACCAAGCGTGAACACCATGATGATTAACATGGTGCCAAACCTATTATTAAATTTTTTCCCAACCTATCATGTTTTCACATTAATAGAATTATAATCTTGAAAAAGGAGCAATTAACAATGAATTAGGACATGGAAAATATCTTGAAAACCCCTCAAAATAGATCAGAAAAATGATCAATAAAATAAAACATGTGGACTTCACTTCCATTGTACAAATGACACCAAAAATCATTAATAATTATAGCTTATTTCTATTTTTAAAAGGGTAATCAATGGAGCTTTTGGCCATCTAGCTATCACATACCAATTCCCTCCATCCCTAAAACATCTTATAATCAATACTAGAATACCAAGGTTGGATAAGTTGGTGTGGGCTAGCAGCATTAAGGACCTTCAAGGACTAAGCACTTGTAGCCCAGACAAGAGATCACCAACTTTGGATAGAATGATGGGGGAAATTTCTAAAAAACATGATCAAAAACATGAAATGCCAATTACACATGACCTAAAGATAATGCTAACTAATACGCCCAACACATGTATGCCCAAAAGAATTGAATCCATGACTTATGAAAGATCTCGTGCATGATCCACAACTCACAAAATAATCCCACATACATTCATAAAATAATATTCACATGCCCAAGACAAGATAACAAATACCTATTAATAGGAGAAATGAAATAATGACTTTAAGTACACGCCTCTATGAATGGTTGATTAGTTGAGGAAGAAGAACACACCTCAAACGTGGATTGTTGTCAAACCAACAACTTCAAAGATCACACCATATTTTTCCCAACTAAAAACCTTAATAATCAAGTAATAACAATAAGGCTAAGTTGTATCCAAAATCCAAAAGGAAAATTAAAGAATAGATCCCTAGAACTAGCCCTAGAAATCTTCAAAACCAACCCCCAAAAGCCTCTAGCCACAACAACAAAGCTAGCCTCTTATGCCTTGAACCACAACTCATAAGGATTAATAACATAGCCTCCCTTTCTCAACCCAAAAGATCAGGTAGGAAATGCTTCATCCAATTTCCTCTCTTCGTATCTTCTACTCCTCATACCTTAAACTAGCATAGTCTCCCCTCACTTGCAATAGGTAAAAGTGAGCGCTAACCACATTCCCATCTCCGAAACACAAATCCTTATCTATTTATAATATGAAGGAGATCCCAAGACTTGAACAAAGACTTGTGCACAAAAATTTACATAATGAACAAAGACTAGACAACCCATTCTCCAAATTTTTTTTATTATTCATGGTATTATTACAACTTGACTTGGACAAGAAAGCAATCATGAAGGAGTAAACATGTGAGAGTGACAATAGTCAAAAGAGCCACATGTCCCATATTAAATAAGTCCTTTATCTATTTTCAGCCATTAATATGAAGTGTACACTTAGGATATTAAAGAAAATAATTTCATCATAAGTATGTCATAAAGCATACAACACCATCCCACACTGACTTTTGTTATGGACCCACTCTTGATGAGCAAGAACGTGCTATAGGATAAACAAATGAAAAGGAAAAAAAAATATAGAGAGAGGAAGAATGCATGAGAAAATATGAGGAGGCTTTTCTAGAAGGGCCACTTAGTAGGAGAACCTTTTGCAAGAAAGAAAAAATTGAGAGCAAGAAAAAACTAGAGAGTGTTTCCTATGTCATCATAGATTCAATAAAAAGAACTAGTTTAGGGTAGGGAAACGTCCTTATGTTGACCCTGGCATTAGTTGCAAGACCACACATCCTACACTCTTATATCATGTGAATGTCCTTATCTCTCCATCTAGATAAGGCACAAGGCCTTGATGAAGATCAAAAGAGATAGGAAGGAACTATTTCAAAACTTTTAGTAAGTTGTAAAATTTATCAATTTTAAGAAGAAACATGGCATTATGTAGAGTGCTCAAGAAAAAAAGGCCCATTTATAGTTGTATATTCCTCCCATTTTTCGTGATGGCTTGGTGCTTTTGTAGAATTGTATAAGACATTTAAGGTTGATTTTTGATGGACATAATGTGGGACCCATATGAAATATTATCTTCTACCTAGGTAATTTCATCAAGTTATGTTTCTCTAGTGGCTTGGGTTGCAATAGGGAAGTTACCTCCCCTATATTTCTATTATTTTTCTATCGAAGGGATCTATGTACCCCTACTCTTGATGTATCTTCTTGTACTATAATACAATCCCAAATATTTTTCCAAAAAAGAAGCTTAAAATTGATTTTAATTTACTTAACCCCATCTAAAATTTGTACAAAGAATTAACTTGGCAATTAAAAGGTGAAGAAATTATACAATCTTATCATATATGCCACCATATAAGAGTAAAGCAAGGTTGTCTCATTTCACCGATATTTTTCAACATTTTTATTGATGAACTAGAAGATTAAATAGAAAATTTATCTATAAATCATGTAATTAAAATGTATCAATCATGGATACAAATTTTAATCTTTGTAGATGATGTATCACTAATTGCAAATTCAAAAATAGGATTAAAAGTATTGTTGCATAAACTAGAAAAATTTTGTGAATGTACAAAAATGAAGGTGAATGTTGACAAAACAAAAGTGCTAATTTGTAGAACTAATAAGAGAAATTACACTTTCTAATTAATTAATAAAATACTTGATATTTTAGAGGAATAAAAATATTTGGAAATAGAATGTTAAAAATATAAGTGGAAGCATTGTAAATTATAGCAAGTCCCAAAATGGCTATAGGGTCTTGTATACAATTTCGAACAGATGTAGCAACCATAATATTTATAATTTAGACAATTTGAAAATATTATTTTTTCAAAAAACTATATAAGCTACATTGATTATGAATGTGTGCTACTTTATGGAAGAAAATTGACAAACTTCAAAAATAGTTCTTGTTGGATGAGTTAAAACTCATGTTCCATATGCAATAGTTTTATTCAAAACTAACATCTTTTCATTGGAAGTTTAAGTAACGTATCAATTCTTTACATTTTATTTATGTAATAAAAATAACATTTTTGGGTAGTACAAGTGAAAAATGGATTTTTCCTACCTTTATTTGAGTAACCAAGTATGACTTGCACTTTGTATGATCGTAGTTAGGACTAGTGATTGATAGTCAGTAGTCCTTTAATTCACCCCTGGATATTACCTAGAGATTAAGGTAAGTTGTTAAAATAAAATTTATTTTTCATATTTTTTCTCACTTGTATTTTATTTTCAAAATACATGAGAGAATTTTAAATTATTCAACCCCATTTCACAAGGAGAAAATAAATCATTAGACCATTGAAACATGGAGGGAGCATTGGAGTGTTAAGAAACATCATTAATGCAAACTCATTCAAGAATGAATGGAAGCTAAGAAGGATATTTTCTCATCTCACTATTCCCAAATGGTATTATTCCATAACAAAAATGGTGTTTATTCATAAAAAATGTTGTAATTATTATAATTAAGACCCAAAAGAGTAAGTTATTATTAGATCCAAAAGGACACATTATAATAATAGGCATGACTCTCAAGATGACCTTTGAGGGCTCAACCTAAGGTATCTATACACAAGAATTATAGGTTATATCATCATGGAGCTACTAAGCTAATAAAGGTAAGTAATGGATGCTAGGTAAAGTGGTACAGAGTAGTTATTAACCATCCCTTCTTACAAAGTACATGCTTAACCATGGTGGAAACGTTGGATTACCTCTAAGGGATAGATGTTAAATGAAGACAATCCTAATTAAATCTTACAACATGATCTAGATAGACTATTTCCACATCAATAAAGAATTCTTTTCATGTTTTTTATTTTCATTTTTACATTAATTATGGCTAATTTTAAATGCTATGTATATTTGAAGTTTTTCATGACATCTAGGAATGGGATGTTACATGCTCAATTGGGGATAGTAACTTATTCTTATACTAGCCATATAATATGCATTGGTAGTTAAGAGATCTCTCTCAAGATATAAGTAAATAATGTGTTTTATTTTTAAAATTTCTAGTTTATTGATAATGTTATTTGTGATTTCATGTTAATTGATTGTGTTGATGTGATATTGGAAAGACCTTAGAATTTTTATAATGGTACTAGATTTGATGATGCTCAGAATATTTGGTCAGTAGCTAGATATGATGTAGTTCATGAATTGATTTTAATGATAATTGACGAAGTGAAAAATTAGTTCTCAAGGAATTCATTCTTAATCTTATTTGGTAAATGCAAGACATCAAGGAATAAGTTCAAGTAGGAATTGGTTTTATTATGGTATCCATAAGTTCATCATACATAGCTGAGTAATATGAACTTTCAATAGTATTTGTGAAGTTGAGCAAGTAATTTCTAAATGTCTTCAAAGGAAAATTGGAAATTTTTCCATTGATGAGGAATGTGTAGCACCAAAATGACCTGATATTAAGGATGAAAATTTCAAATCAAAGGGAATATAAATTGGTACAAAATTATAAGAAATAATTAAAAAGGTAAGTGGATGAACTTCTTATAAATGAGTTTGTAAAGAAATCCTTATTACCTTAAGTAGTTCTACTTGTGCTAGTTCCCAAGAAGAAGAGTGAAGAGTAGAGGATACCCATTGACTTAACGATAGTAAATAGGATCACAGTAAGATATCATTTTTTCATTCTAGGGATGGATTATATTTTTGATAGTTTGAAATATGATGAAGTATTTAAAAAAACTAATTTAAAAGTGGATATCATCAAATTATAATTAGGCTAGGATATGAATGGAAGAAAACATTCAAAACTTTGGATGATTTTTTTGAATGGGTTGTTATGGAATTTTTTTTATAAATACCCTAACAGCTTTCATGAGGTTAATGCATAATTTTCTCAAGGATTTGATTGAGAAATGTTCCATTATTTACTTTAATGACATACTTTTTTATAGCTCTAATGAGGAATAACATGTTGGTCATTGGAAAGTTATGTGTCAAAAAGTTGAATGAGGCATAATTTCATGATAAACATAAAGAAATGTAATTTTATGTAAAGGAAGATCACATACTTGGGACATGTGATTTCTAAAATTAAGTAAAGATCAAGGCAAAAAAGTGAAGAAAATAAATAAGGGACCAACACTAGAGAATTTTGAATAGATTTGTTAAAGAGGTTTATTAGAAGCTTCAATGATATTTCATAACATATGTTTAACCTTTAGGTGGAATCATAAAATGGAAGAATTTTTAGATTTTTTCAAGGAGAAGATTCCAAGTGAATTGGTGCTTGCAACTCCATACCTTACCAAAATGTTTCAAGTGGAGGTGGATGCTAGTATGCTAGAAATTTGAATGGTCTTATTCTAAGAGGGAAGGCCTATTACAATTTTTAAAGGAATATTAATGAATCAAGGAAAAATTAAAATATTTAGGAGGAGATGTATGTCATCCTTTAAGCTATAAAGAATTGGATACATTACCTTTTGAACAAAGAATTCTTGTTGATGACTAATCATAAAGAACTACAATTCTTGAATTTTTAGAAGAAGCTATGTGCTGAATGCATAAAGTGAATGGTACAATTGTAAGAATTAATATTTTTCTAAATAAAACACTAATTAAGAATAAAACTATAGTGGTTGATGTATTATTAAGTGTGTATGTTGTGAATTTTAGTTCATCGCAAGTGGAAGGTATGAATGATTTTGTTCATTTATACAATAATCATGTTAAATTTGGGTAGGTTTGGAAGGATTTGGATGAGTCATTGACTGGAAGAGTTAACTAGTGAAGGAATCACCATGTCCAAATGATATTGTATTCAAGAATGAAAATTTGTGTGTTTTTAAATGTAACTTCAAGGTCAAGATCATCTTGGTAAGGCATTGTGGAGGGTTGGCTGGCCATATGAGGAGATAGAAGATCCTAGCACTTGTAAGAAGAAGCTAATTTTATGAAAGTATGTCTTCCCAAATCTCTATATTTATGTAGGAATTCTTGACATTGAATTAAAAAAATTTAAATAGGGGTAGGAAGTTAATGGCAATTATGTACTATTACCTATTTCTAAATCATCACAAGAAAATGTTCCAATAAATTTCATTAAGAAAATTTAAAAAAAAAAGAGTGAAAATGATTCAATTTTTATGGTGTTTAATAGGTTCATCAAGATGACACATTTTATTCTTTTTAAGAAATAAAGTGATGTTTCCCTTATTGTGAATGTTTTTCCCAATGTGTTTTTTTGTTTGCATGGCATTCTATTGTCAACGATGAACGATAGGAATTCAAAATTTACCATTTAAGTTTGGAGATGTTTGTGAATTATTTTGGGAATTAAATGAAAAATTTCAAGTATCTATCATTCTTAATATGATGGATAAAGTAAGGCAGTGAAGAAATCCTTATTGAAAATCTTGAGATGTTGATGTGATAATCAATGAAGTAGGTGTGAGAATTTATGATTCCATACTAGATTTTTTTTATAATAATATATTTCATTCTAGCCTTGGAAAGATTTCTTTTAAGAAAAATTATGAGTTTGGTCCTTGAATGTTAAATTATGTAAAGAATTTTGATAAGGAAGCATAATTATGTACTGAATTTGTGCAAGATATAAAGGACTTCCATTTCCAGGAAAGAGAAAAGCTGGTAAAGAAGGTTGATGAGGTATCCTAAAAGAAGAATTATGATATGGAGAAGCTCAAATTTGAGGTTGGTGATATTATTTAATTCTAATTCTAGAATAAGCGGATAAGGGAAATCAATTTCTCCAGATTTAAAATAAAAAAAATGAGGCCTTTTAAAATCAATGCAAAATTTAATGATAATGCTTTTGAGATACTAATACCTAATGATGCTAACATGGATTTTATGTTTAATATTGTAGATTCAATCTAGTATTCTGAGTTTGATGATGATCAAAACTTGGATAGTAGCATGAATGAGTTGAAGGCTATCATTATTGATCTTAATCATTAAATGGAGAGAAAACCCATTATCTTGAAGATGAAGAAGGTTTTAAGTATCTAGGACACAAAGAATTTTAAGTACTTGATCCATTGGGAGGATTAAAATATTGTAAATGCTATGTAGATCCATGAGATCCAGTTGGTTGAGTGGGGTATCACCACTAGTCTTAAATCATTCCTTACATAAATTCACTTTTTAAAGATTAAGAAAACTAGTGTAGAAATACCTCCCATTCCTTTGACATAATGTCCAACTTGCATTATGTCCTAGACGTCCTAGAGGATCTAATTCTCAAGTTTGGTATCAACTAAGGATCATTTTAATGTTTTTGAATTTGGACTAGTAGTTACAGTGTAGATGTGACTTGTAGTTGGTTGTAATTAATGGGTGTGAGCTCATGCAACTTGTAATGGCTTGTAATAAGCTAGAAATTAGTTTTTACAAAATATTTTAGCTTGGATGAGACGTTAAGAGGTTAGTGCAACTTTTAGAAGGTCATAGTCAACTTTAGAAACATCTAGTGGCTATGAAATGCATCCATAGGCATTGATATTGGTGTTGTTCTTGGAAAAATGGATAAATGTATCACTATGAGGAACTACATCTCATACTATTCTTGAACTAATAAAAGGATGCTTGCTAGTTTTTGGGGTTATGAGCAATCCCCTAACACTAAAAAAAGGATACATTCAAGATTTTTTACCTTTAATAAATTTCAAGATGATGCTATCCACATGGGATCACAGTTACATTGAAACTAGGAGGATATGTGAATTACAATTTCGTTTATTTATTGATGATTTTTTTAAAAATTACTATTGGCAAGAAAATTTAAAAAATTTGACATGATGGTTATAAACGTTAAGTGTTATAATAAATTAGGAAATTTTTTCCATTATTTATTATACTTGAGGTAAGGGGTAGAGCTCCAAAAGTAATTATAAGTCAATAATCATTTTGTAAGATCTTTGGTGTATTAATTCTTCATCTACTTAGATGTGAGGATTAAATGGATTTTGACCCATGTCTTACATCCATTATTGAAAGTTGTGAGGTTCAGCATGCATGGAAGGCTTAGTAATTACTTAAATCCTTGGCTTGTATGTTCACAACTTCTTTCTTATTGTATTATGATGTATCTTTATATTTCATGCATTAATTATAGAGGTTTTTAGTGGTTATTTTCATACTTACCTTTTATGCATGGAATTGGAATTGTTTGATGTGGGTTTAAGGATAGTTTTGGGTTGTAATTATTCTAGTATCATTTAATTTTCCCAAGAGTCATATTAATACATTGCATAGCTAATTATATATCCATGAGCATGTCTTAGATCATAGCTTCATACTTAGCAATATTATTGGTATAGATAAATTGAAGCCTAGTTATTTAAGGAAATTTTCATAATTAACACAAAAAAGAAAGTAGTAGAAGAAGCATAGAAAGTAATAGCACCATCTAAATATAAAAATTCATCATAATCAATAGGCATATTGAATAAATGTTGATCTTTAAGAAAATTATTTTTTTCTTTAGATAATAATATATTAGTGGTGTGTGTGATGAGATCAACTATAGCTTGATCTTTTATAAAGTGTTATGAAATGTATAATACATTACATTTTGTTAAAATTTTCTTTAATGAGATAATCTATTATTATCATAGGGATTGAAATTAATAGATTGAAGTCCATTAGCACACCAAATAACATAAAATTTAGAGGAAAGTAAGTACTGTCCCACTTCTTAAGAGCAAAAGCTAAGCTAGGACAAGCTTTATTAGTATTGTAATATCAATTCTTGACATTGATAAAAGTGTGATAGAGATAATATATGGGAATATCAATATCATCTTCATGATGTTAATAAAGCATAAAAATAATAGACTGTTCAAAAGTAAAGAGATAAAGATCAAAGAATTCTTCAAAAGCTGGAGTTATAAAACTAGATAAAAAATTAATTTTTATTTAATATCATCAAAATCTTGTTGGTAGTTTGGATTCCAATAAAAGATGGTTCATTTATCTAATAACTAAAAAATGGATGAAATTTTTCATTAAGAATTATGATAAAATAATGAATGAATGATAAAAACCCTTAAACAATTATCATGTCCTTAAGGTTTTTTTAAGGAGAAATGTAACATGCCCTAACATAGGCTTAGGCTATAAATGTATTACTTAGACAATGAAATTGTAACTATGACATCCTATTCCTAGATGTCATGGAAAAACTCAAATATATATTACATTCGATATTGTGCATAAAAAATGAAATAGGAAAAATAAAAAAAGAAATGAAAAGAAAAATTTATTTGTTATAGGTAATCTAGCACTACCATCACCTTGCTATCTTACTTTACTTAGAACTTATTGCTTACATTTACCATCTCTGCAACTTCATGTTGGCACAACCTCTAATTCCCAAACATAAATACCTTAGGTCAAACCCCAAAGGTTATCTTAAGAGACATGCCCATTATTAGAACATGTTCTTCTGGATCTCATTATAATAATTACATTATTTGTTATGAAGCAACATCATATTTGTTATAGAGTGATTCCATTTAAGAATGGAGATGTGAAAAGCTACCCTCCTTGGCTTTTGTTTATCATCAAAAAAATCCATGTTAATGATGTTTATTTGTGCTTTGCTACTTTTTCCATTCTCCAATTCTCTAATGTTTTGATTTATTCTTTTAAATTTGGATTTAATATTTTAAATTTCTCCAATTTATTCTGCAAATTAAGCTATAAGTGAGAAAAATATTGATGAAAATAAATCTTATCATGTTAATAACTTACCTTAATAACTAGGTAATGAAAAGAGATGAATTAAAGATTTACTAGCCACCAATCACTAGTACTAATTGTGGATTAAGAGCTTAGAAGGGGGTTTCAATAAGTTTTTCCTATTAAAAATTCACAAGCTACAAAGACACATCAAAGTTTACATGTTTCCCCAACTAGGGTATTCCACACTCAGAGGGTAGATTCCCTACACACCTTTGAACATTTTCTCTTCTAAAGTGGTTAGAAGGGCATCACACCTAGTACAAGCTTTGAGCTCCACACCAAAGTGTTTCTTCACTATGAAACCACTCAATCTCAAAATTTCATAACAAGCTTAGAATTTTGTTTCAAGTATCCCACAACATTTACAAAATTGAGCCTTTTTCTAGAGTTTTTTAATGCTGCAAAATCACTAAACATTGTAGGATCCTAACAAGCTTAATATGGATGTATTCTCACAAGAAGCACATCAACCTCATAAGGCTACAAGAAAAAGAAAAAGATGTAAGAAAAGAATGTAACTAAATTTACAAGTCCTTGCACTTTGAACCATAGTTCAACATATAATCAAGCAGGTAATATTATAGTGAATAACATGAATACAATAGAATAGAATAGACAATAATTAATCTTTTTTGAATAGTACTTACACAATTCCTAAGATTTTGATATATTCTTATAGCCTTGGAATTTTTGAAAACTTCTTGGAATTCATGCAATGACTAAAAAATGGCTAATGTAGATGCCTTCTTCAAGGTTGGGACGTCTACATAAGATTGGCCTGAATTTAGGAGAGATATCTCACTAGAAAATGAAACATCTACTCTTGGATGTAGACATCTACTATTTTTATGAGACATATTCTTAACTTTTGGACTTTGTCTTATAAGGCTTTCTATCATCAGTTTTCCTTCTTTCCAATCCTTGGAGAATCTTCATTTAATTTGTAGCCTTCATTTTCATCCATCCTTGTCCATGCTCTCAACTTGTCCATGTGGTCATCATTTTGACATGTCATTGTATATTTCATTTCCTTGAGTTCTCTGGTCTTATTTTTCAGTTCTTGTCTATGTCCTACAAACACATTATCTATAAAAAAAATTCTATGTTGTCCATTTTCCTTAAGGTCTTGACATACTAAACGGTCAACAATCTCCCCATTTTTTATGATGTTCAAAACTTAATAAAATGAGTTAGTAGTTCAAAAAATCAATTAAGTGAAAAATTATGCAAACATGCATCCTTAATATAGCACAAGATTTATTGATCATTAAGGTACTTATGAATTTTTTGAATATTTAATGAGGAAATTTATGATTAAGAGGTAAGAAATAAGAACTGAATATCTTGTCTTAAAGCATTAATACCATCATAATGTCATAACTCTAAACTTAGAAAGATAGTTATTAATACCATCATAAGGTTATGTCTATTCAAATATATTCATTAAGCATGTCCATAAGGTAAATATATCCATGATACATATATCATAATCATATCAAAATCACACATATATCTACCACAATCACTTATCATAGATCAAGAGAAGACATACGCAAAATTCTTTCCTTTTTTGAACATCGTCAAAAAGGGAGTGGGGCCTTACAACTAGAAATAAGATATAAAGTAAGAGGTAGTTCAGGATTATACATTCTTCATCTCAGTAAAACATATTTCAAATTTTCTCAACAAATCTTCATAATTAGAAAATATACACATTACTTTCATAAGTACATACACATCCAACTTTTGAGAAATAGATCAAATAGCACAATTTCTAATTAAGATGTTTACATTGATCACACATATCTTAAAAACGTTTAAAGTATGTTTTCCATTCATTTTCAAAATCTCCCAAAGAGGTTCTTTCATATAATAGAAGTGTCAATACTTCTTCTTACTTTAGTAGGATTGAGATTTCTTGTGTAGGAATTGTTTAGTTCATATTAACAAGAAGGAACTTAAGTATCCATAAGATTATATATTCATAGTATATTAGTGATGTAATACTAGCATAGAGATATATTCAAATGAATTCCAGATACTTGCGTAATTGAAAACTACTCTTGAAAAATCACTAAGAAAATGCATGTTTCAACCTATTTGGCATTGTAACCTTTACCCCTACACTTGAGGCTGGGATTTCATTGTAAAATGTGGGGTTTGTAGGCCATGAGTTGCAATCTAACATACCATAACCTTTTGGGGCTTAAAAATGCCTTATAACTTGTTATAACCTTACTTATCAAATAGAAAACGTCATGTAATGTCCATATTTGGGCTTGGGAAGGTTGAAAATGCCTTGGAAATTATCAAATTTGGCATTTTCATGGGTTTTTATGGGGACAAAACCTCAACTATGATAGAATGATCTACACTTAGCATTGGGGGATTTGGGTTTTCATCTTCCCAACAATGGCCAACGTAGTTGCCACAATTCTCAATGTTGCTCCACAAGGTTATCATTGGAGTTGTTGGGATTTTTATTTTTCAACAAACTTTACCATTGTCCCAACAACTCCAATGTTGTTGCCACAAAACTAGCATAGATCGATGAAGCTAGTGTGGTTGGAAAAGTTCATTTATATTTTTGATATCTAGGGTGATTTTGATGGCCTATGTGCATTAAAAATTGAAATAGAGAACTACATTGAAAATCATGGCCTATCACACCTACAAATCAAGCCAATCTATCAATAATCATGGTAGAAATTTCTAGTCAAAAACCAATGACCATGGGACCTATAATTGCCAATCTCAAACACATTGAAGAGGTTCTTTTAGAAGAGAAAACTCTACAACCTTTTGCAACCTTAAGCACTTAAGACCTTAGGAATTTTGTAAGAATTTTGGACAAATTTGCAACTACCTAAGCATTTGGAGGCTCTCAGCATAGCATCATTACAACAAAAAAATTCAAGCTCATAACCTTACCCCCCTCTACATCAACATTTCACATACCTTACCTCCATGTAACCAACATTTTAGTTCTAAATTAAAAACCTCCAAGGAGTTTTAGCGATTGAAGTTGGGAAGTAACTAGATCATGAGGCTAACTATAGATCCTAACTTGTTGGCCTCAATAGGCTTCAAGCTTCGTCTAGACAACTTCTTGTACATTTAGGTATAAAACTTGTACACATTCAAACTTTTCTTATCTAGTAATATTTTTTTTTCAATAAAGCTTACATTTCATTTTCTATGCAAGTTGGTTTCAAAATTAATCATTGTGCTTTATTTTTAATCATATTTTCATTTTATTTAAATTATTTCTCTCATTTATACTTCCTAAGTCCATCGGTGATGTACAAGACCATCTAGTGTACCTAGGATCCTATTTCTCAAAGGCCCTTAAGGTCTAAGGTTAAAGTTATTTCACTTCAAAATTTTGATTTCTTTTCTAGTGATTGAATTTTTCAAGTGCTCTAGTTTTCTGGTGCTAGAAGGAGAGCCTCCATCCAAGCTCTTTGCCAAATCCTATTTTTTCCATTTTTTAAAAAGGCTTTTCTTGTTTTTCAAAAATCTAAACTCTTGAAATTCACATTAAAAAAACTATCAAAGAAAAACCAAAATGTCTACACATTTTCCTACAACTAAAACCAATGTTTTGGTTGTAGGTGATTTGGTCCTTCATAAAATTTTTAGCAATAGTTGTTGGATTCTCCAAAGTCAGCAAGGTTACTAGTTGAACTTGGCATTGTGTGTTCTGAAGGCCATTGTTGCTATGCTCCAACCAACCAACCCCATTATTGTTAAATTTTGTTTCAAAGATAACATTGGTTCCTCCCAAGACTCTAGTTTAGCTCTTGAAAAACCAAAGTTTTATATTGACCTTTTTCAAAATAAGCATATTATTTGCCAAGAGGCGGTACCTTAGTGCAATTTTGTTGGGAAAGATAATCATTGATTTATTACCTCCTTATCCTCCTCTCAGCATAACCCCTACTAGAAAAGCCATCATATTTTGTTTTACCAATACCAAAATTATTACATTTTTCAAACTATAATGCACACCCCTATCATTGTAACCTATACTACACTTGCAGTTGCAGTTTCCATAATTTTCCAACCATACCTCTTTTACACCTTGGGCAATTCCAGTTGCTGGAATTTTTACTTAATTATCTAAAAGATATCTCTTAAACTAAAATAAAAGTTATTGATAATGTGTTTTAGCTAATTCATGGTTTTTCCACTTAATTTGATAGACATGGCATCAAATCAAAATGTAATGAGGGTTTATGACTCAAAAGACCCTATTGTGGCCAAGTGTAGGAAATCACTTAAGCTAAGGGGGGAAAGCCCAAATTTTACCATCATTCATGAAAATTACGATAATTTCATTTATGCCAAAATCTTGGTAGACTTGTGCATCCCACATATAGAGGCTAAATCCAAAAGTGAATATAATCTTATCCATTGCAATGGAAAGGAGTACATTCCTTCCTTATATGAAAAGATACTCCTAAATGACACCTATAGTATATTTTATCTTATTTAATTGAGATAGATAATAAATATATGGAGTCAAGCTCAGAGGGCCAACATGAAGAGAAAGATGAGTTCAAACCTAAGCTCGAACTTGAAAACTTTTTAGGAAGACTCTTTTAACAAGTGGCTTTCCAAGCCATCATACCCACCTTAGCCTTTCTTGCCTCCTCTATAGGACATGTTCCTTAACTCTCATCTTCCTTTTACCCTATCATGTTTGGGCTAGCACCTATCATAGAGGCACACCAAGCACAATTTATGCTCTAAACAATGTTCCTCTTCTCCTGTATGCCTTTCACCATGTGGCCTTGCTCTACACAACCATCACTAGTGGTCATAACCATTGCTCATCCATTTCCCATGTTAGTGGGACCCATAGTGGGAACTCAAGTGACACAAGGGTCACATACATCATTTGTAAACTTTGTGCCATAGGTTTTGGCTCAAACTACCTTTTTATTATTCAGCCCAACTACAATAATGATTACCTAGCCTCTCCCCTCCATGCCACAACCCATCATGAGGCCACAAGCCTCTGAACTTACACTATAGCCATTCATCCAAATGCCATAATCCATAGGGATTATCAAGGCTTGGAATAGGCCTTCTAACTGATCTAGGACCTTACAAAAAAGTTACGTAAGCTTAAAGATTCAATAACACAGATAGTTAAGGTCAGGGACTTCTATCAAGAAAATCCCATCAATCCTATTATTCCACAAATAACTCTTCCCCCAAGCATCCCCATACTTCAGTTTACTAAGTATAATGATGAGGGTAATACCAACACTGACCTCATAATCTTTGGCTCCAAGTGCCTATTTTTATATGCATGGCTAAATATCATAATGCACATCTTCCCTATGCTCCTTATTTGAAAAGCCTTGGATTGGTACTATGCATGATCGTAAGGATCAATATTCTTACTTGAGTACTTAATATCATAGTTCATTAACTATTGCAAGTATAACTTGAAACCCAACATGACTCTTAAATAATTGATGAAGGTCAAGCAGGGATCCCTTGAACCCATGTAATAATTCAGACAATGGTGGAATGGTCTTCCCAATGAGATTCCTAAACCCATAGTTGAAATACATCTTATTTCCATATTCAAGGGGATGATGAATGAATTTATTAAGTCCAAACTTTACTACCTAGATCCACTAACACTTAGTCAAGCCTTCTCGTAAACCCAGAACATAGAGGATGATGCTAATGCTAGTCATGTCCCTACCTCTATGGCATATAAGAATCAACATACCTAGAAGGATAAGGAGAATGGGAGCCAAAACAATGTAGCCATGGCCACTATGGAAAAAAACAACTAGACAACACAAGGATCTAAAATAAACCAACCCAAGACCCCTAGAATCAAAAACCAACCATCAACATCTGAGGCCTCTACATCAGGTAATACAGGGCATAATTTTGAAAGAAAATATCGATCAAAGTATAGTAGGTTAGCACTAAAACCATCTGAACTCCTTCATCAATTACTTAAGAGTTGGAGAATACAATATAGAAAATGATAGAGAATGATTGTAACTAGCATGATTGACTATGTGAGATTAAAAAGAACCCCACTCTAGTAACCAAGGATGACCCACGCATACCTAAGTACTTTAAACTTGACCATTTCTATCACTATCATCAATTGCTAGGTTATGATACCAACTTCATCCTAGCACTTACATATAACTTGTAAATGATGATAGATAATAGGAAGCTGATCCTTGATGCCTTTAATCTAGTTAAATTACAAAACCAATCCATGCATTTCTACAAAGACCCATTGAATGCCAACAACAACCCTTACACCATAGCGGCATTCAATGTGAGCAACAACTCTAGACTTACGTGGGAGTTGTTCATGATTTGGGTACCTCCTTGCAATGGTAGGGGTCCTTTAACTTTATCTAGTTCAAGGCCCCATTTTATTGTAAGGGTACCATCGCCTATACCTTTCAAATAACCTTTTGTGATCAAGGTTCCCCCTCCTACTACAAATGACTCAAAAACCATAACTGAATAATGTCCTCCCATGGTGGCTAATACCACAACTTCTTTGCAAAAAAACAATAATATATCATCTACTAAAGAATGAAAAAAGTATGTACAAAAGGGAAAAAATAAGGATAACAAGTAGCCCAAGGCATGGAAAGAGGTGGATCCACTGAAGCCCACTCCTATTTCATCCATCCCCATGGCCTCTAATTCTTAGACCACTTCAACCAGTCAACCAAGGGAGGACCACAAGACAAGAGGGAAAGGAAAAGAGGTCAAGAAACAATTGTTAAAACATGAAGTTTGCATCTTGGTATGCATATAAAAATTCAAATCCAATAAGAATGAAAAATAAACAACAAATGACAAAGACTTCCTTAATGCAATGGAATAGGTTAAGTAGTCTTTGAAACAAAAGAACGCATCCCTTAGCTTGTGTGACCTGATAATGACCTTCACTACTGATCGTGAGGCACTAGTAAAAATGTTAAGTTCCATTCTTGTTAATGATGACATTCTCACTAGTGAAGAGTCCATTCATGCGATGATGATACCACATTTACCAGGGGAAGAAACAAAGTCAACGACAATAGTGCTCCATGATGTTAAAGTTAAGAGCAACTCCTAGAAAGGTGAGACAACCAAGGTGCCTCTTTTGATAATCATAAGTATGGAGCACTACAAGGTACATTGGAAGCACGTGGACAATGGGGCTACAACGAACATTATATCCTATACCATTGTTCAACATTTAGGCCTAGTAAAACACATGTAACAGACCTTAACATCAATTCTAAAATCCTTTAATATATCTTGGGTTGTAGTTAAAGGCTCAATATCTTTAGACTTTGTAGTGGGGGAACAATTCCCCACAATATATAATTTTTTCGTGGTGGAAGAGGCATTAGGATTTAATCTCATCCTAGGGAGGCCTTGGCTAGATCAATTACAAGTTATATCCTTACATATACACCAAGAAAATACCTTATCTTACGTGGAGGATCAAATAATTGCAGTTCCCATGAAAGTCAACAATGTTGGTCTAAAGTTGAGTTTCAAGAATAAATTCTCACTATTAATGATGAAGTCTAAAAGCCTGTTAGACTGGAAGAGGCCTAAAATGATGTTAACGGAACCATGGATTCACCATGGGAAGAAATCCCCTTCAACATGATTACTAAAGAAAATAGAGAATACAAGAGTATGCAATGTAGACCTTACACTTTTCCTAATCTTGTAAAGATTAGGAAATAGTTGCATGGCTTAATGTACATTTCATATTCACTTGTCCTATGGCCATATTCATGTGGACTTCTCTTTTTTTTTTCTTATCCTAATTTAACATTTTTTTAAACTTTTTTTTAGCATTATGTAGCATGTAACCTATAATTTACTTTTGTTTATAGTTTACATTTTTATGCCTTGCCTATTTTAAGATGAAAATTTTAAAAATATGATAAAAATTTAAAACTTGAAAAATCTATAAAAATTTTAAAATTTATAACTTAGAAAAAATTTTCTTTAAATGCATGGTCTTGCTAAGACCCAAAACTAGCAAAAAATAAGGCCCTCTAACACCTAAAATTGGCAAAAATGCATGGTCCACCATGGCCTAAAACTACAAAAATGCATGGCTCATCATGAAATAAAATTGACAATGTGTGGTCCTTCATGGTCTAAAATTGGCAATATTTTTTATAAACATTTATAACCAATTACAACCTAGTTCACATTTACTTGCCTAGTCAATTTGCATATTAGTTTACCAAATTGTTGTAGTATATCCTCATAACATGAATGAAAACATAAAACACACAAGATGCATAAGAATAAAATTACTAAAAAATATAAAGAAAATTATATCTTTAAACATAATGATAATAAGTAAATTATTCATAGCCCATAGCCATAGTCACATGCTATGACAAAAGTTCATGCAAAGTATAAAATAAATCCAAGTACAATAGCAATGGCTACACTATGTAGCAATAACATAAAAATTAATGAACTGTCTTTCAATAACCAATAACTAGCACTAGCCATAATAGTTGATAACATCATCAAAAAAAATAGCCAAATACATAATCAATAGATGGAAATATGGTGCAATTAGATGGGGTTGATGAGCATCTCCAACATCGTCACCATTGGGGCCACTGTTGTCACCTAGTACCTATACCACAAAAACATAAGTTTAATCAATAATCAACACAATAAGAAACCAAATTACGAATTAAACTAAAATAAAAGAAATTAAGAAATAATAAAAATAACAAGAAATCCTTGAAGGACTTAGCTGCAACATCTACAATAGGGAAGCTTCCAAGACCAACAGCCAAATGATGGAGGATCTGGCCTTTGGTCATGTGGGCCCAATCCATTTCACTAAGATTACTGTCAGTGATGATGTTTCTATCATCAATATCAGTCCATGTAGATGGCTCCTTCAGAAATGTACTAATAGTTTCCTCCCCAAAACCTATAGTGACCTAAATAGTTAGAGAATTAGCAACTACCAAGGAGCCTTCAAATAACTTGAAAGCATCCTCTACATGGATTCTTTTCATGAATAACTCTAGCTTGTAGCATTCTATAGAATTTTCTTGCAACCACTTAAGATAACTCTCAAGCTCAACCTTGTACCTTTTCCTTGTGGTCATTTTGTGCTCAGCTCCACCCAAGGACACAAGTACAATAGGCCCTCCACTTCATTACCTTACTGGCCAACAAGTCAATCTATAACTTCTACTACATAAGGTGTCTAGAAAGAGCAACCTTGCTAGGGATGGAATTCTAGTATCACATCCATTTGATCTCTTTGGTTTCCAAGGAGTCCCTATTAGCCACTTGGGCTTCCACAAACTTCTTATGATTCTTGAAATCTCTAATTTCTTTAGTCTATTTCTTATTTTCCATTTTCAACTCTACAACTCATTCCCATAGGAACTCATTGGAACAATGGCATTTTCATGAGGTTTTAGCACATGAAAGTGCACATTTAGTGGCACTTTTGTATAACCTTCATGGATCATTTTCTACTTCAGGTGGTAGGCTAGGAAATATATCAATCTTAACAACATCATTGAAATCCCATCCAACCTCTGACACTACAAGAAACACAACCAACATAAATACATAAGACCATGTAAAAAACAAAAAAAATGAACAAAAAACACTTTAAACAATTAAGGACATATAAGCATAAAACCCATATAAAATAATAGCACATAACCAATAAAAATAATTAAATGCAAAAATAAGGTTCTCACCAACATTAGGAGTAATCTGTTGCAATTGATTGATCATGTCTTTGACCATCCCTCACATGAACCCCATTTTGTTTAGAACCTCCACCCATGCTTTCTTGAGAAACATATACATGGAAGAATTGATTTGAGGTTTAGAAGCTACAATAAGCATGAAAATCAACTGATGATTAAAACCAAGTCCCAACATAAGACTACAAAACAAAACACATAAAAAGAGAATTCATAAGTACCTACAACATCATATGGGATGATAATAGGAGGTTCACCTAGCTATGAACCATCAAATATAGCCTCAAGGTATCCAATGTGATGTTGGACAGTCCCTCATCCTCATGCAATTGTAGTACCTCCTCCTCTAGATGCTTTTGTTCAGCCTCCACTACTACTACTTTGATTGCTAGTTCTTGTTGTTTAACTACAAGAACAACAAAGAGAAGACATAGGACAACTTAGCATATTTTACCTAAAATAAAATAATAACATAGCCATATAACATATATAAAAAATACAAAGTAACTTTAAAAAAATAACATAAATAAAATGTAATTATAATTTCATGATGCACTTGGCCAAGTTTAAAAATAAGCATCTTCTTCATAGGTTGCTCAACGATTGGTGTTGTCTCCTCAATAATAGGACTCTTTAACTTTTCTCTTTAGCATGTAAATTCTTGGCCTTCTGAACATTCCCATGGGAAAATTGGGGTTCCATCCCCATGCTCTTAGGGGAAGGACAATGCATAGCACTAAAATGATTAGCATTAATAGACAACAACATCCTCTAATGGGTTCTAAGCCTATGTGGTTGGAAAAATATGTTTCATCCAAGGCTTATAAAGTTGGGATGGGTCTTGTCATATCCATCATCCATCGTTTTGAACCACCAGGAACTCCATGAACCTCCTAAGATGCTAAAAAGAATGCATAGTGCATGTAGCATATTGTTTTAAGGCTCTCTTGGAGTTTTGAGATCTTCCCTCATAGGTCAAAAACCAAATGCTTAGCCTAGTTGAACTAGGAATCCTCCATCCATATTGTTTTCATGGTGCATTCCTACTCAATACCTAGAACCTTCTTCTATGAAAATAGCTTTGGGAAAGCCTAGGACCAAAATAATGGGTACATCTCCTTCACCTCCACAACTTCGTAGTTGCTTAGAGTCAATCCAAAGTGGCTGAAATGAGTGCTTAGCTATTTTTCCACCTCTTCCCGATGGACCATGTCTTTCCTTGGCTTGGTGGAAATATTCACCTCCTCATAAGTGATGCCGAAGATGACTAAATGTAGATTCATTGATGGTCAATGTGACAGGCACACCATGAACTTGAGTGATGAATTTCTTCACTTCTTGTTTGAAGGAGACAATGATGTTCATCATCTTAGGGGTAGGGAGGATTGGGATAGGATCCATGAACAAGTTAAGAAAACCTACACTAGCAATCTTCATGAGAATCTCCCTAGGCACTTGGCTAACCAGCCAATGCTATGCTACATCTAGCTCATTAAACTTGAGGATGAGTGTCTCCTGAGCAAATCTTGAAGTAAACATAGCAATGATAGATGATGATGCAACCCCTACAACACAACAAAAGCAACTTGTTAGCATTATCATAGGTACATCATACAAAACTAAAAAAAATAATTAAAAAATAAATATATACATGTAACAAACTTAGCAAATGAAATATGACAATTATATCTACATTGATAAAACTAAATCCTATATAGCCTAACAACCATATAACTAGAAAATATTAACATTATAACTTAAAGAAATATAAAACATAAGAATTCTTACTTTGCTTGCTAGAGGAAGGTAGCGTGAAAATCCTAACAGGTATATGTGTGTGTAGATCAAAATTGGGGATACCCCATCAACTGTGGATCATACCATTAGCTAGACACCTATGGTAGGCTTGGGCATAGTTAAAGGTATGCTTGCTAAAGTCATCATTAAGTTGATCCATCACTACGAGCCTCACTACTTGGCTCTTGAAAAATACCTCCAATGTTGTTTGGATCAAGGATAAGAGTTGGTCACTCTTGATCAACCCATAGTCATCTACCATATACTTGCAAGCATGGAAACCCAAAAAAAAATTATTAAATCCAATGGCCTAATAAAACCAGAAATAAAACCAAAAAAAATTAAAACTATGTTTGCTATTCCACACAATAGATGGTACATAGAGGATTCTATAACAATGTGTTAACATGGTGGCCAACTAATAAAGTATTGTTGGCTTTGTATTAAATGAATTCAGGCATATCCCAAATTTTGGACAACTTATGTATTCCTCTAGTATATATGCTATTGAATTTTTCACCCTCAACATGTGTCTTAGGATCATCAACTATGAATTTGATGATCAAGCTAGTAGAATGGGGTAGTAAGGTTTTCATGATGATGGTTATTGTATGGAAAGCTAAGTGTTATCACACCATCAGACTAAACTTCTATAATAGGAAGGCTAGGACCTCTTTCACCCATTATCTAAACACTAGAGAGCCATGTTCCAACATCATGTTGATAAGTAAGGTGTTGGATTTTGGTGTGTGAATCTAACATAACAGCTTGACTAACTCAATCACCACCAAGATGGGATTTAGGAAGGCCTTGCATAACCCAACAATGACAATTATGACCTTGTATTGCTACAAGTAAAATTTAACAACCATTAGATATCCAAGAAAATTACAACCAAAATGTCAAAATTTTTACACCCAACCAAACAATAGAATAGACCACTTACAACCATTGAAACCGAAAATAAGACTTGGCAAAAATTGAGGAAAAAGTCCAAACAACCCATGAATATTGATGGCAACTTCATGGTCAGAAAATGCATAGAAATTGTTGAAATTTTCTATGAAAATTTTTGAAACCATGAGAACTAGTCTACATTGAAACACAACCCACAATAACATCCATAAAATTCCAACTTGAATTTAACAAAATTTCAACTAAAAATCATAGTTTATGGTGACATTAGTTATAGTAAAAACTCTAGGAAGACTAGTTGAAAATTTTTGAAAAATTCAAATAAAGATTGGAAACTTAAAAAAACACATAAATGACCATATGAATTTTTAACATTATTCAAAAAAATATTGAAAGTAGAGCAATGCTACCCATATAGCTTGGGGGGTTTGCAATTACAATAGTCAAAACTACAACTGTCTGAGGTAGTTCACATTAGCTAAAATAATGAAAATTTTGCACTAAATATTTTTTTTCTATGTTTAGGTACTCTACATACATTATAATTCAATAAATTTTAATATCAAATTTGTAGTATGAGGTCTAGGAAAAGTTCACAAGACAACCTAAAAATAAAAACAAAAACTACATAAAAATATCTATACTAGAGTATTGAGAAAAAAGATTAGAAAATACTTAAAATGTACAAAAATGATGCCAAACCACCTAGATGGCCCTAGAAACCCATAGGAAGCTAGAACATTATTAGAAAAGGTTTTTTACCATGTCAATGTTGCCTAATTTAGAAGTGTGTAAAATAGTGAGAAAACCAGAAATTCCATTGTCAACTACTTATGAAAAAATTCATAAAAAAATATAGCCATAAGCTAGAAATTAATTGTTCAACAACCATTTTGATCAATAAATAGTAAAAAAATCCCATAATATTAGAAACCAAAAACTCTCTACTATTTTTTAATAACAAAGAAAAATAAAAAAGTGATGTTGCATTTTCAAAGAAAATAGTTAAAACATACAAAATAAGACAAAAAAAATTATAATACAACATCAGTGACCCCTAAAACTAAAAAAACATAGTAAACAGATAGCCATAACCTTGATATTACATAGGAATTTTATAGAATCAGATTTCGTGTAAGAAATAAGCCTACATCAACAAAAATTCCTAGGTTCCATGTAATAAAATGGCAAAAAATGATCAAGAATTATGTACCTACTAGTCATGGTGGAGGATCCTTATCTTAGTAGAGGCTATAGTAGGTGTGAAATCCATTTGGTAGTAGAGTCTACCACCTCCAAAGCTAGATTTTTTCTTGTAGCCACATTTCTCTTTGACATCTTCAATTAACAGTGTAAGAAACCTCCAAAATACTTCAATCTCATCACAACGATGTTGCCCCCTAGTGGGTTCTAGCCAAAAAATGTTGGGGATAAGTGGGATTGAAGCTAGGATTGATAAAGAATCTCTAATGCTATGAGCTATTTGTTGAAGATAGCTTAGGAAAATTGGTTTCGGCAAAATTGATAAGTAAGAGTTGTGCCCAAACTTATGTGTTGCTTGTTAAAACCAAATTCTCGAAAAATCCACACAAATCCCACATAACATCATGTTCATAATTAGAAGGCTGGTGCTACACTCATTTAGTGGGAAAATTAATTACTTAAAAAACCATCTAAACTTGGGTCATCCCCACTAGCTGCCTCTCAAGAAAAATATCAAAAATTCCAATATAGTGGGATTTACAACTCCTACACACATACTCTTGAATTAACTTCCCTAAAAGCCTTGGAATGGATTCCAAGCATCAAACACTACCAAAACCCACCTTCTAGCCATGACTCCACAACATGTTAAAGTTAGTAAATGCTAAACCAAGTTTGAAAAATATATTTTTACTTTGAAAGTTCCAACCACCGAAGGAAGCAAAAATCCATAACAAAATAATACATTTTGAGTAACTATGTTATCTAAGAGCCCAAACATGCTAGCCAAAATTAATCAAGGGTTGATGGAACTTTCCATCACTAACCAAGCTTTTAGTTAACTCTAGGATAGTCACTCTAAATCCTAAACCCTAGACAAGGTCTCTAGTAGCTCTAAAAGCTTCTAAAACACAACAAGAAATGTCAAAAATTACTTGTCTTGTATGATCCATGTTGGGGGTGCATTCCAACCACATTGGCTAATGTAGTCCTAGTGTGGTTGGTAGGGGTTTGGTCATCAAACACATAAATAGTCTTCAAAGTTTCATTTCTTAATCTTTACACCTCCTTAGGGTATCTAGTCATCCTAAAATGATGAATAAATATGAAAAATCAATCAAAACCCCATTCTAACCTTGGGACAATGTTGGGTTAGCATCACACCCACACTAGCCAAGATGGTTTGGTGGGGTTTGATCATCAAATGCTAGAAATGACCTTCCAAATGACACATCTTAGGCTTCAAACCTTCCTAGGATTTCTGAAACCTCCTAGAACATACAAAAAGATGCCAAAACCAATTATATTAGAGGAATCATCTTAGGGAACACTTCAACCACACTAGCTAACATGGCCCCAGCATGGCTCCTTGAGTTTTGAACATTGTGGAAATCAATTGAGCATTTGAAAACCTTCAAAGTAATGAAACCTAGCCTTTAGATCTTTTCAAAGGCTTTGCTAATCTTAGAATGCCAAATAATGAGAAAAAAAAAGTCAAGTATCATTTGAACTCCTCTAACCACACTAGAGAATCCCCCATCCATGTTGGCCAATATGGTCCTAGCTTGGATGCTTCATAAAAAATCAAAAATAGGCCATAAACAAGCCAAATCAACATCCCAATGCCTCATCCCAACCCTATAACTCTATTGGATCTAGTAGAGACCATCAAACCTTATAAATTGAGTCAAAAATCACAAAAATCAATTACATTCACTTAATCCATGCTAGGACTATACTAGCTAGTGTAGTCCAAGGGGTATGACCACATTAAGACTTAAACAACCTTCAAAATTAATAATGATAAGTCAAACCCATGGCCATGAACATCAACAAAACTAGTAACTTGAAAATTTGATTTCTTTGCCAAAAAAAAAATCACCAAAAATTAAAGATCATCTGTAACTATGGTAGGGAGGATCAAAGCCATGTTGGCCAGTGTGGCTCCAGTGTAGTTAGGATTCCAGGAAGATTTTAGCAACATTATCTCATCCAAAATGGCCTAAAACTTGATTGGGGAAGATAGTACCTTGAAATGTTAAATCCTACTATGATTTGATTTTGTCTTGAGCATCAAAAGCTCAAATTCCATTCATCCATGCTGAGGACACCTCCAACTATACTAGCCAATGTAATATAGAGTGTATTGTATCAAACCTCACTTCTAGAGGCTTGTTTTAGCCTTCAAACTGCCAACTCAAAACCCTAATGTCCCTACAATATCTTGGTAAGTGAACAAAACAGAAATTTTGGTCTTGAGATGCCACAAACCCATCTTTCTCATGGAGCCACATTAGGTCCATGCTAGCTAATGTAGTCCCAACATGGATAGCAATTCTTGGTGGCATTTTTGGCTTTCAAAGGGCCAAAAGAACATAAATGTTAATCAAACATCACTCCTAATGCACAATTTTGGAAATATATAACATAAAAACCCCCAAAAAAATCATAACATACAATGAAACCCATATTTTGGTATTAACCATGCTAGAACTTATCCCATCCATGCTGGCTAGCATGGATCCAATGTGGGTCTAGCGAAGTTGAAAAATGGGATCTCATTTCAGCCTTAAAATAGCCTTAAAATAACCTTCCCGAGTGTCCAAATCCATCCATCGACCATGTAACCTCACATCATGGCCTACTAAGGCATAAAACTGGAAAAATCTAACCCTAATTGATAAACATTGATCATGTTTTACAGCATGTTATCCACCTTAGCTAGTTTGGCCGTGTTACATTGTGTTTTCACTCTATTTAACCTTGGTATAGATTATTGACCTTTGTTGCCCTATCATTTGATGTTATTTTGATTGATTTTTATGTGATTTCAACATCATTTGGTGTTATTTCATCAAATGTTTTGATCATTTGTTATTTTTTAACCTTAGAGAACTAATTTTGACATTAATTTACACCATTTGACATCACTATAACCTTGTTTAACCATCTAGAACATTGTTGGGTGGGATTTGGCCATTATTTGGACTTTTTTCGACCTCATTGGATCATTATTTGGTGACCATTTGGTTTTGTCCCATGTTAGTTAGCCTTTTGTTTACTCCATTTACCTTATCCAATCCCCTATAACCTTTTTTAATCCTTTTTTAGTCTTCTTCATCCTTATTTGATGGTGCTTAATCATCATTAGACCATCATTTGGCCTCATTTGACCTTTATTTGGGCTCATTTAATGCTTTATGGCCTTTGGTGCATTGTACCTACTTTAAATCATCATTTATAGTCTTCATTGATCATTCTTTAATCTTAATTGACATCATTAGATAACATTTGATCATCATTTAGCCTTCATTTGACTCCATTCTACCATCTTTGGCATTCATTTGACCTTCTTTAGCCTTTGATTCACCTTATTTGTCTTCACCTATCTCTTATAGCCTTGGTTGATTTTTTTTAAACCTTGTGTGATTCTTGAAAAAATTGATTTTTGCCTATCCATGCATAATTACTGAAGTACTTTATGTTATTTTGGTGTAATTTACTCATTTTATCACACAGGCATCGCTTAATGTGCCTATGGTTGATATCTAGGATTGGAGTACAGACACTTGGAGGTAAATTAGTTTACCTTTGAGCGTAAATAGACCTCATGGTAATGTTGATTGATTCATTAGGCTTAATAATTTAGATCTTACACTTCAGATCCTAGTTGATCACATAGCCTTGATAAAGAAGCCTCTAAAATGGCTAGAAAACCTAGTTAAACCCTTGACCTTGAGGCTCGCAACATTACTGAAGACTCTCTAGTTCAAGTTTTTTTCATGACACGCGGTGATGAGGAGAAAACACTAAAACTAAGTTTCTCATTGGAACCCCAAATAGGCTCAAGACATCACCAAGGTCCTCCAAAACAACATTAGGAACTTTGCTTGTGCATATGAAGATGTGCTAGGTCTTAACCAACACCTAGTACAACATAACATCATACTTGACCCTAGCATCAAAATTGTTAAGCAAAATGTTTGTAAGAATAGACTAGATTTAGCCCTAGTATTTTGTGAAAAAATCATAAAACTACATCAAGATTATTTCATTCAAGCTATAGATTATGTAGAATGGGTATCCAACACAGTGGTGGTCTCTAAGAGAAATAGGAGTATACATATCTATATTGATTTCTGAGACTTGAACAAGGTAATCATTAAATATGAATTTCTTCTACCTAGTATTGACCAGCTTATCAATACTATAGTTGGACATGCCTTTTTATCTTTCATAAATGGGTTTTTCAAATACAACCAAGTTAGGATTAACAGAGAGTATCAACTCTATACAACCTTCATGAACCCTCAGGGAACCTTTTGTTACACCATGATGTGCTTTGATCTAAAGAATGCATGTGTGAATTATTAACAAGAAATAACATATATCTTTAGTGATTACATGCAATGGTTACTTAATCATTATGTGGATGATATAGCCATTATGTCCAAAATAGCTAATGATCATGCATATGACCTTGACCTTATGTTGAAAGTATGTCTTAAGTATGAGCCTAGACTTAATCCCAAGAAGTGTGTCTTTGGTGTGAAAAATTGTAAGATTCTTGGCTTTGTAGTATCTAAATTAGGAATAAATATAGGTCCCGATAAGGTTAAGGCCATATCCAACTTGGTAGCACCAACTAATGTTAAGAAGCATAATGGCTTGCAAGGCAGAATACAATTTATTCATAGGTTCATCACTAGGATTACATATATATTACAATCTATTGAACACTTGCTTAAGAAAGAAGCTTGCTATGAGTGGATAGCTCAATGCCAAGAAGCCATTGAAAATATTAACCAAGAGTTGGCACAACTACCCATGGTCTATCCACTAGAAAAGGATAAATATTTTTACATCTACCTTGCCATCTCTAATATGTCCATTGTCTCTCAACTTTATCATAAGTAAGATGATGGAGTGTAGCTACTGGTATACTACCTAAGTCATGCATTAATTGCCTATGAGACTAGGTACACTGAACTGAAGAAGTATTGTCTAGCCCTAGTCTTCTCATTGAAGAAGTGGAGACACTACCTCTTTACAAGCCAAGATAACATCATTTGAAAGGATAATGTTCTTAGAGATGTAATGACCAATATCTATGAAAGTATCCATATAGCCCATTGGAACTCCATAATAGTCAAATTTGACCTCAATTACACCTCTCAAGCCTCAACAAAAGGTCAAGCTATAACTACATAACTTACCGTGTCCCTAGTAGCTACATAAATTATTTGATGAACATGTTAACATTATTAGAAAAATACCTAAGGGCTATGAGGAAATTACATACTTTGATGGAGCTTCAACAACCCATGGGACCAGTGCTACTACCATCAAAACATCACCTTCTGGTGAAATCCAATCCTTCACCTACCTTTTTGAATTCCCATGTACTAACAACATGGTAGAGTATGAACGATTGATTAGGGAAATGATGGTAGCTTGTGACCAAGGAATCAAACACCTAATGATTAAAGGTGATTTGCAAATTTTGGTTAACCAAATAATAGAGGTTTACACATGTAAAGCCAAACACTTACACTCTCATTGTGACCTATGTAAGAAATTGATACAACAATTTATATATGCTGGTATCCAACATATACCTTGAATTGAGAACACATTAGTTGATGTCATTGTGATGTTATCTCTAAGTATGATTCTTGATGTTTTTACTAGGTTACCTTCATTAACTATGAACTATGTTATTCCCATTAGGTAGAACACTGAATGTGATTCTATAGCATTTGTTAATAGTGATCGTCAAAAGGAGGGGTATGTTAATATTAAGTTTTATCTAATGCATGGTGAATCTTCATAGGACCTAACTAATTCTCAAAAGGATAATATACATAAAATATCAAAATATTATGTCATCATAAATGATAACACATTATTTTGATGGTCCTATGATGGTGTATTATTAGTGTGCTTAGGCAAAATTGAAGCCTGCATAGTTCTTGAGTAGGTTCATGAAGGTGTATATGTAGAACATATAGGACCTAAAGCCATGGTCAGAAAATTAGATGAGTAGGCTATTACTAGACCTAAATGGAAAGTGAATACCTACAAAAGATTAAAACGTGTGATATCTATCAATGGCATAACAACTTGATACATGTGCCAACAACTGAGTTATATACTACTTAGATCACTTGGTTGTTTCAACAGTGGGGAATTTACATTATTGTAACTATAATTCTTGAGTCTTCCATAGGGAATAGCTTCATCATTACTGCAACTAAATACTTTACAAAGTGGGTTCAAGCTATTCCCTTCAGGAAAATAATTTCTCAGCAAGTTTGTAGATTCATACTTGAGAATATAGTAGTCCATTTTTGCATATTTATGATCATAATCATAGATAATATACCACAACTTAATAGCCAAGAAATGCATGGATTTTTTCAAGACCTAGGAATCAAGCATTTATTCTTAAGACTATACTACCCTCAAGCTAATGGTCAAGTTGAATCTAGCAAGAAGGCCATTATAAACTTGCTTAAAAAGAATCTAAATAATAGCAAGTGCAAGTGGCATGAGCAACTTGTCCATGCACTTTGGGCATATCAAATGACCCATCAGAACATAACTAGTGTAACCCCATATAGACTATTTTATGGATTTGAGGCTATTTTACCTCTTAAATTTTAGGTTCTGTTGCTTAGAGTAGTCCTATTAAACTTCATCAATGATAAGCAGAATAAGGAGTTGCATACTGTTGACTTGGATTTGGTGGAGGAGTAGTAAATATAGATGCATAGTCACATTGAATGATACCAAGATAGGTAGAAGAAACAACATCATAATGAGCTAAAAAAATATAATATCAAGGAGTGGAACATGGTTCTCAAGGCTATTCGTGAAAATGAGGATAGGTTCTCAACCAATTGTGACAAGCGTTTCTTGATCATCAGGGCCTATGGAAATGGAGCCTTTAGAGTTGTGGACATGGATGGGAATGAATTGGAAAATCTAGTTAATCATTCTTATTTGAAGCCTTATTACATCTAACATGATCTTATTTATAGGTACAAGCCAATAGCTAACATTGATGGCCCTTACACTGAATAACTAGCAACTCTACGCATGATCTCTCTATCTTTATCTCTCTATTTTTCATAATGAATGAACTGTAAAATTTGTAAATATAATGAATATTATATAGATACCCCATTTTTATAATGATAGTAACCTATGGTGGCTTGGTTTGCTTATTGTCTCATGTAGTTGTATGCATTATATTGTAACAACATGCTTTCTTTTACTTCTTTTCTTATACTTTTGGAGTTGTACTTGTGGGATGAAGCCTAGAGGTCATTGCAAAGGTGCAACTCACCATGGTAGCAACTCATCACATGATATTAAATAACAATATTTGGTGATATTTTCCTACTTTACCAAGAGTGCTTATCTCACATCATCTCCATTACCATTCCTTGAACCCAACCCCATAAACTAATTATAACCTTCCATATCCTACACAACAATGATGATTGATGTTTAACACTCATGTATTATGGTCATGTGACATTTTCTTCATCATGATCCACAATCAAATCCATTGGATATAACAATTCTTATTCAAAAAGAAAATCAAATCAAACCTGACCTTGATAATGAAACCCAATGAAGGTTTCATCCCAAAACAATGGGGAAGAAAATTGCCAAGAAATTGAAAGGCCAATGAATACTAAGAGATAAAAAAATGGTTCAAAACAAGCATAGGGGGAAGAATAATTACCAAAGAAACATTAAAGCAATATTTTTATTCCTCAAAAAAATTATTGAGCAACCAACACTTCAAATCACAAAGCATGAAGATCACATTCACCAACTAAAATGTCACCACCATAACCATAATCATGATTGCCAACATTTGAAACTCATTGTTACCCTTGTGACAATTTTTGTATAACCAAATATAACCTCCAAGCACTACCATATCATCATAATTCTCTCTCATCATCACAAACACTCTTTAGAATGGTTTGACACTATAGAATCAAGCACATAGACGAAACATTGGTTGTGGACTTGTAGTGGTGTTTTATATTCTTTGTCGATGTATCTCAGGTCAATCCTTTAAAAATTAACAAATATGGACCAATAAAAAACCACCAAGAAAATTCATGTTGCAACATATTTGGCATTTTAACCTTCACCTCTACACTTGAGACTAGGATTTCATTGTAAAATGTGGGGTTTGTCAACCATGTGCTACAATCTCACATGTCATAACCTTTTGGTGCTAAAAAAATGCCTCATAAATTTTTATAGCCTCACTTTTGAAGTGGAAAAAGTAAATTCATGTATATATTTGAGGTTATGAAGGCTGAAAATTTCTTGGAAATTTCCAAATTTAGCATTTTCATGGGTTTTTGTGGGGGCATAGCCTCAACTACGCTAGAACCACTTACAGCTAGTGTGGCTGCTTGGATTTTCATCTTCCCAATAATGGCCAATGTAGTTACAATTACTCTTAGAATTACTTCACAAGGTCACCATTAGAGTGGTTGGGATTTTTATTTTTCAACAAATTTTAGCATTGTTCCAATAACTCTAGCATTGTTGCCACAAGACCAACATAGATGGGTGAGGCTAGCATGGTTGGAAATGTTTGTTTACTATTTTTGGTATCCAAGGTGGGTTTTGTGGCTTGGATGCATCCAAACATACTATAAATAGATAACTATGTTGGAAATCATGGCCTACTGCACCTACAAATTAAGATAATCTATTAGTAATCATGGAAGAAATTTGAAGCCAAAAACCAGCAATCATGGGACCTATAAATGGCAATCTCAAACATGTTAAATAGGATCTTTTGGAAGAGCCAACTTCATAGCCTTTAGCAACTGGAAAACTCAATCATTGGAATATCAAAATTCTCGATGCAATAGCCTCAACCATGAAATTCCATGGCCTCTAGAAAAATGGAATTCAAGTTGCCCTAGTCAATACAGTAGATCACCTAGGCACTTAGAGGAGTGTAAATGAGGTTGTTAAAAATAAAATTTTGAGAAAATTTATAGATTTGAAAATTGAAAGAAAAATACAAATTGCACACAAATATGAAACTTTAAAATTTATTAAAAAATAAAGAATGAGTTTGAGAAATGTGTAAAAGATGCACCTGTGGGATAGAAAAGGAGGAATTCACATAGATGGGGGTTTAGAGTACATTGAAGCTGATGTAATCCACTCCATGATTTATATGCTTTACCACTTCAAACGTTATTGAACCTCCTCTACTACTGCTTCAAATCTACAACATTGGCTACTATTTGAGGTTCAGAAGTATGAAGAATTTGGACTACCAAAATGCTCTATACTAGGAGTTAAGGATCTTAGGAGTGTAGCATGTATTTCCAAAGTTCACAAATTCCAAATGGGTGACTAGTGTTAGAAGGCCACAAGGGTTCCATGCCAGAAGGCTTCAAGAAGCTACATTTCTGAAAATTTGCAAGAGCTCCTGGATGTCTAAAATGCCAAATTCTCAAAAATTACAATGTTTGAAACCTCAAAATGGTGTTTGGGATTGGTTTTTATAGGTTTTTAGTCTTAATTTTACTAAAAATTGGTTGAAAATTCTTGATAGATTGGCTACAAATTTCTACCATGTGTAGGTGGGATATGTGAATTTTCTCATTAGGGGTAGATTTGGATCCTCCTCAATAGAGCTTTCTCACTGGAGGGAACGTGCAAACATCTTTCTTATGTTGGATCCATGTTGGGGGGATGAAGAATCAATGCTAGGAGGGGAAGGTTAGGCCCCTCCACACTAGGCATTGTGCATCGCTCACCCCTCCACATCAAGGATTACACCTCCATGCTTGGGGTACATGGTCCATACCCCTCCATGCTAGTGGTGTAGGTGAGATCCTCCCCCCACATTGTGCATGATAACTACCACATCCTCCATGCTAGGAATAGGTGAGATCTATCCCGCTGGGGGTAGGTGGATTGCACCCTCGCTAGGTGGGTCACACCCTCAATAGGTGAGTTAAACCTCCATGCATGCATCTTGAGCATTGAAAATTCTATACCCCCCATGAATTTTTAAAGGCATTTTGACCTCCCTAAGCCCAAATATAGACATTACTTGACTTTTTCCACTTGGGGGATGAGGTGTTAACTACTTATGAGGCATTTTTCAGTCCCAAAAGCATAAAATACATGAAATTGCCTATCATTTTTTACAATCTTCATGTTTATAATGAAGTTTTATCCTCAAGTTTCATGTGGTAAAGGCTAAAAAGAATACAAAGGTTACAACATGCAATTTTGATGGTGTTTCACAACCTTAAGCACTTGAGACCTTGGACATTTTTTAAGACTTTTGGGCAAAGTTGCAACTACCTGAGCATTCAAAGCCTCTTAGTGTAGCACCATTATAACATCAGAAAGTTAAGCACATAACCTTATGTCCCTTTACATCAATTTCTCACATACATTACCCCCTTATGACCAATGTTGCAAAGTTAAAATAAAACTCCCTAAGGAGTTTTACTGATTGAAGTTAGGAATTACCTAGATTATGAGGTTGGCTACAGATCACAACCTAATGGCTTCAATAGGCGTCAAGATTCATTTGAGATACTTCTTGTGCATTTAGGCACAAAATGTGTACACATTTAAACTCTACTTTTGTAGTAATCATTTTGTTCTCAATAAAGCTTACGTTTAATTTGTTATGCAAGTTTGTTTCAAAATTAATCTCTATGCTTTCATTTTAATATAATATTAATTTTAATTTAAATTATTTCTCCCTTTTACACTTCGTAAGTATTTGAATGATCGATAAGACTATCTAGGGTTTCTCAGATCCTATTTCTTGGAGGACCTTGAGGCCAAGGGTTAAAGCTCTTTTGCTTGGAATTTTCAATTTTTTTCCAACAATTGAACTTTTTAGGCACTATAACTCTTTGGTAAAAGAAATTTTTAAGGATAGAATAAAATATATCTTGTTATTTTACCTTTAATTTTGTATTAGATGGATATACCTTTTGTTGCTTGCCTAAGTATTATGTCTTGGAGAAGATCTTCATAAGCTTCCCATGTTATGATGCCCCATAATAATTCATGAGGTACAAGCTTCATTACTTATGATATTATGTTTTCTTTAATACTTTTAAGAGATATAGTTTTTTCATAATCATGCTTATTCAAGAATATTGAGTAATCTAACAAAGTTTATAAATAGGGAATAAAAATTAGAGAAAAAATTATTAGGCACAAATCATAACAAATATTTCTTGCTTAATCATCCAATAATGCCTCACTTTTTTATTTTCCTATAATACTTTGTCCAATATCTAATGTTAGTAGCATCTTACGATAACCATGATTGAAATGCCTTTCTTGTTTTTCAAATTCAGATTTTCTTCAAGGATAAAACCTTGTTAAGGACATGTAAAAAATTGAATAGTTTCGGAAATAACATGAGAGATAACCATACTATCTTAATTTTTCTTTAAGTCTGCTTTCTCTATAATGAATTAAGATATGTTTTCTTTTTTAAAAGAATCCATAAGGTATATAAAAATACTAACAGATAACTAACCTATATTTAAGTTAGCAAGTAAGAAAATGACAACTTACCATGAAGTACCTTACTTGCTTATTAATGTGAAAAGTCTAATGAAGTTTCAGATGAGGCCCTCTATCATGGAGTAGCTTCTTATCATTTGATTTTCGTTAATTTATACCTTTGTTGATGTATTTAATATTTTATGACAATCCTTCTTGTTTATGTTCTTCATGATACAAGAATCTCTGATCATTGATAGTATCATCCATTCTTTTAAAGACTTATCCAATTGTCATCCCTTCTTCTAAGTTGTTGCATCCTAAAAAATACACTCACTAGTTTTCTTTTGATAAGATCAAGTATCAACGTTATGTTTTTCATTGTGAGGATAATAATCTAGTTTAAGATCACAATTTTTAAAACATTATGAAGTATTTTTGTTATGAAAAGTATTATCAAAGGTAATTAAGCTTGAACTAGTACAAGTATCCTTTTGTTAGTTTTCTCCCAATATTTCACTTTTAATATGATTTTCTCTAATTTTATTGATCCCTTCTTCATGAGTATCCCTACATTACTCTTTATCTAATAATATTAGTAGTTGAATATCAACTTTTATGTATGATATTTCACTTTTAAACTTGAGAGACAAAGTATAGATTTTAGAAAATTTTTTATGCATATTTTTCTTTACCTTTTTTAGAAGATGATGTAAAATAATAATTTCTTCATGTAATTCAATATACCTTTCATCATACCTACCTCCTATTTCATAAAAAGTTTTAGATGATTTTTCATTCATAAGGACCATACATATAAGCTAAAAATCGCTTGTAGAGTAATCCACTTCCTCTTCACTTTGCTCTTCATCATCCTACCTTGTGTAAAAGTTGGTCTTTTTCATATCTATGTCAGTTTTGTCTTTTCATTGCAACCTACCATTACTAGGACATTCAAAGGTAATATGACCTCTTACACCACATACTTAAAATTCTATTGAAGAAACATCAAAATTTGAATTTAAAAAAATTTTAACTATATCTTTACCTTCGGAGTTTGATTGGTTGGTTCCTAGTTGATTGAGGCTTCTTTGTTTTCTTATAAGAAGTCTTTGAACTTTTCTTGATAGAAGAGCTATTTCTTCTTTGCTATTCAATTATTTTTTAGTTAGTTCCTTTTCTTTAGATGTTGATTTCAATGCAATATGGTTTTCTATTATTGCTCCTTTCCTTATTTTAAGTTTGTTGTATTCACTTTGCAAAATCAAAATTTTTGATTGTTTGACTATGGATGTGCCCTCATAGGTAGCTTCTAAGGTCCCTCAAATTTCTTTATCAATTCTACATCTAGCTACTCTATTGAATTGAAACTTATTTAATGCACAATATAAAAAAAATTTTCTTTAGAATCATACATAAACTTATCTCTTTCTTTAGGCATCCACTTGTTTTGTGGCCTGACGACCTTTGATGTGCTATAAATGAGTGGTGTGTATCCTTCAAGAATTGACTTCCTTAACTCAAATTCCATCGATTTGAAGAAGCCTTACATCCTTATCTCCAGTAATAAAAATCAAACCCATCAAACATTGGTGGCTTTTTGTAGGATGTTCCCTCCATATTTCACTCTTGAAAGTTAAATCATGAATGTAAGAGTACTAGGCTTTGATACCACTTATGGAGAAAGAACTTACAAAGAGGATTGAATAAGTTGCCTAAATTAAAAATGTGCCATCCAAAAAAATTCATAAAATTTTATATGATTCCCCAAGTTGGATTATACATACTTAGAGGGTAGATTCCATGCACATCTTTAGACTTCATTTTTTCTAAAATTGGTTTGAGGGCACAACACCTTGTACAAGCTCTAAGCTTTGCATCAGAGTTTTTTGTTGCTACAAAACCACTCAAGCTCACAAGGTCTCAACAAGCTCAAAATATGGTTTCAATGATCCCGCATCCTTTACATAATTGAGCACTAAACAAGAGTGTTTTGATGTTGTGAAACCACTTAACCTCATAGGATTCCAATAAGCTTATTATGGATGCCTTATCATAATAAGCACATCAACTCGTATGGCTACAAGAGAAAGAGAAAAACACAAAGAAAGAAATTAACTAAATTTACATGTCCTTGGTATTTGAAGCTTAGTATAACATATAATCAAGAACATGATGTTACGATGAAGAACAAGAATACAATAGCATATAATAGACAATGATTGATCTTTTGTGAATGGTACTTGTATAATTCCAAAGATTTTGGTATCTGTTGGCGCATTCAGCCATTGTATGGAACAGAGACATGAGATGGTTGAGATTTTCTGAAATATTACAATAAAAATATTTGAAATGGTAAGATGTGATTGGGAAAGGTATTGGTTTCTATCATTTTTTTTATAAAGAAGAAGAAGAAAAAGAGATGGAAATCACTATGGATATTTTAATGAATTCTCCCATAAAATGATAAGCATAAACCTTAGCCCTGTTCCAAAGGGGAGACATTGATTTCTTTTGGGACACATCACAAAAATTAAATAGAAAATAAGAATTTTTCACCATGGTATGAATGCAAGGTACCAAGGCATTGCACCTCTGGGAAGACCGCAATATTCATCGGGATTTTGCAAGTCACGATTGAGGGCAACGGTGCAGCAGTGCAGACCACGACTGAAGGCAACGATGGAGAGGGCGGCAGAGACATCAGCGACATTATTCATGCAGAGAAAATAAAAACGCGGCTACAACAGTCATCAAGAAAAAGAGGACAAGAAAGGAACAAACATCAGCAAAACATAAGCAATGTTGACTGCCTCTGTGATAGGTGAACAGGGCCACAAAAACTCCCTCATGCATCGCCAAACCCTGCTGGATTCTGTGCTGTTCTGAAACCGTCGCCGCTCTAAAAACAAAAAGAAGAAGCTTTGCCATAGTGGGAGGAGCCCTAAGATTTACACATCATCACAAACTACGTGGTACAGATGGCACAATATTTTCGGGCAATTGCAGGCCTCTGAATGCATTTCAAAAGGTGTTCTAGGCGGTAAAAGAAACAACAACAAGTTGGCAATCACCAGTTTATCCGCCCTAGAACCTGCAATCAAAAAAGATATAACCATGCCTGATGCTAATGCCTTTGATATGGCAACATTTCCTGACATGGCGGCTGAGCCTTCTCCTATGCCGACAGTTGTTGGTAACGATTTTTGTTATGTTAAATCAGTTGCAGGTTCGGTGGCTTCACCTTCGGGTTCGTCTTTTAGGTCATTCCAAATTTTAGCTACAATTATTGGGATGTAAAAAAAATAAATTAACTACCACTACCACCAATAAGGTGGAGATTATATTATATTTCTATTAAGAAATTGTAAAGCTTAGTGGCACTTAGAATTTAAGTTTTAAATTAGATTAGATTAGGGATCTAAACAAAGTACATAATATAATACATATAGTGTGGAGCCCTGTTTTAGAAAAGATTTCTTTAAAAAATTACTATATATAAGTCATCACCTATTAAAAATTTTCCATATTGATTATCCCATTTAAAGTCACATTAAAGTTAGCATAAAATGCTCCTCATTTTATGTATACTTCCTAAATCACATAATTTTCTCCTAGCTTATTGGACAAGTAATCCTCTGATTGGTTAGTCAAATTACTTAAGAGAGAAGATAGGAGAGATATTTTTGAGATATTTTTGGGATATTTTTCCTAGGAAGAGGAGAATCTCATTTTTTGGGAAGTCTTATACACCACTTAGAAGACTTGACATCTCATTTTGAAGAGGCAAAATTAAAAAGATATATATGTGTATGAAGTAAGTTGCCACTATAGCTTGTATTCCTATGTATTTTAGAAATTATATTTTAATTTTCTATAATATTGTAACTACCAAGGCCACTTGTCAACTTCTTTTTCTCTTTGGTGGTTGCAACCATCTAAAATTGTTGTAACTTACCTAACTTGTTGGGCAAGTAACCTCCTAACTTGTTGGGCAAGTAATCTCCTCATTGGTTGGCTAAGTTACTTGGGAGAAAAGTTAGGTGAGATATTTTTGAATATGTAACTTCCCTACCTACCTTTGAACCCTATAAAAAGGCTTCAGGGGTCAAGCAGGAAGAAAGATTGGGACTTTAGGAGGAAATCACAAGGGGTCTCACACATCACACTTGGAAGATTTGTAAAGAAGATTGTTTGCAAGATGGCTTGCTAGAATAAAGATTTCAATCTCTTTGTCATGGTCCTGTGGGTTATGCATTTCATTTTTTGTTTTGTTTAAACTGTTTAGCTAGTTGTTTAAATAGTATCATCCTTGGCAAGTAATTTTGGGATTTTTAGATTGCTCTTATTGTTCTTGTTGCCCGATAGAAATTTCTATTAAAATTTTTCCATAGAAGAGCTTGTGTTTAAAAGCCTTAAGAGCATTTTAATAGTAAATTTCATTATTTCGCAACATGTGGGAACTGCTATTGGGATTCTTGTAAGAGAGCCTCTGTTTGTAGTCATGTCGTTGAACAATTCAGTAGTCGAGACGGTTCAGAAAATCTTTGGTATTTTGATGGGACCAGAATAGCTTATTTTTATCTTTAAAGTGAATTCTCATGGTATTTCAATCAGAAATTGTCAAGTCTTTTAAAGGTTCTATTTGAATGCAATCGTTGGCATCCATTATCTAGTCAAAATGGAGTCTTGTACGTGGTAGTTTACGCAGCAATTTTTGGTAGCATAATAGGATTGTCTTGAAGATATTGCTT